>OW026523.1:69002878-69237878 GCA_932274085.1 Protocalliphora azurea | reverse complement strand
CATTTCCTATATACCATTATAGGGGTCCATGCTTTACAGATCTGCTATTGACCACAAAAGTTGAAACAGCTAACAAATATATATTCACCTGAAATGCAAAATGGCCGAACAACCAGTTTTTTTTAATTGATAATGGTACATTAAAGTATTATTAAATTTTATACCTCTATTGTCAAAAATACCGATTATTAAAGGAACTCAAAAGGGAGCAACAACAAATTAGTTTTATTTTTCACAAATAAAAAGTCCTAAGCAAACTACATAAACTTCTTTAAGAAAATATAAATATTTTATTCGTTTAAGGAGATCAGTTTTAAGAAGAAATCCAGTCTAATAGTTTAATAGAAGCCAGATTAAACCCTTATGGTTTTTTAACTATTTCATATAAAAATTTTGAGTTTTGCCCATATGTTATTTATCTGACGAACTATAAATGTAAGCAAAATAAAAAATATTCTCAAATTTGGGAATTGTGAGAATTTCTTTTGTTAAAATCTACAATTGTTTGTACTTCATTATTCCAAATAACGAATAATAATGATAGAATATCTTTAAAAACTAACTTTTTTCCAAAATTTTGCCAATTTGCAATATTTAACTTTATAATACGAATACAAAAGATATTTCTTCGGTAATTGGTACCTCTTTTATTAACATTTTAGGATGATACTTTCCTTAATACCATTTTTCTCTATATATGTATTGACGGACATGCTCAAAATATTCGTCGGAAAAGACATCAAAATTTTTAGGGAAAATCCAATTGTGAATACAAATATGTATTTTTATCAACATATCTTACTTGATATTCTTGATGTTCCCTATTTGAAGTACTGGGCTTAAGATTTGCATTTGCTATTGTGGTACAATTCGTACATCAGATTGCATTCGCCTAGTTTTTAATTGAACTAAGCTATTTGAAGTAACTCCTAAAGAAGAAGACTATAACTAAAATAACTCTCCCGATATGAAATAATTCAATATAATAATTCATGTCAGTTAAGTAGTTTAATAAAAAAATCTACGAAGATTTAAGTCTTTAACTCTAATAGCTCTGTAAATACTAATTCCCCTTCACATATTCGCCCTTTTCAATCTCAACAACGAAACTTGGAAACTAGGAAAATAAATCACATAAAGTTCTTCCTTTTCAGAACCATAAGTTATGCAGGGCCAGGTACCATTTTTAATATCTAGATTTTAGTACTTTTTATGGTCGTAAAGAAGTACATTTTTTGTGGAACTATGCAATTACATAGAATATTGTTCCTGTAAACTGTGAATAATTTTATTACAATGTCTCCCTATATTTGCGATTGAGGATAAAAGCCATGACATCAACTTAAATTAAATCCGCAAAATTTTTTAACTTGCGTTTTATTTAGTGATAAGCAGGACACCAGAAATATGCTCTAATAAAATTGTTTCATATGCATTAAATATGTAGTAAAAAAGGAGAAAAATATGCTATAAAAATGGGAAAATATGCTAAAAATAAAAATATTTAAAAAAAAAATCATTTTTTTTTACAAAGCAAAGTGTTTTAATCAATATTTAAATTTTATAAAATAAGCCAAAATAAAATTTATCTATCAACTGTCTAGCCTTATTTTTTAACACTCCATTTTTTATAATATCACGTAAAAATTTTGTCGAACTTCCATTTGCTTATTCGCTTAATTACTATTACTTAAGAAATTATCAAATAGATTAATACCACAATTTAAAAATATAGCTTTCAATAAAAAAACAAATTGTTTTTTGCAATAATAACTAATGCTAAATAATCGCGAAAGATTAAAGGCTAATACGTCCTCTATATCATATTTCAAAGATAGCATAAAAAATAAAATAATCTTTTTCTAAATCTCAGCTACTCATCAAAATTAATTTTAAGTGCTAATTATTTTGGATCACATATTTTATGAGATATAAAAAAATTATTACTTAGAATATCAAAATATGATCCAAAAGGGTTAAATATAATCTAAAAATACAAACTATGCTATAAATATGCTCCAAAAATCGCTATGTGCTAAAACATGTCATTAAGGCCGAAATATGCAAAAATATACCCTTACAAATCGATTCGAAAATGCTTTATTTATTCTGAAACGGATAAATATTCATTCCACATATAGGAAAAAAATTCAATTGCATATTTGTGTGGTTTCCTTGGTGATAAGTTTTACATCGAAAATAGTTTTTATTATTTAAAAATTCAAACTATAATGAGAATAAGGATAAGCTTAAGGATAATATATTTTTTTTTTGGTCCATAAAATTGTACGTCCGTAAAATATTGTGGCGCCCACTGAATCTTAGTATTAAGCAAACAAAAGGCTTTCATTTAACATAAATATTAACGTCTTTTATAATTCTCGGTAGTTGTCAGCAAGCCAAATATGTTTGGAGATGAAATCCGCTGTCGCCGGTATAAATGACGTTTCTTTAATTCTTTCCGTATTATCAATTTTAACCATGATGATCCGTTACAGATATCTTTCGATTATCTATGTTAAAAAAATGAGGAAAAAATCTAAAGTGTTAAAAATTGAATAAATTTATTATACTCAAACATTTTTTAGCACACATCGGACTCGGAGGTGACATTTATTAACAGTTTAGTTATCATTACGTGATATTTTGGATAATTCTATAAAAGCCTTTTTTTCAGTAGCAAAAGTCATATATTTACTAATATTTACCCCAATTATATGGAAATTTGTGATGATGCTATCCCATATCTGAAATCCTGATATCAAGGAGATATACCACAAAATGTAGACAAACACTTCGGTCTTTTCATTTCAATTCTTAACACTTAATTTCAGTTATGCGCGCAAATTTGGTATCAAAAAATTAAAATTACGAAATTTTAAAAATTGTCAATATTTGTTTCATTTTATATCATCGCATAACTTTTCAACAGATTGTAATACAACATATGAATTTACTAAGACTTGCCTCTCGAGTGATTAATAGTTTGGGTGTAAAGGATGTAAATTTTGGGTGAAAAACTAAAATGAATCAAAAAGTACTCGAAAGTTTCAATCAGATTTTTTATAGCTTAAAATGGGCTGTATATTTTGTGATATTTTACATGAATAATCTAAAATTTTGAGTTTCTTAGTTATTTTGTAAGGTCTATCAAAATTCATCAACAGTTTTCCTATTTTTAAAAGAAACTTTAGAAATATAGTATTTTTTAAAATTCCTTATATATATTCATGTACTTATGTATGTATGTATGTATGTATGTATGTATGTATGTATGTATGTACGTATGTATGTGTATCTGAGACAAAATACATGATTTAGTACTTATTATAAACTAGTACACTTATTGTGTGCATGTATATAAAGAGCTTCACGAAAAAAGTTGCAAATGTACCCCTCTAAAAATGAAAATTGGTCTGATTTTATATAATTCAAAAAAATATTATTGTGTAATATTTTATATTAAAGTCTCACGAAAAAAAGTTGTACATGTATCCCTCTAGAAATGAACACTGATCTGTTCTTATATAATTCCCAAAATCTTACATCTGAACATGAATTTGAATGATCTGGACCATTTTCAAATCCCACTTCAAAATACGTATTTCTTTCAATATTATTATCAAAACTTTCTTTAAAAGAAAAAACTTCAAATTTTATTAGACAAAACTTTAAATTTTATTAGAGACATAACATTTATTTAAATGTTTTCAGTCCCATAATATTCAGATTTTACTGATGTTTTTTTTCATATTTTCTTTATACAAATATATAATTTTATATATTTTGGATATTTTCCAATATATATTGGGTTTTAATGTACTATTGGAATGGGCTTGAATATTATACGTAATTAACCCATTAACTACAAGTTTCCAAAAGGCTAAATTAGCAATTTTTACAAATAAGTCGCATGGAAGTATGTAGTATACTTTAATGCAGATGAATTTATGAAAAAAAAAAATAAATAAATAATAAGTTTCCTTAAACCGCGATGATAATCGAATTAAAGAGATTTTTGGAATTTAGTCACTATTTTACACGAATTCATAGCTTTTATGATAAATGCGTGCTTCTGGTGACACTTATTTACTTAACTTACCATTTATTTGACAGAAAAATTAATTTAATCAATTATGGACCGGAAATCTCAAAACATTACTTGTGCTCATGAACACATATATAAGTAGTATTGAATATAATAAGACATTTGCAATGTTGCCCTAAAGTATAAATTACGATGTAAAGTGTCCAAAATATTCAAACTTTAATAACATATTATTTAAAATAAAATCACAGAACATTTTACTAAAATTTTAATTTCGCGAGAATAAAGTTTAATTTAAAAATTTTAAATTAAATTAAAAAATATGTACACTGAAATAATTAAACCAAAATATTTTATAGATTATTTTAAAACATTTAAATCTTTAATTTTAGGGGGTATGTTTGCAGTACTTTGTTTTCTCCATACAAATCAATGTACTTTAACATATATACGTACATCTGCTGCCATATGCTAGTGTAAACGTAACATATGAGCAGTTTCATGACTGACTTCTTTTATAACTTTCTATGTTTATATATGTGTTTTTTAACGGTATATGCCAAAAATTGGTTTGGTTTAATTTTTCATCTCTTACGTTTAAAATTTATATGAATCTGTAGTGGTGGTGAAAAATCAGAATACTAAATATTAAACACTTCTGCATAAAATTTAATAGTTTTTACCCGAGGTTTCTCTTCATTCTGAAGTAGGACCTTGAGGTAGTTTCTTGATATTCTTGATGTTCCCTATTTGAAGTACTGGGCTTAAGATTTGGATTTGCTATTGTGGTACAATTCGTACATCAGATTGCATTCGCCTAGTTTTTAATTCAACTAAGCTATTTGAAGTAACTCCTAAAGAAGAAGACTATAACTAAAATAACTCTCCCGATATGAAATAATTCAATATAATAATTCATGTCAGTTAAGTAGTTTAATAAAAAAATCTACGAAGATTTAAGTCTTTAACTCTAATAGCTCTGTAAATACTAATTCCCCTTCACATATTCGCCCTTTTCAATCTCAACAACGAAACTTGGAAACTAGGAAAATAAATCACATAAAGTTCTTCCTTTTCAGAACCATAAGTTATGCAGGGCCAGGTACCATTTTTAATATCTAGATTTTAGTACTTTTTATGGTCGTAAAGAAGTACATTTTTTGTGGAACTATGCAATTACATAGAATATTGTTCCTGTAAACTGTGAATAATTTTATTACAATGTCTCCCTATATTTGCGATTGAGGATAAAAGCCATGACATCAACTTAAATTAAATCCGCAAAATTTTTAACTTGCGTTTTATTTAGTGATAAGCAGGACACCAGAAATATGCTCTAATAAAATTGTTTCATATGCATTAAATATGTAGTAAAAAGGAGAAAAATATGCTATAAAAATGGGAAAATATGCTAAAAATAAAAATATTTAAAAAAAAAATCATTTTTTTTACAAAGCAAAGTGTTTTATCAATATTTAAATTTTATAAAATAAGCCAAAATAAAATTTATCTATCAACTGTCTAGCCTTATTTTTAACACTCCATTTTTTATAATATCACGTAAAAATTTTGTCGAACTTCCATTTGCTTATTCACTTAATTACTATTACTTAAGAAATTATCAAATAGATTAATACCACAATTTAAAAATATAGCTTTCAATAAAAAAACAAATTGTTTTTTGCAATAATAACTAATGCTAAATAATCGCGAAAGATTAAAGGCTAATACGTCCTCTATATCATATTTCAAAGATAGCATAAAAAATAAAATAATCTTTTTCTAAATCTCAGCTACTCATCAAAATTAATTTTAAGTGCTAATTATTTTGGATCACATATTTTATGAGATATAAAAAAATTATACTTAGAATATCAAAATATGATCCAAAAGGGTTAAATATAATCTAAAAATACAAACTATGCTATAAATATGCTCCAAAAATCGCTATGTGCTAAAACATGTCATTAAGGCCGAAATATGCAAAAATATACCCTTACAAATCGATTCGAAAATGCTTTATTTATTCTGAAACGGATAAATATTCATTCCACATATAGGAAAAAAATTCAATTGCATATTTGTGGTTTCCTTGGTGATAAGTTTTACATCGAAAATAGTTTTTATTATTTAAAAATTCAAACTATAATGAGAATAAGGATAAGCTTAAGGATAATAATATTTTTTTTTTGGTCCATAAAATTGTACGTCCTTAAAATATTGTGGCGCCCACTGAATCTTAGTATTAAGCAAACAAAAGGCTTTCATTTAACATAAATATTAACGTCTTTTATAATTCTCGGTAGTTGTCAGCAAGCCAAATATGTTTGGAGATGAAATCCGCTGTCGCCGGTATAAATGACGTTTCTTTAATTCTTTCCGTATTATCAATTTTAACCATGATGATCCGTTACAGATATCTTTCGATTATCTATGTTAAAAAAATGAGGAAAAAATCTAAAGTGTTAAAAATTGAATAAATTTATTATACTCAAACATTTTTTAGCACACATCGGACTCGGAGGTGACATTTATTAACAGTTTAGTTATCATTACGTGATATTTTGGATAATTTCTATAAAAGCCTTTTTTTCAGTAGCAAAAGTCATATATTTTACTAATATTTACCCCAATTATATGGAAATTTGTGATGATGCTATCCCATATCTGAAATCCTGATATCAAGGAGATATATCACAAAATGTAGACAAACACTTCGTCTTTTCATTTCAATTCTTAACACTTAATTTCAGTTATGCGCGCAAATTTGGTATCAAAAAATTAAAATTACGAAATTTTAAAAATTGTCAATATTTGTTTCATTTTATATCATCGCATAACTTTTCAACAGATTGTAATACAACATATGAATTTACTAAGACTTGCCTCTCGAGTGATTAATAGTTTGGGTGTAAAGGATGTAAATTTTGGGTGAAAAACTAAAATGAATCAAAAAGTACTCGAAAGTTTCAATCAGATTTTTTATAGCTTAAAATGGCTGTATATTTTGTGATATTTTACATGAATAATCTAAAATTTTGAGTTTCTTAGTTATTTTGTAAGGTCTATCAAAATTCATCAACAGTTTTCCTATTTTTAAAAGAAACTTTAGAAATATAGTATTTTTTAAAATTTCTTATATATATTCATGTACTTATGTATGTATGTATGTATGTATGTATGTATGTACGTATGTACGTATGTGTATCTGAGACAAAATACATGATTTAGTACTTATTATAAACTAGTACACTTATTGTGTGCATGTATATAAAGAGCTTCACGAAAAAAGTTGCAAATGTACCCCTCTAAAAATGAAAATTGGTCTGATTTTATATAATTCAAAAAAATATTATTGTGTAATATTTTATATTAAAGTCTCACGAAAAAAAGTTGTACATGTATCCCTCTAGAAATGAACACTGATCTGTTCTTATATAATTCCCAAAATCTTACATCTGAACATGAATTTGAATGATCTGGACCATTTTCAAATCCCACTTCAAAATACGTATTTCTTTCAATATTATTATCAAAACTTTCTTTAAAAGAAAAAACTTCAAATTTTATTAGACAAAACTTTAAATTTTATTAGAGACATAACATTTATTTAAATGTTTTCAGTCCCATAATATTCAGATTTTACTGATGTTTTTTTCATATTTTCTTTATACAAATATATAATTTTATATATTTTGGATATTTTCCAATATATATTGGGTTTTAATGTACTATTGGAATGGCTTGAATATTATACGTAATTAACCCATTAACTACAAGTTTCCAAAAGGCTAAATTAGCAATTTTTACAAATAAGTCGCATGGAAGTATGTAGTATACTTTAATGCAGATGAATTTATGAAAAAAAATAAATAAATAATAAGTTTCCTTAAAACCGCGATGATAATCGAATTAAAGAGATTTTTGGAATTTAGTCACTATTTTACACGAATTCATAGCTTTTATGATAAATGCGTGCTTTTGGTGACACTTATTTACTTAACTTACCATTTATTTGACAGAAAAATTAATTTAATCAATTATGGACCGGAAATCTCAAAACATTACTTGTGCTCATGAACACATATATAAGTAGTATTGAATATAATAAGACATTTGCAATGTTGCCCTAAAGTATAAATTACGATGTAAAGTGTCCAAAATATTCAAACTTTAATAACATATTATTTAAAATAAAATCACAGAACATTTTACTAAAATTTTAATTTCGCGAGAATAAAGTTTAATTTAAAAATTTTAAATTAAATTAAAAAATATGTACACTGAAATAATTAAACCAAAATATTTTATAGATTATTTTAAAACATTTAAATCTTTAATTTTAGGGGGTATGTTTGCAGTACTTTGTTTTCTCCATACAAATCAATGTACTTTAACATATATACGTACATCTGCTGCCATATGTTAGTGTAAATGTAACATATGAGCAGTTTCATGACTGACTTCTTTTATAACTTTCTATGTTTATATATGTGTTTTTTGACGGTATATGCCAAAAATTGGTTTGGTTTAATTTTTCATCTCTTACGTTTAAAATTTATATGAATCTGTAGTGGTGGTGAAAAATCAGAATACTAAATATTAAACACTTCTGCATAAAATTTAATAGTTTTTACCCGAGGTTTCTCTTCATTCTGAAGTAGGACCTTGAGGTAGTTTCAAGAGTAAAAACGATTTCATTATATTTTGAATAAATGCTTACAACAGTTATTGATTTTAAAATTGATTTAAAAATTATTATTATATATTAAGCTCTTATTTTTAGGGATTAATGCGCGATAACATACATCCCAGTAAGTGGAAATTTTTTAATACCAAATAAAAAAATCAGGCCGAATACATAGAGAGTGCATACGAAATTAAATAAGAAAATTTATATTAAATTATTACATGTATTTATATTAAATTATACATGTAAGAATATGCAGAAAAATTAGATAATTGAATGATTTATTCAGAACTTTAACTCATTGCAGCAACAGGGCAGAAAAAAACGAGGTATAAATTGCACTTTATTTACAAAAAAGGAGTAAAAATTCGAAATCAAAACCCTAAAAAACCAAAAAAAAAATATATTTTTGTTATTCAAGTAAACATCTTGTATACTTGTGTTATCAAGTTAGAACACCTTTCTGAGATATCTGTATGCTGTATGCCTGTACGCCCGATGAGATGAATTATATCACTGTTGCGTTTTGGGTCTAGTACTCTCCCCATTAGTATCAAATATGATCTAATAACTTTACATCCGATGAGTGTAATGGTTTTCTCTGGCAGTGGTTTAGTTCGGCAAGACGCGGTAATGCTTGATGCGACAACCGACGATATAAGTCGAACTAAAGAGGAGAATGCTCATAGTGGCGCAAGAGCCTCTCTTGGTTATCTGCACAAGATAGCCAAGAGAGGCCCTTTGCCACTTACAGGTAAGGATAAGTACCTTATCAGGAAGCACAGGAGGAACGTTAAAAGATTCGAACGAATCTACGGTCCTGTCTGTGCCTCTTTGGGAATGTCTTATCCTGAAGGATTGCATGTAGATGCTGGCAACACTCCAGAAGTGTCTCGTGAGAGCATAGGAGAAAAGCCAACCTCTTCATCAATCCCTACCGGAGCGACCTATTTTGGTAGTGGCAACCCGGGCAAACCTGCAGTCCTAGAGAAACACAAGGCAAGGTCTGCTAAGCCAACAACTATCATTGAATTGGTTGGTCATACACTATCCAGAAAACCTGGCAACCAACAAAAAGTTGTCAGAGATGCTAGGCCTAGAGATGATCAGCCATCAACTAGTAAGAGGACTTTACTTTCGAAGCCTGTCGGCTCCAGTAGTGGGGCTGTACGAGCTTCGATTGGGAAGCCCTCTACATCGAAGAACGCTGGTTAAAACCCATCCGGCTCTCTTAAAGGCCCTCATAGGGGGGTTGTTAAGAGGGCCAGGTCTGGGGATAACCAACAACCTTCGATGGCCAAGAAGGTTGTTCAGACTCCAAACAGCTCTAGTAAGGGCCACCATAAGGAGGTCATTAAGAAAGCTGTATCAGGAGGTGAACAACCATCAACATCGAATAGAGCGAAGGAATCAGTGTTGCAGAATTGTATTCAAGCTGCTGTCATTGACAGGGTTGATCCAGATGGGAGGATCAGCGTTGAGCAATGGTGACAAATTGAACACAAGCTCATTGAGGAAATCGCTCTTGTTAAAGGAAGGCCGGATGAGGTATCCTTCAAAGGCGCAGACTGGATGAAGGGCGTCAAGACTATTAACTGCGGGAACGAGAAATCATTTGAATTTCTCAGGAACGCAGTTGCTAGGTGCGACACTCTCTATCCAGGAGCGAAGCTTGAGGTGATACTCGCATCTGAGCTGCCCCTGCGTCCAATAGTTACAGCATGGTTCCCTCCACCCATTTTAGAGGTTGAAACCATTCTGACAGTAATGGAAAATCAGAATAAGGGTCTCCTTACAGGTCAATGGAAGTTGGTTAACACCATGACTTGTAAGGAGAACCAAGGCAGAGACTTCAGATTCGCAGTGGATCAGGAGTCTCTGAAGAAGCTGGAGTCACTGGGGGGAGTTGTCAATTTCGGATTTGGGGTGATCAGGTTTAGGTACAACAAATCTGATAAACCTAAAGGGGCTGTCAGTGGTGCAAATTAACTTGCATCACTGTGAGGCAGCCTCAACCGAACTGACAAGACTCCTCCTTGACTCCAACGTGGACGTGGCCCTCATACAGGAACCCTGGATTAACAACACCAGGGTATGTGGTCTGAGGGTCATGGGGTACAACCTGTTCATACCATCCACTACGGAAAAGGTACGGACATGTATACTGGCAAGGAATAATCTAAATATTAATTTTCTTCATTCCTTTAGCAGTGGGGACCTTACAGTCGTCCAACAGGAAGCCGCAGGATGTAGCGGGCTTATAATGGCGGTTGTGTACATGCCGTATGAGGCAGCCGATCCACCAGGTATCGCTCTGCAGCAGCTGGCGGAGCACGCTAGGAGGAAAGGCGCGTACATAGTCTTGGGATGTGATACGAACGCTCACCACTATCAATGGGGAAGCAGGGACATCAACAAAAGAGGTGAGTTGGTATACGATTTTATAACTTGTTATGATCTGCATATCTGTAATAGGGGTACTACTCCTACGTTCAGAGCGAAAGATAGGGAAACAGTTATAGATGTAACGCCGACTAACCGTGGGGGAAATTATGTTAGGTATTGGAGAGTAGTTTTGGATGATGATATCTTTTGGTCTCGAATTTGAGAAGGAGAGGGAGCAGCCCTATAGGAACTCGAGAAGGACAGATTGGGAGTCCTTTAGGAGGTCAATCTGTAGGGACCTTAGGGATACTGAGGACTGGAGAGATTCAGTTGAGGGTATCGAGTTAGCGGTGAATAATTTCACGAATGTTATTAGGAATAGTTTTGTGCTCAATTGTCCAGTGATTTATCCTGGAAAAAGGGAACAGCCGAAATGGTGGACTAGGGAAATAGAGCCCAACTAACGAGGAGCGATGAGGATTGGAATAGCTATAGGGATAGTTTCTCTAAGTATAAGAAGGACATTAGACGAGCGAAACGGACTTCATGGGTAAATTTCTGTGAATCGGTGGACTCTGTTAACGAGTTGTCTAGGTTTAGGCGATTATTATCCAAGGACCCAGTGGCACCTGGATACATACAACGTGCGGATAACTCGTGGACAGAGTCTAGCTCAGAGTCCCTCAGTTTACTTATGGAGACTCATTTTCCAGGCTGTAAGGATATAGAATCTGTTGGAGGGACAGGTAGCGTCAGTGATAACCTACAGCCCGAATCAGATGCTGGGGATACCGATGTGATAAGGGAGATGATCACTAGAGACAAGGTATTATGGGCGGTAAATTCATTCGAGCCATACAAATTTCCTGGCCCGGATGGAATATTTCCGGCCATGCTACAGAATGTCGATGAAAGAGCCATCTCTCTATTGACGGAGGTTTTTAGGGAATGTCTTAGAATGAAGTACATTCCCAGAGGGTGGAGAGAGGTAAGGGTCATTTTCATACCCAAAGCGGGTAAGAGGACTCACTCGAAGCCCAAGGATTACAAACCGATCAGCCTATCGTCTTTTCTATTGAAGACAATAGAAAGACTGATCGATTTTTATCTTAGGACTAACATAGGAACTCAGGTCATTAGCGAGTCTCAACATGCTTATCTTAAGGGTAAGTCCATTGAGAGTGCTCTGCATGACGTTGTGAGGAATCACTTGTTTCGCTGAATATAAGTAAGCTCCTTGTTGAGTGGATAATTCTGATGCTTAGCAGCAGGGTTATCAACTCAAACATGGGAGGCACTTGTATGAGGAAACTCGTGACTAGGGGCACACCGCAAGGGGGGGTCCTTTCTCCATTACTGTGGCTCTTGGCCGTGAACGTCATTTTAAGACAGTTTGATGCTAAGGGACGGAAGATTGTGGCCTACGCCGATGACGTTGTTTTACTGGTCTCTGGTAAGTTTTTATCTACGATCAGTGAGGTCATGCAGACAGGTTTACGTGATCTGTCCCTTTGGGCCAACAGTAAGGGATTAGGGATAAACCCCGAAAAAACGGAACTAATTTTGTTTACTAGGAAATACAAGGTCGAGCATTTTAGCTTGCCAATATTGAACGGGATTGAGCTTGCATTGTCAAGTGAGGCCAAATACCTGGGTGTGTACTTGGACAGTAAATTGTCTTGGAGGAGAAACACCCAGGAGAGGGTCAAGAAGGGACTCAATGCCTATTACACCTGCAGGAACTCTATAGGCAAGAATTGGGGCCTTAAGCCGCAAGTTGTATACTGGATTTACACTTCGGTTGTTAGACCTATTCTTACTTATGGCTGTACAGTCTGGTGAAAGGTATTGGGTAGGGAAACGTACAGGAAACTTCTCTCTAAAGTTCAGAGGTGTGCTTCAGTTGGCACCTCAGGTGTCAGGAGAAGTACACCTCAGGCGGCGCTGGACATAATCCTCCACCTTCTTCCAATTGAGGAATTTGTGAGGGGTATGGCTGTCCGTGGCCTATTTAGATTGAAGGATCTGGGATTATTAGGTTCCTCTAGAGCGGGGCATGTCAGCATACTAGATGAAGTCAAAATCAACGGTCGGACACTATCCTTGGCTGAGCCTATTATTTTTATTATGTCGGGACAACGATTGACTTCGGGGCTACTCCCGTCTTGGTGTTACCTAGCAGGGACCTTTGGGATGGAGTAGAAAAGCTCTATTGAGGGTATGCGGTCTTCACGGACGGTTCGAAAATGGAAGTTGGCACTGGTGCAGGTGTATACTTTATGGGAACTGATATCAGATGATCCTACAAATTGTCTGACAGATTCCTATACGATGAGACTCTGTTGGGTTCCTGGTCACTGTGACATTCTTGGCAACGAAATAGCCCATGAGCTAGCTCGCAGTGGCTCGGTGCTAGATAAGTCTTTCATAGAGTCATCTGTTAAGATTCCAATTGGGTCCTTCTTTAGGGCCATAGGGGAGTGGACTCTGGACAACACGAATCGAGCCTGGAGTGATAGATCGGACTGCAGAGCTTCTAAGGCATTATGGCCTAGCTTAAAACTGGCGGATTCCAAGCATCTTCTAGGTATGAGTCGTGGTAGTCTTAGAGTCATAGTAGGTATGGTTACGGGTCACTTCTCAATAGGGAATATGATGAGTAAGTGGGACATTGGCACATCAGACTTTTGTAGAACGTGCGATGATGTTGAGGAGCTAGAGACAGTGGAGCACATACTCTGTCACTGCGTAGGGCTTCAGCGTAATAGGTTGAAGTGGTTTGGAAGCCATTCACTACATGAACTAGGTGAGGTTAATGGCAAAGGACTTGTCAACGTCATAGGGTTTGTAATGGGAATAAAATGGCTTAGGAACATCATAACTGATTGATTGGGTATAGGTTCCACTTTTCTTTTTCTTCCTTTCATAAAGGGATCACAATGGGCCGTTCGGCCTCTGGGTGTATGCGTGAATGCGCCGCCCTTTCCAACCTAATCTAACCTAACTTACCATTTGCGTCAATTTTTCGCAGTCCAAAAACATACGTCGCAATATTGTTGTAGGTAGAATTTAGCTTTAATTTACTGGTTGTATTACAACCTGCAAAAACCTCACAGCCATAGTTTAATATCAGTATTAAATACGTTTTTGCAATTAACAATCTCATTTTAATTGGTGTGCAGTACTGCGTGGACCATAGAATTCTTAGCATCGAGTAAGTTTTACCACAAGCTTGTAATACATAATCTGTCCAGGTTAGAGTGTCATTAAAAATTATGCCAAGATTTTTGCCTTGCTTACAATTTCAATTCGCTGATTATTGATGTATATGTTAATTGAATCAATATCTTTCTGTGATCTTTTACGTATTGCTAAACATTTAGTTTTTGTAGGATTTGAGCTTAGCCCGTTTATATTTGCCCATATTGAAACTCGTTCCAAATGCTCATTTAGTTTTGCTACACATTCTTTAGAGTCCTTATTTTTGTTACTAATATATAGGTGGACATCATCAACGTACTTTCCTATGTCATAGTAAAGTAGTTGATCAGGAATATCATTTGCGTAAATTGAAAAAAGAAGAGGTCATAGAATGGATCCTGTGGTACACCCCTAATAAGTGGAAGAAAAAGTGGTGTTGTTGAGGCATTGATTTCAACACGTTGTGTTCGATTTTCAAGATATGAAGCAATAATTTTACAGGAAGTGAAAGAGAAATATATACATTTTTCAAGTTTTTGATTCAATATCGTATGATGTACAGAATCAAAGCCTTTTGAATGATCCAGTAACACCAACAACACAACACATCCATTATAAACTTCATGTCTAATATCCTCGGCTACATAAGTTTAGCATTTCTAAGGCTAAATCTAGCCTTTTTATTTTGTCTTTGGTCTCAATATTTTCGTTTAAACTTCTAGTCTTTTTTGATTCTTAAAATTAAAAATCTGAAAACATAATTTCTTATTATCTAATACATTTTTTTTTGGCAGAATCATTCATTTAGACATTTTTGCGTACTTTTTTATTTAACAAAAAATTTCACCTGCGGCGCAAAATTATCCAAATCAAGAACACCTAATAAATAAAAATATTTGTAACTAATTTGGCGGAATTACTAAATCGATTATTATAATATCTTTATTCACTCCATTAACCATGGAAAATATTTATAAAAGCGAAAAATTAACCAAAAACTTAAAAATGCTTAACCAGAAAGTAATTATAGTTATAAAATGTAGAAAAATCACTTCAAAACATTGGGTAATTTTTCATATGAAATATAATATAAATATAAGAATGGTGTTCTATTTTTTATTTATATATTTATTATAATATCTTTAAGAATGATATTTTTAAATTATTTTTTATTTATGAAGTATTATGCAAATGTACATTACCATTATAAACACATAGCATAAAAATTACTCTAAAACTTATTCAAATGTCATTATTGTTTTAACATTAAACTTAACATTTTAAATTTTCGCTGTTTTCCCGTATTTTTATTATTTGAAGCAAAGAAAAATCCCTTAATATTTTATGCATTTAGAGGTACCATATTACTTAATTCTATTTTTATACTATTTAATTTTTTATACTATTCTTTTTTTAAAGGTTATTTTTTGTTCTTCAAAACAAAAAAAAACCTATGCACACACATACTTTTGTAAACTTACCAATGTCAGTATTAGCAACACTAGAGGTAGTTGCATCAAGCAGTTAATGCTACGAATATAGAAGCAAACCTTGACATAAAAATATGAATACACTAACATTCACACATGGAAATAGTGAATATATTTAAAAAATATCTATATGTTAAAAGTTTTACTCATAGGAAGATTTCTGTATGTGTCCGTAAGTATCTAGCATAAAATGTATTTTTTTTATATTTTAAAATAAGGACAACATTAGCAGCAACTTTCATGCACACAGAAAAATAATTGCATGGAAACGGTTATAATAAAATTATAAAGTAAATCGAAATTTTATTGGAACAAGTTAGGAATTACAATTTTGGCTGTTATTTTATTTTTAGATTTGTAAAAATACAGGATTAATCAAATTAAGGTTATAACGACTTTTTAATAAGTTGCAATGATCGATTTTATTATTTAATATAATTTATTAAATTATTCGGTAGAAACAATAGAATTAAGTCTGGTATTATTAGCGGCTATAAATGAAATATTGGATTATAATAAAATAATTACTAATTCAGTATTCATAACCATTTCATAATAGAGAAAATTGCTTTATATTCTTTTTGACATTTGTTAAAAAATATTAAAATAAATTAAATAAATTAATAATTTATTTAACGAAACATTTTCTGGAAGAACTTGGAAACTAATATATAATACAGAAACATATTTACAGAAATATTTATAAAATAAATGTTTCTATTCATTTTCCAGTTGTTTGAAAAAAGTAATGATTTGGGATTATCCATGACTATTACTCATATGGCTGCTGATATTTTCGCATGATTCTCTTATTTAAACAACCAGCTTATCATCAAAATGTATAACTTCTGCTTATCACAACACAAGACCACAAGAGTCCCCAATTGTAGCCAACTAAAGAGGCATATCATATTATATTTTAAAATGTTTAATTTAATTGTATTTTAATTTATTTTTCTTTGTATTTACATACATAAGCACATTAAAGTGCATTGATTTATATGGAGACAAAAAATGTTGCAAATGTACCCTCCTAAAATTAAAGATTGATATGTTTTAAACTAACTTCCAAAATATTTCAGTTCAATTTTTTGTTCACTTGAGCTGGACCTTTTTTAAAATACATCCAAAAGTATGATTTTTGATCAACATTGGACATAATTTTTAACTTTTTATAAAAAAAGAAGTACAACATATAACAGACAAATAACGTTTAATACATAATGAGTAAAAAACTCTTTTTATTTATATATTGGAGCATCATTGGATAGGCCTTATCCAATACTAATGCTATATCTATACATTTAACCCTTTAGTTGCGCAAGTAATATTTTGGGATTTCCAGTCCATAATTGTTTAAGTTAATTTTTATGTTAAATAAATAGTTAAGAAAACGAATATCACCAAAACCATATATTTATCATAAAAACTACAAATTCGTGTAAAATAATCACCAAATTTTAAATATTCCTTTAATTTGATTGCTATTGCGGTTTTAAAGAAACTTGTTATATTTTTCATAATTTCATCTATACTTCAGTATAATAAATACTTCCATATGACTTACTTGTAAAAATTGCTAACTTAACCTTTTGGGAACTAAATGCATAATATGCTCTTAAATTGGTAATAAAATATTGGAAATATATAAAATTACATATTTGAATAAAGAAAATATGAAAAAAACATTAGCAAAATCTTAATATTCGATGAACGAAAAGCGACATAATAATTATTTAAATGAGTACTCCATGCTTTAATGTGCCTCTAATAGAATTTGAAGTTAATTTTCTTTTAACGAAAATTTTCATAATGATATTGAACGATAGGTAGAAGTGTTTTTAAAATGATCTTGCTTACTTAAATTTAAACATTCTGATGTAATATTTTGAGAATTATATAAAAGCAGACCAATCTTCGTTTCTAGAGGAGTAAATTTAAAACTTTTTTCGATAGGCTCTTTAGTGTACGTATGAATAATATTTATATATTATATTTAAATATTTCTTAATATTAATTATACGCCACCAGTAACATATGTAGCAAAAACAGATCCAAAAAAAATTGTAGTTCTTGCGTTTTTCTGGTCTCTTGCAATTAATTTATTCATAGAACATACTGCACATATGAATGATATTTTTAAAATATATATTTTTTTATTTCTGAAATATTAAGTAAATGTACGTTACACTAAAAGTACATAACATAAAAGAAAATCCTGAAACTTATTTAAATGCCTTTATTGGCCCGAACATTAAATTTAACACTTTATTGTTTGCCCGTGTTTTTATTATGGCAAACAAAGAGAACATTTTTATACATTTAAAGCTATTATACTATTTAGTTTCATTTTTATATTATTCAATTTTTTATACTATTCATTTTTAAAATGTTACTTTTTGTTCTTTAAAGCACATAAACATATGCACACACATACTTTTGCAAACTTACCAATGTCAGTATTAGCAACACTAGACGTGTAGTTGCATCAAGCAGTTAATGCTACGAATATGGAAGCGAACCTTGATATAAAAATATGAATACATAAACATTCACACATGGAAATAGTGAGTGTATTTAAAAAACATCTATACGTTTAAATTTTTACTTATAGGGAGATTTTTGTGTTTTGTTTTCAACGTCTGTCTATATATACAAAAAAACTATAACTATGTTCATACATATTTAGCATAAAATGTATTTTTTTTATTTTGAAATAAACACAACATTAGCAGGAAATTTTAGGCAGCCTGAGTACCTGGCATCCTGAGTAGCTGTTTAAAAGTGTGAATGAATAGATAGTAGTTGGCTAAGAGTTACATAAGGTCTAACGTTTGGGTTTTATCCAAATTCTAACAGTGGTTATATTTATATAGTATGAAAAAATTTATATAGGGTATGCAAAAATCACCTCAACGTTACGCAGTATCACATTTGGCAATTTCGGAACTACAAAAATCACATTTTTGAGGTACTGGTAAAAAAACGCTGTAAAAAGTCCCACTAAAAATGGGCGGGTAGAATCACTGCAACTCCCATAATTTATTTATTATTACAAATTATTTTTTGTATGAATTTCGGAAATATTTGTATAAATTTTATTCAAATAAAAAACATTTTAAAGATATGTAAATATATAAATTTTAGTGTAATACATTAAAATTTTAAAATAATTCTTAACAAATTGTTAATTTTTTTGTAATAATTTAAAGAGCGCAAAAAGTCGCGGGTTATAATCTCAAATACAATTTTATTGATAATCTTTAATATACTAATCATATTTTCAAATAGAAACTCCTAAGAGCTGTAGTCTATTAAAGATAAAATTAAAAAAAAAAACAATATATATATAAGAAAAAAACTAATTACAATTAAATAATAAATATATATAAATAAATAAAAAGTTAGTTACAATTAAATAATTTGGATTAATATTAATGTCTGCAGTATTTACTGAGATATATGATGTTAAAATTAATGTACTTCTTTAAAAAAGTTTTAAATAAAATGAAATAAATAAAAAAAGTTTTAAATAAATAAAATTAGAATATTTTTAAAAGTAGCAACCTTGAAAATCCATTATTCGCGCTATAGATACTTTTCTATATTCTGGGAATTTTTTCAATAATATATGATATGTTTACGAGTAAATGTGAAAAAATTACTTCAGTTAATGAGCTTTTATTTTGGATAATTATGATACGGTGCGTTGTTTATATTTTTTCACAGGGATAAATGTATTTGGAAGCAGTATATTTACATATAGATCTACGTATGCTACGAGAGTAGGTTAAGTTTTAACGTTTCCTGGCAATCAATCTGAAACTTTAGAGCCAATTATTCCGCCAATATTTATTCATTACAATAATTCTTTTAGAAATTATTAAATTGATAATGCTCAATTCATAGTTAAAATCATATATAATCTATGGATATAATCATATGGTTCCCATAATGTCTGATCAAGTTCCTACCAAAACCATTTGAATATTCTACAGGTGGCTATAGATACATTATGTGTTCCATTTCCCTGTTAGCGTAATTAAAACTTGAGTAGTGACGATCTGTATATTATGCAATAATCTATTTTTATTTTCCGATTATTTTTCGTATGGGTTTTGATTGCCTCGCTTTTTAATTAAGAGTTTTGCATTTTCGATCTCATATCTAAGTTGTGCGTTCAAATACAACATAGCATTTTTTTTCTTTTAATAACAGATGAATGAAAAAGTTAGGATTGAAAATCAACTACTTTTAGCATTTATTCTCCAGATTTTTCTTATATATAATTTTATGTAAAAATTGAGTGCTAACTAGATAATTATAATTTTTTTTAATCAACATCTGAAAAACATTGACTGTGTTTTACGAAATTTTTCTTGGTATCTGTCTATAAGAATTTTAAATTAATAATCACGTTTGAGCACGGCTAGGGCATTCTTAAATTCGCTTTTGACTTTGATTCAATTCATTTATAATTGCCAAAATTCTGGGTAGTTTAAATAACTAATACTCTGTGGAACTAAAATAATATACTCAATTCTGGATGCTTTTGCTTCAATGAAAAACTGGCCAGAAAATATTAAAAATACTGATGTATTTTACGAATGTCATCAATGACTTTTTGTGGCACTCTTTGTTATGATTATTCGCGCTTATTTAGCAAACGATAACATATCTTACCTAGTGTTTATAAAATCCAACTTTCCAAAAAACCGTTTTGATGGTTAAATGAAAATTTAGCGAAATAAAAAACCGGTTTTTCGATTAACCGTATACTTAAAAACCCTTTAACCGACATTTTAATAAATGTTTAATTTGAAGCTTAATAAAAATATTTTTGGTTAAAAAGTGTATTTTCAGATTATAAGCTTAACACTGCACCAATTAGTAAACAATGTTCTTTATAAATAATGAATGGTTTAAAAGGAAGAAATTTAATGATATTTTTATCAAATTTTAAGAACCGTTAGCCGACGCAAATAAATCGGATAAACCAGTTAATCGAAATTAACCATTTCAAAATTACCGGTTCGCAAAAAGTCGAAAATAGAAGAAAAAAATCAGCGTTTCATTTAATAACACTAAACTTGCCGTATTTTGAATAAACTTGTCAGACGATAAATTGTTCTCAGCTTTGTTATTAATTTTTTTTTTTTGTAGCTTTGATTGACCAAAGCTTAGGTGTAGCTTTATTTTGGTTCATATTTAATTTTGAAGGAATGAATACAACGTGTTTTTACGCTGCAGAACATTGATGCCAAAGATCTTAGGAGCTTCTCAACTTTGTAGACTTGGAGTGATGCCAGATAAAATTGAAGAAGAATCCCTCTGTTTAAAAAATCATTTTTTTCCTACTTTCAGAAACAATTTTCTCTCCTACTTGAAATCGCTAATTTTGATAAAAATATAATTAGTTACTAAATATACATTGAAAATTTACATAAATGAAGTTTTTGTTTGTAATTCAATACAAAAAAATACACAAAAAATATTTTCAATTAAAAACGAGAACACTGAATGTATCTATTTGGAACAGAAAAATTTCCATTCTTAAAGTGTGTATGATAATATTGCATTTTTTTTCCTTATTTATTTCATTTTTTTATCGCTTTTTGAGAACAATTTATAAATCTTGAAAATTCTCTTTATTTTGGCTAAAATTAAAATTTCCAACCTTTTTCCCTTCAGCTTAAATTTTCTTTAATAATTCACTCTATCTGACATCACTGCTTGATATCAATTCGTGTGACTTTTTCTTTTTCTGAACAAAGTTCCATCTTATGCCTTGTTAAGTTTTTTTTTTATTACTAATAATTTTTTGTTATTCATAATTTTGTCAGTCAACATTTTCTTGTATGTTCAAAAGAAATATCAAATTTAGTTTTGTAAATTTTTCTTTGACTGCCATCTGCATGTGGACAAACTACCGGATTTCAAGAATTCGATCTACTGCTAAATCTGACATGTCTCTAGAATATATAGTAATCAGGTTAGATATTTAAAATCAACGGCAGTAAGATCTGTTACGAACATTTGCTGTTATATTTCATTCGAACTCACACTTTCATTAAAAGATAATAATGAAAGTATACTCAGTTTTATTTTTGATGTGCCAGAAGTCACTATAAAATCTTCATTTATTTTTATTATTGTTTCTAGATTTTTAGAGAATTATATATTATTTAAGAGAAACATGTATAAACAAGAATTTAAAGTTGTCGGATTGAATCATTGTTAATGTTTGGTACATGCTTCAAACATTATAGTTCAGCAACAGTCGACTGCCCAAAATCGTTCATAAATTTTCACAACAATCTGTCAATAATTGTGCAACAGACTGTCATTATTGACTTGAAATCAAATATTTTTTGATTATCTAGAAAATTCGATAAACATTTGATGAAATTTTCATTGGCCTTAAATTTTTGAATATCAGAACCAACAATTATTCTTTTGTTCGTTTTTATGAAAAAGAACTTGATTTATGAAATGTACCTACATCATGTGAGAATTTTAAGATTAAAACAAACGTATTCAAAATTCGAATTCAGATATGTTAATATTTGTTTTCATCTGCTCAAGTCCGAAAGTTTACAGAAATTTATAAGGTTTTTTAGCAGTTTAATTCTTTAATATGCTTAATTCTGGTAATGTCATGCGATTATTTCCCGGCAGTAATAACATTATCATTCAAGAAAATTTTTCACTTAACTACTTTTAAGGAATTTTATGGTATAATTTTTAATTTTTGGAAAGAATACGATAGTAACAATTTTTATTTCTCAGAATGCCTGCGTAGTTAGTAAACGGTTGCTAATGCATTCACAATAAGCACGTATTATACGTTGGAAATATTTACTTACACCAACACCCATTCATCTATTTTTCTCAATAAATGGTAATGATAGTGCCAGTGGTAATAATGACACGTACATGCTTGTATTTCAATATATACAGCCAAATATTCATAGTATGGGTTCTTGTTTAATATGGGTAAAATACCAATAATAAACAATATGATAGAACTTATAGAATATTCTGCAGTTGGTCTTGAAGAAATCGAAATCAAATTTGCTTTATATAAATTTAAGGAAAACTTTATCTACTATGACTAAAAATATGAATGTCAACTTCTTATCAAAGAGAAATTTTATATAGAAGATATTTTAAAGTTACATACCTTCTTTTTTCAAATAAACAGACAAACTAATTTTATATATTTAATGACTTTATTTTCGTTGACATTTTTATTTAATTCAATTTAACTATTTTTTACTACTAATAATTTCCACAGGGTATTTCATTAGTTTTCTAACAATGAGATTTGTGTCAGCTTTTCATTCATAAAACATACTTACAACACGTGTATGAATTAATCAAATAAAACTTGCATAAGTACGATTATGGGGAAATATCTGTGGCCAAAAAGAAAAACTATACAAATTAAGTTATGTCGTTTTCCATTTTCTTAATTTTTAGAATTACTGTATTTCATTGCATACTGTGCAAATTTTTTACATAATATATTTTTTTTTGTTCGGGACTGTAATTTTTTATGTTTTCGAAAGAAATCTTAACGGAAATACGTATAACGTTAGACCAGAAGAGCTCTAGGCAACGGTTCCCCCAAGCCCTATCTAAAATTTATCAATTTTCTTAAAGCTGTTTAAATTTATTTGTAAAATTTTTATAACTCAAAGCTGGGACCAGAAAAAAATATATCAGTTATATACGACCATACATTGGTCAAACACACGGAAAGTATTTTCTAACATACGGCTTTTATAACGAAAGAGATACGATTTCAATTAAAAAGTCAACTTTTAGATTACATTTTCCCCGGCTTGGGATTTTGGTTATTTTGGTACATAAAAGAGAGAATTTTTGTAATTCTCCGATTTTAAAAAGATTTTCTATGTTATTTCAACATTTCAGTAATATATTTATATTCGTTTAACTTTTATTTCAATCCAAATATTAACGTTATTTCTCAAAAAAAGACTTAAAATCTAAATTTTAAGTTTTTAAGTACAATTGCAGTGTAAAAGTAACAGAAGAAGTTAACATCGCAAAGTGGGGCATTGGTTACTTGATTAAATCGCTAAAACGATTTTGACGAAACTAGGGACAACGAAAGAGGAGAAATTAAGCTTTCAGAATATTGTTGGCTGTAGTGTGAGATTGAGATTGAAAAATATGTGGGAGCTTGTAATTTTAAAAAATATGATTTGATTTTACATTTCTGAATTTTTCTGAGCAAGAGAAAGAAAAAACATGTACTCCACTAAATTTATTTCTTATGGTTTAAAAGATATTTGACTTCAAAAATGTAATTTATCATTTTTGGCCTTGACTTTTTGCATGTTTGTCCTATATTTAAAAAAAATTAAATTCTTAAAAATATGGTGAAATTTTCCATAAATTGTCCCACTACCCCATGTTGTGGCGTTTATGAAAGCCACACATAACCCCTTTCGAGAATTTGGCTATTGAAATTCAGCAAGATGGGTTCATATATGGTGGAGATAAGTAAAAAAAAAGACCCGGTTTTATAAACCGTTTTTAGATTTTTTGAAGCCTCTATATAAATTAGGAACTGAATGCTGAAGAAATGAACTAAATCGACACAATAATAACCGAGATATCGGGAAAAACGCATGTTTGAATTTTTCTAATCTCTTGTTTAAGCTACAGATTTCGTTTTTATATAAGCCGGTTAAAAATATTTGTATAAAATTTCGTCTATTTGAGTTAAACATATCGGTCCATAAACAATCGAGTTATAATTAAAAATCTGAAATAATTATTAAAAATCTACACACACAAACATAAAAAAAAACATAGAAATGAATTTTAGTATTTTTGTTTCTTGTATAAGCTAACAATAGTTGTTGATTGTAAAAACATACAAACACTTATATGAAGCATCGCAATGACTATTAGTGTTGTTGTTTTTTGTACATATAAGCAATCAGTTTAGTTGATAAAAGCCGTATTAAAATGGCTATTAATGGTGTTGTTTTTTGTATATACATACAAAAATATATAAATATGTCTATAAATATGTTGTTGTTGTGTTCTTTTTTTTTTTTTTTTGAAGCAAGCGTTGCTTGCGGAACAAATGTAGTATTATTTTTTCAAGTATAAATATGGAAATATTAAGGCATACTATTACTTTTTATTTATTGGTAAAGTGGTGAAGGGTACAAGAAATTCGGCATAGCCCAAATAGTGCTCTAACCTGCTTTTTTCTAAGGTCTTTGTATTCAAATTTGTGGAGTATGAGAGCAGTATTATAGTTATCATATTAATTTTGTTTAATATATTAATTATTTGGAGGAAATAGGTAATATACCTTCAGTGTTAAAAATGTGTTAATTTAAAAAAAATATTTTCAGAATTATAATTCAAAAAATCTTTAAAAATGAGAAGCTTCTGAAAGACACTTGAAAATAGTACAATGTGTTTTGTTAAATAGAATTTACCAAGGTTTTAGAAACAAACTATGTTAAAACAAGTAAGAAAGATATAATCGGTTAAGCCCGATCATGTGATTCCCCACATCATTGCGTATGTGCATCAAAATATGGACCATTTGCGAACCGACACTTGTGTATAATTTAGCTATTGCCAATTATAGACCGACCCTCATAAAATTTGACAGTGTGGCTTCTACTTATATGAAACTTATATCTGACTAACTTGATAGAGGCAATACAAGTAATTTTAATTGCTATTTTTTTAATATTATTACAGTAATTGTAATTATAAACAAAAATTTAATTATAATTGCATGTAATTGCAAACAGTTATCTTAATTACATTTTAGATCCTCTAAAAACAAATCATACCGGAATGTTATAAAGGAAATTTAATATACAATATTTATTTGAAGAAAGTTAGAATATTTTTAACGTTATTCAGTCGTCATTTCTTAAAATAAGTTATTCGTTACGAATGTAATTGGTAATGGGAATTCTTAACTAAAACTACATGTAATATTAAATGGATTTTTTCAATTAAAATTGTATGTTGTTGTAATTATACACCACATATGATGATGTACCAACTTACCTACTAAAAATAAAGTAATGCCTTGAGTCAAGTCAACTTATCATAAAAACATAATCATTAACATATCTTCACATAACTTCTCTTTATTAATTACTCCACGTATTGAATTATACCAAATTTTTACAGACCCACAAATAAGAGTTAAAGAACATTTTTTCTCAGATTTGAGTGTTTTTAAACAGATATCTTAAATGTGTTTAAAAACACAGGTCAAGATATACTACTTTAATCTTGACCTGTGTTTTTAAAAAAAATATATTGCAGATATTGTAGATGCAGTAATTTCAATCACCACAACCATTTTTTCCCATTATGTCACATTTTTAACCCGCTGACAACCAAAGAAAATACCTTTCCCTGTGGAGTTTTTAGGTCATAAAATTTTTTACGTAATAGGTAAAGCAAATTAGTTATTCATGTTTTATAGACAAGAAACTGTGATACAAAAGTGTTTTATAAGTCAAGTCTTCAACTTACCACACATAACCTATATAATACTTTAAAGTTGTAAAACTCAAGAATTTCTCAATTAATCCTCATAAAGCCATAAAAAATGAGGTGTAAGGAGTGGGTGTAGAGAGAAAATTTGTATTTGATAATATTAACAGAAAATGCGTAGACATCAAAAGTTTAAAAAAATGAAAATCCATATTTAAATAACAAAGTAAAAAAAATTAATCAAAATACATCGTGTATAAAATTAAATGAATCATTTCCATCACATTACACTTTTTCAATCACCTGGCCACTTTTTGGTTCTT
The DNA here is from genome assembly GCA_932274085.1 of Protocalliphora azurea. Lineage (NCBI taxonomy): Eukaryota > Metazoa > Arthropoda > Insecta > Diptera > Calliphoridae > Protocalliphora > Protocalliphora azurea. Next base: position 69,211,226 of record OW026523.1, on the reverse strand, counting down.
TTTTAAAATATAACTAAATGGCGACTATTAATACTATGTAATAAATGATGAAAATTGAAAAATAGATTTAATAAATGCTTATCTTATATCCTAATTTATATTTTTACTTCGGTTCATAGCAGTGCATCGGTGGAACATCTTTTGTCTAATTTATCATTACTGAAAAATGGATTGTCCAACAGACTTAATTTTAGCACTTGTGAGTCCATGACTTCATTTCTAAATTTTGTATATTATGTAAGACTGGAGTCCCAGTAAAAAACTTGTACAAAAGTACAGAAGTTTAATTGATATTTCATATTCATAAAATGTTAACTATTTTTATGAAAAAATCTACATATTTGCAATAATAAAATTACTATAAGTAAATTATTATATAATAAAATTGAGTTTAATAGTTTTTCTTAAAAAATAATATTCTTTGTTTTTTTATCAAATAAACAAATGTTAAGTAGTTTTTTAGAGATTAAATTAGTTAGCATTAAAGTTTTGAAAAATCCCCTTTTTTGGACACTTTTTAAAATTTTTAACGATAACGCTGCTTGCACATGCAGATATAAGGATAACACTAAATATAATTGATTGGGACCATAAATTTAAGTTAAATGTCGTTGATAGTTAAAAAAAATTGTCAAAACACATTTTTCTACGGCACATCACGTGGGCAATATGAAATTACATATAATTGGTGCTTAATAGAAATGAAAAAGTTAAAAAGTTTGTGGACCAAAAAAAATTCTTGGTTTAAAAAATAATCAGAATATTAAAATGTATTTCTTTGTAATAAACTTGAACAAAATATATTTTCACAAAATAAATTTTTTGCAAAATTTTTAAAAATAGCAATTTTTAGCATAAAAGAATTTTTCTCGAAAACCCTAAAATATGCTACACTAATACCATCAAACATTGAAAATATCATATAAAAATTATGAATCACTCAGTGTGTTTTGACATTGGGTGCAATTTTTGCCGGTTTTATACATAAGCTTATAAAGTTGTGTATATGTTCACTTAAAACCGCTGTAACTTGGAGAAGTCACCTTATTTTTATACACAGGAACTTTACAGCGCCATCGAAAAAAAATCTAAAATAATGGACCATATATATTGAATATAGAAATATGTATTTCAAATTTGTAACGAATTTGACTATTATATGTTAAAAAAAATGCTTAGTCCTACCTAATTCCAAAATCGCTTACTTGACTAAAACAAGTTCATGGAATTTTTATGAAAATTCTTATATTTATACACCATTATTGCTTAGAAATTAAGAGCTGCTAATATATTTGTGCAGTAATTTTAACAAAAGTATAATCCTAAGATCAAAAGAAGGCAAATAACACAAAATTATCCTAAAAATCCATTAATTTATACCAAAATTAATGTAAATAAAATTGACCCCAAATACTGAACAAATTTGAATAACAAATTATAATGAACTACAGACAACTTTAAAAAATTGCTTCATGGTATTGAAATTGTTGTTGCGAATATTTAGGTTATACAATGTCAAAATTTATTTAAAGCAATTGTAATCCTAAAGATAATATATATAATTAATATATCTTGTTGTCTATAACTAAGCCATTTTAAAATATTTTACGCTCTAAGAAATTTATTGGGCATAATATATTGTAAATAATTTTTAGATTCGAATAAAAAACTCTGTATAACCCTTAGTTAAATGCGTACCCAAATTAGAAAATGAGGTTAAAAGGCATAATCACAAATTATTCCAAAATACTAAATTTATTTGCTGATACCTTCTAAACGCACATAATTGCATTAAATTAAGCGTCATTTTTTTTCCGATAACGCAAAAATTAAAAGTTTTATAGTGATTTAAAAATGACAAAAAACATTTCGAACAATGCCTTACATATTTCATCTTCATGGGTCATTTGAGACCATTTTTGTATAGACTGGTACATGGGGTTATAAATCACCATATATAGTATTTGAAATGTTTCTAAACTATACTTTATTATACATAAACCAAAAATGGTGAAAGCATCCTTAGTTTGCAATGCACAAAAACCAGTAAACCCACCTTTTAGAATTCCTTTCTGAGTCCATTTAACAATGTCCATTTAACAATTGTTGTTCGTTCATGTAAATAATTTTGAAGATTTGGAAGTTGTTCATTATTTACTTACAAACTTCTGAAGGGACCTTCAATAACAGACCATAGCTCCAATTTAAGACCCTTTTCCGAAAATAAAGAAATTTTAAAAAATTTAATAATTTCACTTCTATTATCAACTTATCAGAAACAACTTTCTGCCGCAAAATATAAAAATGATATAAAATGTTCGGTCATGATTGTAAGAAAATTTCTCCACTTCCAATTACATGCTTCAAAAATATCTCAAAGTTATTTTTAAGTTGCAGTTTTTAATCATAAAATGATATGTAAAATTCCAAAAAGGGTGAAAAAAACCCTTTATTGCTACATTTCAATGAAACAACAGAAGACAAAAGATAAAAAAAAATAAAATAATTTTTGGTGTATAAGAGGCATTGTATTGAAAGGAAAAAATTAAGTAAACAAATACCAACAAAACAAAATAGTACCTATAAGAAATAATAAAAACATAAAATAAAAACAATAAAACATTAATCATACCGCGCCACATAGACATAACAACCATTTTCACAAATAAATTTAGTGAAAAAACGTAGTTGCCAGATAAATTTGGTGCAAAATCGTCAAATTTTGATAAAATAAATCGTCAAATCGACTATTTAAAAAGTAAAAAAATCGTCAATATGTTAGTGAACATTTTTTATGCTTTTTTATGAAAAATGTGTTTTATTTGTGATTAAATTTTAGATTAATGCTATATTCACATACAGTCGCTTTTTGGAAAACGAGTCGTTTTCTCAAAAAAACACACACAAATTGATTTATTTTTTTATATACTTCAAAGCCAAAAAGCATCTCGATTCGAATTTTTTAACTATTTAGCACACAAAAATCATACCAAATTTCCATACAGGGAAGAAATTATTAGTACTTTTAGTACATAGAAATTTGTCAAAAAGAAAAAAAAAAGAATTTGTAAAAAGCTGCCAAACAGTAAAAACAAAAAATTATGAATGAAATTTATAGGTGTTCATAAATTTTATTTGTTAAAAAAAATAATTTTTTGAATTAGAAAGTGTTTATGTTTGAAATTATTATTTCAATCAAAAATTTGTGAAAAAATTTTGGCAAACAAAAAACAGACAAAAAGGAAAAACAAAATAAAATGATATATCAACACAAAGTCTGGTAACCTTGTAAAGTTTCGGCTGTGAAAATTTTTGTGTTGCGATTTTATAAACTTTTTCAATTAAAAACACCATCTATAATTGCCTTTTCTGGTTATTTTATTTAAGATAAGTACTCCACATATATATCTTAATTAGAGAATATTGAAGTTAATTGAATTGGATTTGCAATTAAGTCTTAATTAAATTTCTTTTATTTATTGTTTTGAACAACAACAATAATAAAATATATACCTTAAGACTTATTTTTGCATGAATTTGTTTTTGTATGTTCATTGACATACATTTGGTATAGTTCTATTTGTCAAATAAAACAATCTGTCAGATAAAATATCTTCGTTTTATATTTTTCCTAATATTACTACTCCGTTTTCCATTATTAAGATCAATATTATAATTAGTGTCCTTGCTAATTATCTGCTTTGTTGCCTTTTAATTACATATTACTGGTTTTAATCCTAGATAATATTTGTATTGGTGTGTGTCCTTAATAAAGTTTGAGATGGACTGTATAAATAAAAACTGCAGTATTTCCGGAGAAGAACGTATGGTCTCCTGTTGGTTGTGTTTGGGAAATTACCACTTAAAATGTAGTGGCCTCAAAGCTCGTGATGCTGATGCATTATCTGACAATGCCAAAAACTTACAGTGGACTTGTCCAAATTGCAGAGTAATTGGCATTGAATTTTACAATTTTTTCAAAAACTATAAATCAGAGTTCGATGGAATTAAAAAAGACTTTTCTTCTCTACAAGGAAAACTAACTAAATATGGTGAAATTTTTTCTAAATTCACAAATTTAGATCGTTTTGCTGCTTCCCCGAGACCAAAACGTAAAAGAACTGCTAAGTCATCATCAACACCTCCTTGTATTCCTAAAAATACAGGGGTTATTACTACTGATAATGATTCTATCCCATTACCAACCGCAAATACAAGTAGTTGTCCTGCTGCTGTTGTAACTCCTAATACAAATAATTTTATTTCGTCTCATCATACTTCAAATGCTTCCAATTATAATATAATTCCGTCAGAGTCGACTTTAGTTACTCCTACGGTATCTAATTCGTTGGACTTGCCCATGATTCCAAATCTTGCTACCATTAAGCCTCCAGAACTTATTTTATTAACTCCTTCATCGTCAAACATCCCAACTAATTTAAATGTGGTAAACAATCCTCTTGTAAATCCGTTTACAACAGTAACTCCAAAGCCTCTAAAAATTATTGCTCCAAGTAAAACCATATTTGCTAGCCGTTTTTCAGTAGATACAACAATAAATGATGTTGAATTCTATATTAAAACGAACCTTGGCATCGAAGATTATAATAATGTCCAAATTTACAAGATAAATGCGCGTAATAGAGCTTCATTTAAAATAATTGTCCCAGAAAGTATTTTTGATCGTCTCGTTAATCCACAATTTTGGCCAAAAAATACAATTGTTCGACAATTTATTTATCGTGATGTTAGCAACATAATTCTTCCCAGGGCTTCTGATCCAAATCCAAAAAACTAATTGAATTAAATAATCCGTTAAATATTAATATTTGTCCAAAAAATGATTACAACTTCTCAGCTATCTCCATCGCATACCAAAATGTTAGAGGTATGAACACAAAGTTAAAATCCCTTTATTTAGAGAGTTTTGATATTGAGCATAATATCATTGTACTCACTGAAACGTGGCTCCGAAATAAATCTGATAAAGAAATTCATAATTCTTAAATAATGTGCAGTAAATTTCAAATCTATAGTCGTGATAGAGGGGGCAAAGAAGGTGGGGGAGTTTTGATTTCTTTCTCAACTCTTTTTCCTTCAGAAGAAATATTTTTTAACAATGATCAAAATATAGAACTTATCGCCGTATGTGTTAAGGCCAAATTTATAACAATTTTTATAACTTGCTCTTATATTCCTCCTGGGTCAAACATTCAAATTTATTAACAACATGCAAACGCGATAAAATTTGTAGCTAATCAATCCAAATCTGGAGACTCCATAATTGTTCTTGGTGACTTTAATATTCCAAATATTAAATGGTGCGGAACTCCTGATTCATGCTTTTTAAGCCCATCAATAAGATCGGAAACATCTATTGAATTACTAGATGCTATTGCTGATATAGGACTATTCCAAATAAACAACATAGTAAACAAGCTTGGCAAATTACTTGATCTTGTATTTGTTGATCAACCTGAAGAATTTAATATTCTTCGCATTAATCCATTATTAACACCTGAAGATGCGTATCACCCCACTCTTGAAATAAGCGTACTCGTCGAAACAAAGATATCATTACAATCCAATGTAAATGATGAGATGGTTTTTGATTTAGCAAAGCTGATTATTCCAAATTAAATCACCTACTTTGTTCTGAAAACTGGTTTGAATATATTCCTTATAATAAAGTATGCCCTCGTAATATTGACATCATTTTGAATAAATTCTATGATGGCTTATTTAAATGTTTTAAGAAATCAATACCAATGACAAGAAAAAAATTGCACATGGACCGCCGTGGACTATAAACCAGCTCAATGGCTTGAAAAACAAACATTATAGAAAATACAAAAAATACGGTTTATCTATTGATTATATGAGGTACTCCATATCAAGATCAGTTTACAATTCGGAAAATATCAAATGTTACAATAATTATCTTTTTAGGGTGAAAAGAAACTTTAAAAATAATCCAAAATATTTTTACCAGTTCGTAAATTCTAAGCGTCGAGTGTCTGGATATCCGTCCATGATGAAATTTTTCAAATGATGCAGATATTTGCGATATGTTTGCTGCTTTCTTCTCCAGCTGCAACCATAATAAATTGTCCAATATTAGATAAATCGATGGTACTGAGAGCTGTACAGAATCTAAAATATTCTGATAAATGTGGTCCTGACGGTGTTCCAAGCTGTGCTCTTATAAAATGTTTACATTCTCTTATATCTCCGATAACATACTTATTCAACATATCAATATTTAGTGGTTACTTTCCTGAAGTTTGGAAGAAATCTTATATTATACCTTTGTTTAAATCCAGTAGCAGATCCAACATTTCCAATTATAGAGGTATTGCTAAATTAAGTGTTATTAAAAAACTTTTCGAAAAGATAGTAACTGAAATTCTTTCGCATCAAGTTGTATGTTATCTTTCGCCATTTCAGCATGGATTTAAAAAAGGATGTTCCATTACTACTATCGTTTTGGAGTTCACAACCTCAGTTATAGACGCATTTGATTCCGGTTTACAGACAGACGCAATATACACAGATTTCAGTAAAGCTTTCGATAAAGTAAATCACGATCTCCTACTGTTCAAATTGGATAAATTCGGATTTTCTCCTGTTTTCTTTAAATGGATTTCCACATATCATAAAAAAAGATGCCAATGTGTATTATTCAGAGAATGTATATCAAAAACCATTCCTGTTTTTTCTGGTGTTCCACAAGGTAGTCATCTCGGGCCCTTATTATTCCTAATATTTATAAATGATTTACCAGCTTGCGTTAAGAATTCTAGAATATTAATATATGCTGATGATGTAAAGCTGTTCCATAGCTTTAACTATTCCTATCAATGTTCCTCACTCCAATCTGATCTTGACAATCTTTATGATTGGTGTATGATGAATCTAATGGATCTGAATTTAAGAAAGTGTAAACACATGATGTTCTACAGAAGAAGTCCAGTACTCTGTAGATTCATAATAAATGAATATCAACTTGATCTAGTCGAGGAATTTCTTGATCTGGGTATGTTGCTTGATTGTAAACTATCCTTTAACTCTCACGTTTCGCAAATCGTTAATAAGGCAAAAGGAGTTCTAGGTTTCCTCAAACGCTGGGGAAGAGAGTTTAGTGATCCTTACGTTTCCAAGCAATTATTTACATCTCTTGTAAGACCAATCCTGGAATATGCTTCCGTGGTCTGGGATCCTCAATAAAAAGTTCATATAAAGAAAATTGAATCGGTCCAGAAACAATTTCTCTTATTTTGTCTTCGTAATCTTCCATGAAATCCTAATATTAATTTACCATCATGTGAAAGTCGATTACAGCTTATTGATCTCCCTACTCTTGAAAGTAGGAGAAAATATATGAATATTTCATTTGTAATTAATTTAGTAAACGGTTCAATTAATTCTGACTTCCTGCTTCGTAAGATCGAATTCGTAATCCCAAATCGTCCAACTAGAAATTATACTCCTTTAAAAATAAAATATTTTGGAACCAATTATGCCAACTTTGAAACCAAGACGTGTATATGCAATCAATTCAATAGTTTCTATCCATATATTGATTTCTCATTAAATTCAATCCGCATTAAGAGGAGTATTTTTAACTTAGTTAAATAATAAGTTTTTGTTATTGAATGATTATGAAAATATTTTATTGTTAATAGCTTTAAGAATAATATATATGCTAGCCTGTAAGAAATTGTAATTTCATTGGCTATTAAATAAATAAACAGTGATTTTTACACTTATTGAGTTAAAAAAATAAAAAACTAATCTATGTGAACATAATATAAAAAGAAATCAATAATAATTACATTAAATTTATATTTCCTATTACGAAAGTCAAGTGATATCTATGAAAAATGATAAATATAAAATTTTGCATGACTTTCAAACCAGAATAATTTATATACCTTGTCCCTTGAAAAGTTATAAAAAACATAGGCCTTTTTGTAAGCCCATCGACGATACATGTAATTTAATTTTGAATTAATTTATCAAAAATGGTTTTGCATACTTAAGGATTTCCAACGCCTTAATTATAGAATAAAAATTCTTACAAAAATTCCAAAAGAGTTTTGGCCTTTTGTAAAGTTTTTATTCTCCAGCAAAATAATATGAAAGCGATACGAATTCGTATTGCTTACAACGAAAATTTGATTGCTGTAATAATCATATTCGTATTGCGGAAGTTTCCCGCATCGGGAGAGATTGTGCGTCACAGGCAATACATCTAAGCAATAAGCTATCGATACGCCTGGAAGAAAAATAGTCAATATCGCTAGATAATTATCTAAGTGAAAAAAAGGAGATACCGCCAAATAAGCTTCTGGAGGATGTAATAAATATGTGGAAAATTTATCACTAAATAAATTTTGAAATAATATAACAAATAAAACTTTTACATCTTGCAAAGCATGCACATAAATCATAATATCATAAAGCAGGAAAAACTAAAACGCTCACATAAAATATACATTTTTTGCTATGAGACAAACAAATTTCTTCAATATTTGTTATTTTTTTTTTAATTTTTCGATAAACTGAAAAATAAAAGTGTTGTATTAATTTCTTCCAGATGATCCCAATGGGACATCATCAATTTATTGAGGAGGTGATAATCACCTCACTGAAAAAGAATGATATATATATATATATATATATATAGATATATATATATATATATAGATATATATATATATATGTATATATATATATATATATATATATATATATATATATATATATAAACTGATAAAAAAATAATATTAGAAAAAAAATATTAGAAAAATATTACTTTGATCATTTTTGTTAAAATATTAAAAAGAAGATATTGCATAAATTTCTTCGTAAGATATCTTTGAAACGTTTTTAGGGAAAAATCTTTTGGTATTCATTGAGCTCCCTCACTCACTTAAAGTCGTAAATATTTGCTATATTATTTACCCGATTGCAAACACTTAGGTATCAATTCAAAGCTCTTGAATGCGCATTTATAAAAGAAAAAAAAATTTTTTTACAAAAGTTCCTCTAACACAATTTTTGTTAATAATTTGTCATTTCTCCTGCATAGTAAATTTTTTCGTGACCAGTATATATATATATATATATATATATTAACAGCCGGTCTTCGGCCCTGCGGATGGGTTTTTAACTCTAGCGGACATAACATTCGCTTAATCAATTTTTTTACAAATTTTTTTTTACATTTTTTTAATATTGAGTTCTTAGGAATGTTCCACTTACAAATTCTTACATCATTATTTTCAGCATTAAAAGTACTATCAATGATGAAAAAGATGAAAAAATTGGAGCTGAACCAGAACATTCAATTTATACCAATTTTTTCTTCTTAACGAATTTAAGAAGATTTTTGTATTAATTGTTAATATTTATATACCAACTATGTAAAATAAAAAATTGTCAAGAAAAAATCGTCAAATTTGGGGCAAAAATCGTCAAATCGTCAACAGGCCATTTTTAGAACAAAAATTATTAGAATGACGATAAATCGTTTAATCTGGCACCAGTGCCCACAAATCAAAATATATATTTTATATGTTTATTTGTATTCCTACATATGAATTGTGTTTATGTAGTATGAGTTTATTTATGTGTTCATATTTGCAATAACATCAAAAAGAAATAATAAATAAAATAATATATACATATACATATACATATATATATATATATATATATATATATATATATATATATATATAGTTATATATATATATATAATGTATGGATTATTGTTTGTTTAGCCGAAGGCAATTGTGGTATAACACAGATACGTTAAATATAAGAATTTCTTTCATAGAAAATATTTTTGCATAAATACACTATAATATACATAATTATATAAAAAAAAATTATTTGTACCGGTTTTAGTAGGCGCTATTTTTTAGAAGATGGCAAAAGTAATTCTTAAATTGTGTGTTTTTCCCTAATAAGAAATTTAGCCACCGGTAGATCTGCAGTATTTACAGCTTCAAGTTTTTGCAAGGTACACTTACTTTAAAGTTAAGCAGAGTGACCAAGAAACCATCATATATACATAAAATTTTAATGGTAAACATTTAGTTTAATGCATACGTATGCAAATTAGGATGTCCCCAATTGTATGAAGAAATAATTAGACATCCATGTTCCCAACTCATATAAAAGTATACTTTGTTTTAAGATACGCATTATTTCCATAGATAAAATATAAAAAACCTAGAAAAATTTAAAAAAGCTTGTAAAAGTATAAAGTAAACATTCATTGTATTTTTGGGCTACTCTAATGTACTTGCGTCCGTTTCTTTTGCATATATATGTAAATATGTATATACATATAAAGAAATATTCTAAATATATATATATATAGCCTGTTCATCTGAAGTCTCTTAAAGCCCCAAATACACATACAAATGAACTAAAAAACTGAAGATACTTACTACCAAATGACAACTATAAGCTAGAAGAAGGGTATGGAAAATTTGTTTCAATACACTTTCAGAAAAATATCTTTTATTTTGCAACCATTACACTTTTAGATCGTGCAAATATTTGGAAAAAACATGAAACGACAATTGTTATTTGTGATGAAGGGTACGAAAAATGTAATTCAATTGGGTGTATCCAACTACTTATAGTGACAAGCAAAAGTGTAATACAATTAATAAAATAATCGAATATTTTTATATTGTGTATGAAAATAAAACAACTTTATGACTTATTTTATTTTTTATCTTCTACAAAATACAATACTGTATACTGTATAAAATTTTATAAAAAATTATAATTCTGTTTTTTTTTGTGTAAAAAAAATTTTACTTGACTCCACTGTATTTTCAAAAAATAGAAAACAAACAGAAGGAACAAATCAAATAACAACAACAACATTGTTCATTGCTGCTTAATAAGTGGCTAAACAATAACAATTATACGTTGCTGATTTACTATCTAACTGGTAACTGTAAGCATATAAACAATAATAATTGAAAAAAGGAGAATACGAAATAATTGTAAAAAGATTTATCGTAAACCATTTGTCTTACTTAATAACATATAGGGTAAATAAAAGTTACGGATTCCATTTCCCTAAAAGTTGTAGGTTAAATAGAGAACATCACGGTGTGACGCTAAAGAGTGCTGACGACGGTCGTGGCGGACCAGAAAATGCATTCCAATCTGCCGAATGTCCAATAAAACTTTTATAATGTATTCTTCTACAATTATTCAATAAACTTAAGCCGAAATACAAAAAATTCTAAAAAACTATGAAAAAAGTTCAACAAAGAAACTATAAAATAATTAAAATTATAGTTTTTAATTCGTTTTAATGAGTTAAAAATTTTATTATAAAAATGATGCAAATTTTTTTAGCTAAATTTATACTTATAGCCGTTGAAGCTTTTTGTATTCTTTATAAAGTATATCATTTGAATAGTAAGATGCGTTATTAAATATATGTGTTAAATTTTAATCTAAAAAAATTATGATATTAATTAGGTATTTTTTTTTTTTTGTACAGATATAAATTAACTTTATGAATTGGCTAAAATCGATTAAGCTGAGAAAATACGTTACATATAAATTGAAGTATGTGTGATATAGCCTACTGAATCTCGATAAAACACAATTCTCTCATCAGAGCTATCCAACAAATTGACTGGGTGTAACCTTTAGGATAATAATAAGAAAAACACCCGAAATATTAAATATTGTGTTGGCAAAAACATTGTCAGAAATAACCAAAATATATTTACCTTTTTTTAAAGATTAGCCGGATCCTTATGTCCTTGATGGTTTGATGTAAATACCTGTCAGTGAAGAACACATCCACAATACATCAAAATTCTTAATAAACTCGCTAGATATTAAAATATCAAATGAACTTACAGACTTAATTAAAAAAATCACGTTTTGAATTAACTTTTCTAGTTTATGTTGCATATGTCCTATTTAAAAAAATGGTCGACGTATGGACATACAAACTTAAATCTTTATTTTTTTTTATGGCTCTAATGGAAACACTTTTATATTTTTTTAAATATTTTACCTTTTGGTTTGAATTTTTTGAAGAGCTGTAATTTTTTGTATAACGGAAACTAAAACCAATTAAAAAATTAATTTAATAAATTATTATAATTAATATTTAAGATAAAATGAAATATCAGATTAATTGAAAAATTTTTTCGAATATTTTTTCTGTGCATATACGAGGGCGGATCAATAAGTCCGTGACTTTTATATGAAATGCAACACTATTCCCATCAAGTACCACCTGATAGTAGACTACTATCAAATTTTGAGCAAGTGTCGTCATATTCCTATTCCATATGATATTTAATATCTAGTTATTCAGTGATTTTGTCTTGTTTTATAATCTGTTTCAAAAAATATTGTAAATATAACGTTATCATTTTTGAGATTACGAAAATGCATTTGTGTCCATAATTTCCACAAAATCTGTAGTTTTAAAAACCTTTTTAAAACCTTGCTATTGAGTCACATTTCGATAGTTTTTACGCTGGCCTTTAGATGTTCCCAAGCAAAATGCATTTAGATGAAAATATATCGTTTTACGCGTAAACTGATTAAATTTCACTAATTTTAAGAATTAGAATTAAAGGAAACTACGCAAGTATCCCAATGTGCTTTACATAATTTCAAGACATTTTTTTTGGCATCTAAAAATACTAAAGTAAAATCTGAAAATTTTGCAAATTTTTCAATGTCTTTAAAATTTTTGCAATTAAATATTTTAATGAGACTCTCCGACCGTTAAGACATTTAAAAACCAAAAAAACTAAATTTATGGAGGAAAACGATTTTAAAAAAGTGATCGCGAGGGTGTGCCTGATGAATAAATTCGTTTCATTAATTTTTTCAAACTGTGGGGAGACCAGACTCTATTATTCAAACAAACGAAGCAGAATAACGTCGTTTTTAAATATATTACATCATATTGCATTTTCAAGGAGTGGCACACATACAGAGCCAAAAAACTATAAAAATATTAAAATAGCAAAAAACTTGATTTCAAAGTTAGGCATCGTATAACTTTTGTGGGAAAAAAGTCAAAAATAAAAAAAAAAAATTCGTTCGCTTCGCACACATTTTTCTAATTTGTGGTCTTTAAGAGCTATAACTAATAACGGTAAGGACTGTGGACCACAAAACTTTGCAGTTCAATTGCTTATAGTGTAACAGGAAAAAAACGTGTTCGAAATTATTACAACATTAACTCGGTTTCATTGATTTTAAAATTTTAATGTTTTTACCCTAGAAACGTTCATTGGGTTGTAGAAAGATATTGTGTGAAATATTAGTGAAATCGGATATTGTTAACCATTGTCGCATCTCACCTTAAGTTTGTAATATGCGTTTATATGGGGTAAATATGGCCTTCTTAAAGTTTTTAGAAACATTTAGCCATTAAATACTTTGCTTTATAACTAACGTCTGCACATAACTATCTATCATGCAAAATTTAAAAATAACAATGCGGTTAAAAATATTAGTTATTAGGGATTCTCTAGACCATTAATGTGTTTTAGACCACTTGTGCAAGAAATTTTTAATTTCTTTGAAAAATGTTTAAATAAAATAATATTTTTGAATCATTTTGAACTATAATTACTAAAAAATAAGATTTTTTTCTGCAAAATTATTCAAAAATTAATATTTTCTAAGCAGGCATGAAAAGGCTTGGTTAGAAAATTTAGATTTTTTTAAGGCTGCATCATAACTCCAATTTCAAACTAAAAAATTTTGTTAAACAAATTTCAAAAAAGTTCCAACAAAACTATGCTGAAGAGTGCTGACTAAGGTCGCGTCGGACCAGCAATGCATTCCATTCTTCCGAGTGTCCAATAAAACTTTTACACTGTATTCCTCTACAATTATTCAATGAACTTAAGCCGAACATGCGAAAATTCAGAAAATAGTTATTTTTTAATGTAAATATTTATTTTTACATCAGAAAAAATAAATTCCAAAAATAATTAGGTCAATTCTTTGTATAGCTAAGCCGTACCTGCGATTTTTATTTCACAGATTTAGACAAAAATGCATTTTTTGCAGTTATTTAGTTATAATAATAAGATAAACCATATCTCGAAAAATATCACCTTCAAAATATTAAGGTCAAATATCAAAAATTTTAAATATTATTTTTTAAAAAATGTTGAACTCAAGTGCAGTTAAGGGTTAAATTTGGCTCTTTTGCTGTTAGTATTAACGAAAGTCCTTCAGTTATAGTTTTATCAAATTTTATCGAAATCCAGATACAAGTAAATAAGTTTTCGTTATGTCTTCATTGAAACTTTTTTAAATATTCCAAATTTTGACATTTGACCCATATCTTTCAGAAGTTATCCTTGTCCAATTTTTTTAAAAACTTCAGAATTTATTTTCTGAGACATGGTTGTAATGTAATAATATTTAAAATTTTTGAGAACCTCAAATTTTTTATTGACGTAATAAGTGTGTATACCAAATTTCTTTTAAATAGGAGACTGTGGAGTTCAAAAAGAAATTTTTTTTCTTTTTTTTTCATTTTAGTTTTCACCCAATATCCGCAATTCCTTATGCGACGAATGGATTTACAAAAGTGGGGATTTCTTTAATTTTATAAAAAAAAACTGCTTTATAAGTATAACACAAATTAATTTAAAAATATTAAAAAAATAAATTAATATTTTTCTCTTTTTTATGTCAACATTTATTAAGAAATCTTAATTCTTAATGGAAAAATTTATTTTTTAAATAGCGCTTTTTATATTATAAATTAATGAAATAATAGATCAACTAAAATTTGAAAAACGAATAAAAATTGGCTGTTTGGGAAACTTATTAAAAAAACTATTTGGTGTAAAATTTTGGCAGGCTTTGCTTTTATATATTAATGAAGTAAATGCTAAACAGAATTTGATTTAAAATATCTAAAACTATGTTAATACCTTTTCTACCATTTTAGTCCCGAACTTTTAACGCAGTAATGTAAAATTCATTTCTACAAGTATATCATGATTCCAGTCCTCTTTTGTGGCCTTTATAATGGCTGAAATTTTTGAAACTATTTTCTAATGTTAATTAGTTTATAGTTTTTTGTTGAACTTTTTTCATACACTGGTAGCTGGTAGCTTTAAGCATATAAGCAATAATAATTGAAAAAGGAGAATACAAAATAATTGTAAAAAGCTTTAAACCATCCGTCTTACTTAAAAACATATAGGGAAAAATAAGTTACAGATTCCATTTCCCAAAAAGTTGTAAGTTAAATAGATGATGTTTATAGAGAACAACACGGCGGGATGCTGAAGAGTACTGACTAAGGTCGCGTGGGACCAGAAAATGCATTCCAGTCTGCCGAGTGTCCAATAAAACTTTTACACTGTATTCTTCTATGCGTGCGTATGCGGATGACTTGCTCATCCTTGTCGAAGGTCAGTCTCGTGCTGATCTAGAAAGCAGGGGTGCGCAGGTCATGCGTGATGTATGTGAGTGGAGCGGTCGTTCAGGCGTCGAAGTGGCGATGGACAAAATCGAGATAATGTTGCTTAAGGGCAAGTTATCGCGGGGCCGCCCTCCGCACATTCGGACTGGTAGCGTTAGTCTCAGATACGCGACTGAGGTCAAGTATCTGGGAATAATGATGAGTGAGAGGATGAACTTTCTAGTTCATCTTACTCACATAAGGGACAAGCTGTCTAGTGTTGCAGGTAAGGTTAGGCGCATCCTCAGGAGTGACTGGGGCCTCAGTAGGCGTGCTGTTCGTACCGTGTATGGAGGGCTTTTCGTTGCTTGTGCAACGTTTGGTGCCCCTGTATGGTATGAAACGGTTATGTCTGTTGTTGGCAGAAACAAGGTCTTATCCTGCCAAAGGGTCGCGATGTTGGCGTGCATGCCAGTTTGTAGGACGGTGTCGACGGACGCACTCCAGGTTTTTCTGGGTGTGGCACCTCTTGATCTGGAGGTAATACGTTGTGCTATTGCCTTCAAGATCAAGAAGGGGCTACCGCTTCTTGGCCATGACTGGGTATCTGCTTCTGATCTGGTGAATACGGGTAGTTTGCAGGTGAAGGCACTCTTAGAGGAGTGTCTTCTGTCTAGGTGGAGGACGAGATGGACGAACAGTGACAATGGGAGGGTAACGTATGAGTTCATACGTGACGCGGACTTCGTACGGCAACGTCCAGATTTTGGTTTCGGCCTGAGTCTGGGCTTTATACTGACGGGACATGGCTCACTCAATGCATTCTTGCATAAGAGAGGTCTGTCCGATACTCCGAACTGTGCGGGAGGGGACTTGAGGACGTGTGGCATGTACTGACGACATGCCACTACTATGATGACATTAGGAGTCTAGATGGTATGGGCATAACTCATACTGCGGGGGGTTGGGATTTTAGTAGGGCCTTAGTGGACGTGCGGACATTTGGGGGGCTGGGCGATTTCGCCCGGATGGTATTTGATAGGAGAAGAAGGAGACATGAGTAGTGGAGGCGGCCTCTATATGAGCAACCGTAGTGGTGCTCCTTGCACTTGTTGCTGAGTTGCTCTTTTCGTCGCTGTTGCTTGTCCCCGGTTTGCGGGTATGTATATGCCCGCTGGCGGTGGTTGGCAGGCTGGATTGCGGGTTCTTGCTTCGACTTCGCGTTCCTGCTTTCGCCGTTGCGGTACCTTTTGTCCGTCTCTTCCTGGTGTCTCACTTTGCTGTCCCTCCTGCTGTGTTTCTCTCTGTTCCCTCGTTGTTGTTCCCGGGTCACTCTTGTGGCCAAGAACACCCACGAGGGTATCAGCGTCGAAATTGTCCTAGTTGTTGTTCGTTTTGTCCTTTGCTGGGTCACACCATGTGGCCAATGAATCGCCCGTGAGGGCGATTGTTGATTGTTTGTGTTGTAATTGTTGTCCATTTATGTTGATGTATGTTTTGTGTGGTGGCGGGTCACCAGTCCCGAACTGTTTGGAGTTCAACTGGTAGTAGTCAGTCTTTGGCTACGAGGTCCGACCGGTGACTTAATACTGGTACCACGGGTGTAAGGAGCCCCTGGAAATCCGGTTCCAGCCTGGCAATGGTGCGGCCCCTTGGGGAGTAACGTGGTGGCTGTGGTTTAGACCCAAATCGCGGGTAGAGCGCAAGCTCAGTGTGGAGTTGCATTGCAACCGGGTGCCGTGACCCATAGAACGGAAGGAGTTTTAGATAGGCTCCGCTCCTTACCAAGGGGGAGGTCATGTCCAAATACATGATTTCAAATTGGTAACTCAAGGATGACCTTGGTCAGACTTGGGGGCGTTGGTGGACGCATTGTATTCACCCTGTGCGAAGAGCACCGTGAGGTTGGGTCCACATGGACGGGTACTCACGTTAAAACCTTCGACGTTATATTCTTATACAATTATTTAATGTACTTAAGCTGAACATGCGAAAATTCAAAAAAAAAAAAGCTATTTTTTAATGTAAATATTTATTTTTACTGGTATTTAAATATAATTTTTTTTGTTTCAGTGTACGATTAAATTTATGTTGGCATGTGTATGTTCTTTTGATATAACTGCATGAAATAATGGACGTACGTATATACATACAATACAATGTACTCATTCATAAAATATTTTGTATGTATGAATAGTTAAAGTAATGTAGTAGAGGTCTAGTGATTCCAAGACCAAAAGCGTATTAAATATACATTTTCAAACAAACACATGAGGGTTTCCAACAGCACAAACTCACATACAGTCACTATCATAGACAAACTTGAGAATGAAATAACTTACATAATGTGCAAGGCAAACTGAACAGTTCTTAAAATGTATGAAATTTTATTTGATCCCTATGTATAGAAAAAATTATTGCCTCATATTTATATATTCTTATAAACAGAGTTATTTCATTGTACATTCACATTTAATTAATATATTCAAGCAAAAATTAAATAATTTTAAATAAATTTTTGATTCATTCAATCATCTATTTGATTGATTTAATAAATTGTACAATAGGAAAATTATTTTTGTTTTTCATTTCTTACATTTATCATTATTTGATATATTTAAGTTGGTGAAAAAAAGCTTTCTCTTTTGGTGATATAATTGATGAATTTTATTCACGATATCCAAGATTTCACCAGTTTTTGTTTGGGTACCAAACAGTTCTTTTGAATGCTCTTTTTTATGTACAAGAAAAAAATTTGACTGGATTGAGATTTTAACTCACGTTACTACACTGTTTGCTAGTCTGCCGTCTTACTTACTACACCAAAATCGACTTACATTTTTATGCGTGGTTTTCATATATGGATATAAATAAATATTATTTACTGAAAAACTATTTACCTCAGTTGGGTGTTGAACCCTATTTGATTGTTTGTTAGATTCTTTAGACAATTTAGCTATGTAAAAACAAAAATCCTTTCATATATACCAAAACCTACTTAAATAAGTACTGATACGTAATTAAGGAATGGGATTCAAGGCAATGTACAATATAAGAACAATTGGATTGCCTCTATAAACATTCCTATAGACTGCTAGATTGTAGATAATTTTCTGAGAGTCACTCCCACGAAGGACTTCTAAGCCTGCCCTCTCTTTCAAACTTTCATAAATACGAGTACAAATAACTAAAGCGTTTTTTGGGTTTATTTTTTAGTCTTAATTATTTTTTCCACACTTTTTGGTTTGCTTATTTGTGCAGAGAATGGGGTAAAATGAGCCCTGCAGTGGAACTGTTATATAGAATGTATTATTGTCTAAAGGTTTGCATAAAAATATGAGATTATTTTATATTTTGATACAATTTTTTTTGTCGTTTTACAAATCAACTATTTTTGAATAAAATGGTATATATTGGGGTAAAGTGGAAAATAGCAAAAATGGCAAATTTTAGAAATATTTAGTGTTTATTACACATTTTTTAATGATTTTTGTATTTGTGACTCCATACAAACATATAAATTCGGATAAGTGCTAAAAACAGATAGACAATAAAACTAATAGAAAATAATAAAATAAAATTTATAAAAATATGTAGTTGTTTCTCACAAAAATCGATAAAAAAAAACGACGGTTTTGATTTTGTATCGTCCGATTTTTTTGAAATTAAATTCTAAGTTTCGAAAAATTCGCGATTGTACTCGCGACGCATTAATGAATTTTGCACATTTTAAGTGCATTTTTTGTAGAAATTTTTTAGTCAATTTAACAATTTTTAAGGGGGAGAACTAGGGCTTTTATCCCGAGAATTCCCGGGACAAATTTACCGGGAATTT
Source organism: Protocalliphora azurea (assembly GCA_932274085.1). Taxonomy (NCBI): domain Eukaryota; kingdom Metazoa; phylum Arthropoda; class Insecta; order Diptera; family Calliphoridae; genus Protocalliphora; species Protocalliphora azurea. The sequence goes on along the minus strand of OW026523.1, from coordinate 69,191,940 downwards.
TGCCAATTTTTCACTTCCCGATTACTGACAATTTTTGTTGGGAATCCCAGGAATTGAAAAATTCAAAAACTACCAATTTTTGTTATTTTTAAATATCCAAAATTCTATAAAAAAAACCTTTAATTGACTATTATTAAGCAAATATATGGTTAGATTATTACATTGCTTTGTACACAGTTCGATGCAATTAATTTTAAACAAACAATAGGTGATTCATGTAGACATACTTTTTCAGTAGCCTTTTTTTTGACAGATCACATGTGAGTCGTGCCATACTGTCATGTTATTTTTGTTTAGAATTGTTTGGCATTTCATAATGTAAAGACTTACGCCTGAACAACGTTTACAAATCGTTCAACTTTATTACGAAAATTCACGTTCTGTGAGGAATCTGTTTTGTGCACTTAGCTCAACTTAAGGTCAGCGATGAGGCCCATTTCTGGCCGGTCGATTGGCCACCAAGATCGTGTGATACAAACCCGCTTCGACTCAGGTCTTGGAGGAAAACGCATATCATTCGCCACTTACCAAACAACCAAAATTGCCGCATTTGGGACGAAGAGCAACCTGAAGAGATTCAAATACTGCCACATCCAGAAAAAACAACGGTTTGGTGTGGTTTGTGGGCCGGTAGAATGATCGGTCCATATTTCTTTAAAATGATGCCGGTGCGAACGTAACCATCAATAGCGACCGTTATCGTGCCATGATAACCGACTATTTGATGCCTGAAATTGAAGCTCGTGATCTCGACGACATTTGGTTTCAGCAAAACGGCGCCACTTCCCACACATCGCATCAATCAATGGATTTATTGAGAGAACACTTCGGTGAGAACATAATTTCATGTTTTGGGCCGGTCGATTGGCCACCAAGATCATGTGATATCGCACCGTTAGACTTTTTCCTGTGAGGATATGTAAAGTCTAAAGTTTATGTGGACTAACCCGCTTCGATTCAGGTCTTGGAGGAAAACATCATGCATATCATTCGCCAGTTACCAGTCGAAATGCTCGAACGAGTCATCAATAATTGTACTCAATGGATGGACCATTTGCGACGTAGCGACGTCCAACATTTGATAGACAAAATATTCAAAAATAAATGCCAAAGAATGTTCTTTCAAATGATAATACACATTCCCCATTAAATTTGAAATTTCTGGGTTTTTTTCATTAAAAAAGTAGGCAACCTCGAAATGGATCACGCTTTATATGGTTAGATTATTACATTGCTTTGCACACAGTTCGATGCAATTAATTTTAAACAGTGTATGAAAATGCTAAAAAAAAATAATTTCTGGGCTAAGAAACACTGAAATGGCAAAACCACTTAAATACTTGAAAATTCTTTATGTTTGAAACTAATGCTGTTAGAATACGAAACTTTGAAAACCTTACCAATGAATGCATCACTACAGTTTTATGAGACGATTTTTTATCTTGACCTTTTATCTTCAACAATTTTTACACATTACTTTTATATATTTAAAACTAAAAAAGTAATATTTTTATGTCTTGGAGAAATCGCGCGATACAGAAAAAATTATTCCAAATAATTGTTTAATAAAAATATTAATTGAATTTAATTATATTATTAATTAATATAATGTAAAATTCTTATTGCTTTTTTGGTTTTGACAAAAATCCACAACTTTTAAAAAAATATATAGGAAAAAGAAAAACTTGCCAATAAAAAAAATATAAAATAAAATTTCTTAAAATAAATTTTCAACCATTTTCAACTATTTGGGCTCATACGAAATACGTAATACGAAATATAAACATTTAAGGATTTGCTCAGTTTTAGTATGAATTTTAAATATATTTATGATGAGATTTTTAATCGTTTCTATGCTTTTGTAGATGTTGCCATTGTTGGGAGTTATATTTAATTCCAAGATCCAAGTTTGTGTGAAAGCTGTTCCATAAAAGATTATTTGTGTGAAAAAGATTAGTTCATATTAATTGTTTTTGGCGATTTGTTCAAATATCGATCACATTTTTTAATGTTTTTGTTGGTATCTCATCCTAAGTCGTAAAGGCGCTCTGATAGGAGTATATAAAAATTTTTATTGGAACGAGTTCAAAGGTTTCAAATTCTTATTTATACGTAATTATCGGTGATTTCAACAAAATGTCTTATACATTCAAAAAAAAACTATGTACCAAGTTGCATTTTCCTCCATCGGATTTAGAGTTTTTTTTGTTTCCTTTATTAAATTGTACTTGCACTATTTAAATATTTTTAATTATTTAATAAATTACTATAATAAAATTCATGCATTTTTATTGATGGAAAAGTTTAATTAACTGTACAAAATAAAACAGTATTTAAAAAAATTCATATAAGATTTTACTAAAATCGTTATTTCACGAGAATGAAAAATTATTTAAAAAAAATTTTCGCTGATGATGTATTAATCACAATGCGGCTTTTATATATTTCCATTTTGGAGCTAGAGCTATTTTAAAAATGGTCTAGCCCATGGAAGCAAAATAATTAAATCGAGATATTTTGAATATATATGATTTGCTTTTATTTATGAAATACCATTTAGAAATGAAGTGCAATACTGACAAACACTTAGTAGTACTAATTTTCACAAAATAAATAAATAAATAAATAAGTTAAATTAGGCGAAAAAATTAAAACTTTTTCATCATTACCCCATATGCAACAATACCCCACTTTCCTTTATGTATGGCCATGTGTGTAAATGAGAGTAATAAAAAAAAGAAGAAACTGATTAAAATATAAAAAGTTCATTTATTTTTATTTTTTTAGTTGGTTCTACTCTACTGTTGTATTCAGTTTTTATTTTATTTCTATTTTTTATTTTTAGGTAGCGAAGCGTTTTAATTACTTTGTCAAATGAAAAAAGCTCAAGGCTAAGTGAATAAAGCAGCAACAACAACTACAGCAATTATAACAAAGGCAAAGATATCTATGTTGATATTGGGATATGTAAATGAATATTTTCAAATATTTACATACTTTTCACTCAAATATAAACAAATAAAATTATAAACAAAACCATATACTTTTATGAACACACATACAAATACGTAAAAGATAATGGAGTTGTTAACGCACACATTTATAGCATATATGTATATACTGGATATTAACTTCTATCAAATAGACATGCAAATGTTGTAGATAATATTACAAATTAAAAAGAAAAAAAAATAATAAAATAAAATAAAAAAAATAGTAGTCTGTTTTCACTTTTCCATTCCCAACTTTAGTCAAATTGTATATAGTAAAGTTTTAATTAAATTAAAATTTTAATTTCATACATTTTGTTTGCGTACATATATATCTTTATTTCAAAAATCATTCATGTTTGCAGTTATTTTTTGTATTTTTTTTTTTTTTTTCGTAAAATAATATAATGTTTAATATAAAAAGTATGAATGATATTGTGAATCTAAATAATGATTTCGCAATATATTTGATCTTCTGTATAATAATAAACTTATATTATAGATTTTTTTTTTATAAATTTTTGATAGAGTTCGAGCGTACAAAAGTAAGTACATAAAAAATAAACTTTCATTGATTTCAGTTCATAATATTAATTAAGGATATTTTTAATATTAAGACTTTTTTTGTAATTTTAGAACGAAATAAAATTAAGAAGCCCACAGCAAATTCTACAAGTACTCGGATTTGTAATCGATTTTATGTACTTTAGTTTGTGTTACTTACGACTTAGTTTACTTGTATAGAAAAATATTGAGTGAGGTTTTTAAACTTATATTTTAACATATAAGTATTTCCATTCTAAATTTAAAAATTTTGATCTCTCGGAAATTTTCTATAAAACAAGTATACCGATAAGTCTTCTTACGAAAAAAATAAAAAAAAAAAATAAAGGTGGAATTTTTAGATACGCGTCACTAAAGAAAATTTTTACCAAAAAATATGTTAATAAAAATATTTTCAAAAATTTTATATGGCATCTTAAAATACAAGCTTTGAAAAATTATATAAATAGCCATATATTAATATGTTAATCAGTTTCAAAGCTATTGAGTTGCCACAGTTCTCAAAATAAAAATTAGAAAAATTCATTTTACAAGCCTCTGTATCCTCCTGCACCAAATTTTATCTAAAAGTATTTATATATATATATATATATATATATATATATATATATATATATATATATATTGTTTGAATTATTATCAATTCTACGAATATATTGAGTAGAGGGGTAGAGTTTCGTGTAATTAATCTACAAAGAGACGACTTATATTACTCATAGACAGAATAATTATAATTGGGATAAATTAAGCTAAAAGAAATATAAATTAGTATTTCTTTCACTTAGAGACAATTGAGTTTGGGTTTTTTCTAATCTTTTGTCAGGGTAGCCGCACGTAAAACAAAAATATTTAGGTGTGATTTTCTTTTCATATATGTGATTTATTACAATTCAAAGGCAAGTATGTAGCCGAGGTACAAGTTTGCTTTTCATAAAATTTTATAATTAAATTTATTTTTAATGCCCTTTTCATTTTATTACGTAAAATAATAAAAAACTAAATTCATGTAGTCATGCCGTTTTCTTAAAGACTGTGAATGTGCCTCTCGAAAAACTGATTTTTTTTAATTTTCGCTCTTGTTTTCAAAACTTTGAGACTATCTACTTCATTGGCTATTTTGGGCACATCAAAGGAATGAAGCGCAGAATACTCATAATTACAACAATTATCAATCCACGACTAAAAAATGTAAAAATTAAACAATTTTGTCATCAAAATTTGACACCCTGTATGCAAATGTTGAAAGTCTGCACAATAACAAAGAAGATATAGAATTTAGCCACAAGGTCCACAAGTTTATAGAAGATAGTATGAGATCAAAAAGTATAAACTCAAAAACAAAGAGTGTAGAAGAATAGGAAAAAGTTAAGTAATTTTTAGCCCTTTTTCTAAGTTTTTGAACTTTATATAACAATCATGATTACAAAAAAACCTATGGTACTAAAATTTTGCACTCTATTAGCTTCAAGCATTATGAGTTCAGATCTGTAATACGCTTGTTTAATATGTTACTACCGCAAAACTTATTAAAGATTAAATTCAGTTTCAGCCACGTGAGACATTTTTGATAATGGCCCATATATTTATAATTTGTAAAAAAATTTCTGTGGAAAATTTTTAGTTTTTAATGATTTTAAGCCTTATAATAGGTAATAAAAAATGCTTATTTAGTGCCGTTTATTAAAATAATGAATATGCTACCGAATTATTGTTATTTTTACATATTTTTCTTAAAAATTACAATTTTAAGTTATTTATTTTGCAAGTATATTTACTATCTAAATTTCTGCAATGAAGTTTAATAAAATTAAACACATTTTTTCTTTGCAAAATACCTAAAATAATCATCTGCATACATCAATATATTTTAGTGGTGAATAAGGTATGTAATAATAGTGAAATAGACTTAATCGGATTTTAAAATTTTAAAATTATTAAGTGATTATGCATAAAATTAAACACTTTAAAATCTAGAAATAGTACGTTTATAAAATGCTTTCCTTATGTATGAAAGTAATTGGACATTTGGTGTAAGTATCCGAGATATGTGAAGTAACATCTATAAAGTGATGTCGTTTCAAGAAATCAGCAAAGAGAAAATGGAGCTATTGCCAAGCCTTTAACAACGTTATGCTACATGCTACGATTTAACTTAAAAAGGCGACGCTAAACACAAAAAAAAACATAAAGGGCGGTATTTTGGGGCATGGCAAAAAATAACTTTTGCAATTTGAGAAACGCCATTAATTATTTTTTCATTCTAGGGTGTATAACTTTTTTTCGACCCACCCTAATGTAATAAATCAAACATGGGCATCTGCGGCCCAAGTTAAATTTGCGAACGAATTTTATGCGGTTTCTCGTGGCGTTTAAAATACAAAATATTTAAAAAATTTAAGTGAATTATTATACCCTCCATCAAAAAAATTGTGTTTGCTATTCCATGTGTTACATGTCGAAATATTAGTCTAAGACCTCATAAAGTATATATTATATACTTTATGGGGATAACCATCATTCGGTTTTACGGTTAATTTTTGTAGATTAATTGTTCCAATATTTTAAAATTGTCTATTTTCGGATAACAAATAAACCGAATAATTTGTTTCGAATAACCGATTAACAGAAATTTAGTTTTCTTGAGTTAAAAATCTATATTTTTTATTTTTATGATACATTTTCGTTAACTTAATTTTTTAACGTCTGCTATATAGCAGCAAATATCAATAAAAGTATTTTTAGGGAAACACTTTTTTATTACTTCCAAAGCATCATTAAGTGTATATTTTCTTGTGCTTAAGAAGTAATAAAAACAGCATTCAAACATATTATTAAAAACATATTCAAATAAATTGATCTGCTATAAAACTTTGAGGTTCGGTTGCTATTTTTGCAAACACTTTTAAAAATAACTATTTTAAACAAATGAAAAATGATTTTATGCTTATTTTTTATTAAAAATTTTAATTAAAAAAATTTAAAACTAATTTCCTTGCGTTGATAAAAAGAATTCGGATGTTCATTGCAATTTTTCATGAAATCGTGAACATGACTTCCTTCTCACGGAATAGGTATCAAAAAAGAGTACATCTTCCAATGACAAGCCTATGTTAACTTTATTGGAAATGATTACAAATTCAGGATATTATTGACAATGAAATTTTGTTCAAATATTCCAAGGGTTAACTTTTACCGCTCAAGGTGAAAGTTTAAATTAAGGAGACACAAAAAGTTGCGTATTTTGGGTATAATAGATTCGGTCAAGTCGAATATAATATTATTACTTGTATGTTGTTTTTAATATAAAATGTCGAAACAAACTTTCTTTTCGTTTTACAGAAACAGACAGTAAATTATATTAAAATTTTATAATTTATAAAATTCGAGAATCCTTTAACAATGTGAGATTTTTATGATTTAGCCAGCCAAAAGTTAATATCTCTGTTATTTATCAATATAAATAATTAAAATTTTTTCGACGGATAAAAATACCGGAAAGCGATGGCCGGTTAAAAGAAGAAAAAGAAGATTTATGTTAAATTGATACTTGATAAATATCAAAATGATTTAACTAGTAGTAATATATAGTTAAGATATAAGTTTAAGTGGAAAAAGAGATATACATATAACACATCCAGTCGATATAATTTGTATTGCTGAAAAATTTTCGAAAATGTAATAATAACACGCTGATACAAAATAGCCCTTTTTCTTTTCACTTGGAAAACTATCTAATGTGAACTATAGACCTTCTTGAGGACATCACAAAATATTTTCAAAAATTTCGAATTTTTGACTTTGATGTATATTTTTAAGATTTTTTTCAAGGCTATACATTTTATTTTACAAAATTTAAAATATTTTTTTGTTTAGAATCAAATATCCCTAAATAAAATTGCGTGAAAACTTAAAAAGTTATTTAGCCTTTCCAAAGATTATTAAAAATTTCTTCATATTCTCAAGAAGGCCTATATACGACATATATAAGACATTTGCACTGTAGCAGCGTTTAATTAATACATTTATCGAGTTGAAGGATACAGTTAATTTCGTGGTAAATTCACAGTTTTGTGTCATTCAGTATTAGCGTAATGCGGCCAACCACTATATGGTTATTTATTCCGCACTATTATTAGAAGAGTCACATACATAAACTCAAAATTATTGAGATAAATTAACTAATCTTGCTTAAAAAATTGGGCGAGATAGATAAACGGGTTGTACAACTTAGTTTGAACGACCAAAATTTTAGAAAATATTAATTATACATATTAAAAATTTACTTTAGGAACTTCATATTGAAAATGACTTCAAATTTATAAGAATCCACTCTAAAATTAATATTCTGTGTATTAGAAAACTTAAAATGTATTTTTTTCCGATCCTAAATTAACTATATCATCATTAACATTACATAATTCATATTTTAAACATGCTGAACTTTAAAAATATTAAAAAAAATTTTCATTTCTTGTAGTAACGAGAAATACAGTGGTAAAAAGGGTAGCATGCAGTAGAAGCTGAATTTTATATACATTTACTTATGACACATAGTGCGGTAGAATCGCCAAAAATGGTGCTTAATGCAGGGAAGGTGTTTAGCACTCTGTTTATAATTTTGTTGCCATAACTTGTTTATTGAAACATTGAGAAAATAATTTTTGAATTTCGAAAATAATTTTTTAGAGTAAACTTTTGTTTGTGCGTATGTCACCGCATCAAAAACCGTAATTTCTATTAATATGTAGGTCGCTATTTTAAAGGTAATTTTATGAAATTTGATACTTGAGTCTATTTTGAGCCAATAACGTACTACAGTAAAACTGGTTCATAACTCTTATATAAATCATATAAATATAAAATTTATTAAAAATAGAGCTCATTTAGGTATAAATCTTTTAGTCAAATTTCAGAAGGATCTGTCTACAAATGGCCATATATTCCTTATAATACCCCTTGACTTAATATGGCAAAACTTGTTCTACTCTTACTTTTCCACCTGTTTTTAGTGTATTCGGAAATTTCTATATATTTATCTTCTTAAATAATGCAAATAATTAAGTTGACACAAATTGACCGGGAATGCTTTTTGTTTCAGATATTGATGAAATTTTCAAATGCAGATCTATGGGGCCTAAGAAAATATACCTATTATATAAAATTTTGTTTCTGCCCCTAGGGCGAACAGAATAGACCATTACCATGTTTTCACGCCAGGCAGTACATATAAATTTTTTCTGCAAGAAAAAAATTAGTAAATTAAAAAAAAATTTTTTTGGCAAATTTCCTTAAGGAGATGCAATTTAATATTAGAGTACTAATATATCCACTTGAGTTGGAAAAGTCAACGATATAACGTCTTATTGTAGCTGTTGGTACTTTAGAATGATTTTCATCATGATAATAAAAACTTACTGCGTTAGGGATCCGCTTTTGGATATTGGAAAACATCATTATAAATTGTAGAGTAGTAAATGGCTTTTTTATCCCTAAACTCTAATTAACTAAGACTTTCTTTCTTTTGTTCCTTGAAGCTGACCAAAAATATAAACACAAATGCCATTTAGATATGTAAAATTTCTGCTTTACAAATTTTCTCTTATATATTCAATATGATATACAACCACATTTTGGTTTAAAGGAATATGTCAAGGACTAAACGGAAAAACTACTACTAGAAAAGTCACCATCATCGCCTTCGTCACTAATATCACTATAATCTTTAGGTAATTCCATAAAAATTTTTTTTTGATATGTTCATCGTTGTCACTCTCAATTTACTAAAACCTTCATTGACGGGCAGTTTTCCGGAAAAACACGTTTTATTAAAAAAAAAACACATTTCTTGACAAAATTTTCAAAAGGAACATAATAAAAAAAAAAAAAAATTGTGGTGTAACTGGAGCACCCATATGGTAATGCAAATATATAGCTCATAAAAATATTATTACACAGTGTCCATAAATATATCAACTACTTTTTCATGTCGTTAATTTTTTTACATTTTTAACAATCACTTTTTCAAGAGTTTCAAAAAGGATCACGTGCTTCCAAACATAAAATATAAATGACCTTGCATCATGTTAATATTATTAACAAGTTTCCATATGATGAAATGTAATTCCGACTTTTTCAAAATTTTTAATATATTCTACGCTATACAACCTTTTATAAAGGGTGATCCATTTCGAGGTTCCCTACTTTTTTAAAGAAAAAAACAAAGAAAATTCAAATCTAATGGGGAATGTTTATTATCATTTGAAAGAACACTCTTTGGCATTTATTTTTTGAAGATTATGCCTATCAAATGTTGGCTGTTGCTACGTCGCAGATGTTCCATCCGTTGAGTCCAATTTTCGGTGACTCGTTCGAGCATTTCGACTGGTAACTGACGAATGACACGCGTGATGTTTTCCTCCAAGGCCTGAATTGAAGAGGGTTTATCCGCATAAATTTTAGACTTAGGCTGATTATGCTGACCATAAGTTAAGCGAAGTGCAGGAAAAACATTCCTCACAGAACGTGAATTTTCGTAATAAAGTTGAACGATTTGTAAACGTTGTTCAGGCGTAAGTCTTTCCATTATGAAATGACAAACAATACTAAACAAAAATAACATGACAGCATGACACGACTCATACGTAATCTGTCAAAAAAAGGCTATTGAAAAAAGTATCTCTACTTGTATCACCCTTTATAACCGTTGTTTGCGTTACCATATGGGTGCGGTAGATCAATTTGGGCTAATAAAATTTTTGTGTTAATTTCTTTTTTTTTCAATTTTATTTAGTTTTTTTTAAGAAAACAAGCATATTTATCTTGATTCCTTTTTTTCTTTTTTTAATTTTCATACTACACGTACTAAGTAAAAATATAAAATTTTAATTTTCACCCAAGTTCATCTATAAGCTTCTTGAATTTCTATATAAAAATAAACAATGTCCGTTTTCAGACCGATTAAAAACACAAAAGAAGAAAATATTAAAAATGTTTATACAACATTAACTTTAACACAAAAAAAAAAAGATTACGTAAATATATTTTTAAATAAATATGCTTAACAACTCCATTGTCAAAAACCTACTTTTTAAAAAATAAAATACAAAATTATAAGCTTAAAAATTTTAAATTTTCAGTTTTTACCACTTTGATTAAAAATTGCAAACAATATGTGACTTTTCAGTGCACTGTGAAAAAAACTTAAGATTTTTTAACAGAAAATTATTTACTTATTTTTTTTTTACATGGAATCAATCACTCTTTAAAAATATTAAAAATATTAATTTTCAATTAATCACCACATTTCCCAATTTCACCCCTCTGTGCGACACTCAAGGCTATATTTTTTTGATTCAACCTGTGAAACCTTCTGAAAAAAGTGTCTATTAAAGTTTTGGTTAAAGATTTTTTTGTGATAAAAAAAGACCTTTACGTTGCAATAGTGCATAGCTGGCGTACCTTGTTTATTGGAATTTAAACCGTATTTATTCAAAACAAATATTTGTAAAAAATATTCAAGTTTGCGTTATAATTACTACAATACTAGATGTCTAAACCGCGAAAAAAGTTGTGGTTATATTGTTTGAAGCTTTATAATGTAATTAATATTTGATCAAAAAACCGATTTTTGGTTTTTGGTGGGAATTTACCACCATGCAGTGGGGTCATTCGCAAATTAAATGGTTGTAAATCTGGAACTTTTAAACTGCTAGATAAATCTTAATTAGACTTGGAACATCGATAGAGGAAGAGTTAAGCTTTCAGAAAATTTGTGACTAGACTCTTGCAGTTAGAGTGTATAACTGAAGCATGGACGGTGGATCAGTGTTGACCACTTCGAGTGTAAAAAACATATCGTAACTTTTAACTTTTACAAATATGAGCCGATTTGAAAAATATTATATTTCTAATTTTTACTAAGAAAGATAAATGAAAAGCATCCTTATTGTATTTTCTATTATGAATTAAAAGATATTTGACTTTAAAATTTTAATTTCTGATTTTTGGCTTTGATATTTTTGCATTTTAAAATAATATCTTTTTAATATGGTGAAATTCTCTATAATTTTTTAAATTATGCTGAAGAAAAAAAATTCTTATTTTCTTTATTCGGTAACCAGAAAAATATTTCTAATATTTTTACATTTTTAGGCCTGTATAAAATTTTGATTCATGCTTTCGGTACTTTTTCGAGTTAAAGTTTTCACAAAAATTGTGACAACCCACCGTGTTGCTTAAGTTAATTTCATTTAATGTATACATTTCAAATACAAAAAAGTCACAGTATATACAATTTTAAGGGAAATTATGTCTTCTTTAAAATTATGTATAAAAAAAGTTTACTATTCTAAAATATAAAGCATAGTTTTCTTAAAATAAAACAAGAAAATACAAATAGGAAGATATTTCATAAATTTGAGTCTGAATATTTCGGAAATGGCTGTAAGCAGGGTTACTGTTGGGCGTCTTTAGTCGTAAATTGCTTGCTTTTCAATTCCCTTGTAATTTTTTGGCCCTTTTTTACAATAAAGTAAATTTACAACTTTTTTTACGTACAGCTTAGGCATACAAGATATTGACCTCGTTCTTTTTTATATTTATTTCCTGTATTGTTGTCTATAAACCTGCGTAGTTTCCTTCGAATTTTTTGCAATTTGTTAACACAATTTGTAAAAAGTTGAAAGAGTCTTAAAAAAATCAACATTTTTTTATCTTTGCATGAAACGGCGTTTGAATTATCGTATAGAAATAAAAATGTACTTTTCAGTAATTATGGTTAAAGTTTAATTAAAAATAGTATTTCATTTCAATATTTCTCAAAAAATTAAAAATTTGTTTGTACGTTCTTTACACAAGTGGTATAAAACACATTAATAGTCTGGGGAATTCGTTAGAACTAAAAAAAAACACTTTTAACCGATTTTTACTTTTTATGCCGTGTTTGATAGATAATTATGTATAGATTGTAAATTTTAAACATTTTGTTACATAGAAAACTTCTTAATAGCTAAATTTTTATAAAAACTGTAAAAAAGCCATATTTTCCCATATAAACGGCTCGGGTTAACGATATACGATTTGTCTAATATTTCACTCAATATTTTTTACAAGTCAATGAACGATTCTAGGAGAAGTTACGGTAAAATTTCAAAACTCGGTAAATTTTCGGATCCAAATATATATAGAATTCCATATATGTTATATACATAATATTTTTATTTAGGTAGTGATTTTTATTTTTTTTTTTTTTTATATTTCATATTTAATTTAAAGTTGTAGTAAGTTTAAATATAAGGTAAGCAATTAGCTCAATTATAATAAAAAATATATACTAGAAATATTCCAGCTGCATTTAATAATTTTTTTTATACAAAAGTGATTATACTTTAATACTTTCTTGATATACTTCTTTACACTTCTAAATAACACTATTTCGATATTTCAAGAAAGCACTAAATGGTTTCACTTAAAAGTTATTAGAACTGAGGCAAGTTTGGTGATATTTCTCTGATAAGAAAATTATATCATATTCGACAGCTATTAATTACATGAGGTAAAATTTTTCTTTAAATTTTAATAGAAAATGTTGTCAGGGAAATAGTTTATAAAATACTACATACCATTCTTGGCTAGTTCTATATCAAACATCGCATCTGCGAAAATATTACTTAGCCAATTAAATAGACAAACGATTCTAAACAGAAAAAAATTACTATTTCCGTAAACTTCGTAATCGGAATGTAAAATATTTGATTAAACTTTTCATTTGACTTTAAATTAAAAGTCAAACTACATTACAAACTTAATTTTGTAATTGTTACTTATATTTACATATATTTTTATTTCCTTTTTCTAAACAACCTAATGTTTTTTGATGTCTGTTACTTAGTTGTTGCTGTTATTCCGATGTTAACTAAGTTCTTTTCAGGACAATGGTTGATAAAGTATTTTTCATTTCGTTGTAATAAGTATATAATAGTATTTACAAATAGTCTTTTTAGTTTTTCATTACATTGTATTTTTGTTGTATTTTGTGTAAATTCGTTAACAACTGTGTCAATTACATTTTGCTGTTTGCTGAGACAATAAGAAATTGTAGATAAAATAAGAATTAACGAAGCATTTGTTGCCATATAATTTAGTGACGGTCGTTGAACAATAAAAAAAAACAGCAACAAAAAATAAAAGAAAAAATTAAAAAAGCGACAACCATTAAGGGTAATGAATTCTTAAAACAAACACTTAGGCATTACATATATATATAGTAGGTATATTTATTTGTATTCAGACATGCAAAACACAAATATTTAATATTAACAAAATATTAAAGTAATTGTGCTTTCATGTACGTATCATACGAATGTAGGTAAATGGTTAGGGGAAAAGGACCCTAAAAGGTTTATATATTCTTTTTATTCAAAAGGCAATTGGTTGCTGTGGGATTACGTCAATAAAGGAGCATTATTTTTAGTAAAAAATATAAAAAAAAATTATACAAGTGTTACTGATTATTGATTTTGTACATTCAAATAATTTTTTCTTTGAGTAGTATTCAACATCTATTTTTACTCCCTCAAAATTGTATATTAATTTCAGATATTATATCATATTTTTCGGTTTGTAGTTTTTTATTATTTCTTTCGCTTCCTTCTTAAGCCTTAAGATTTGTATGGCAAATTTACGTATAAAAACGATTTATTTTTCAATTTCTAGGTACCTTACAAGAAGGAAGTTTACGTATATAATACATTAATACTTTTTTTGGGATATTATCTGTGCTCAGAACTTATATTCACAAACAACTTTTAAATTTAAAATACTTTTAAAAGAAAAATTTTGCATGAAAAAAATTATTTTAAAATGCATTTTAAAATGAAAGTTTTTCGCGAATAAATTTAAAAGTTGTTTTATGATCCATCACCCATAAATGCCAACTCTAATTCTAAAGAAGTTTTTAAGAACAAATTTTTTTAAGGACTGGTGACAAACCTGTGAGGACAAAATTATGATTCAAAATCTTAATCAAACGTTTTCATGGGCAACACTCAGAATAAAAAACATATATAAAAAACATATATAACATTAATTACACAGTGCAAAAGAAAAATTGTCTCAATAATCAAAACAAAAGTGTTTTTCAGTTAGTTCGAATTCCGGTTTTATGGCTTCTTGAAGTTAGAATATTTTGAGACCTTTTTTTATACGATTAGAAATAAAACACATTTAGATTATCATTATCATTACACTAGATTTTTAATACATACTACAACCTTTAAATAACTCTTTTTTCCCTTCAACAAAGGTGTAAAGGGTGTATATAAATTTATATGTCAAAAAAAGTGGTTTTAATCAACGACTTTAAAATGATTGCAACTGAATTTCAGAAAAAACGGTTAAAAAATGGTTTAGATATATCCAAAAAACAGATTTTAAACCGTTATTTTATTTTCTGAATACGCTATATAAGTCCAGTGCTTCGCTTTCTTATACAAAATTTTTGTGCTAAAGAAATGAATTTAATAGGCCCATCAGTAAATAAGATATCTGTTAAAACGAATTTTTGAAATTTTTCAAGTCCCTATATATCTATCAGTGAAACTTCGATCTAAATGTATGCATTGTATCAGAAATTATTTTTCTTTCAAATAATGACCTTTTGTAGTCTATTATTGATAAATTTTGTATACATGATTTTTTAACTCCTTTAGATTTCTTTACTTCCTCCATGTCAACCGTTTTGAATGAATACATTTTTGATCGAAGTCCCACAAATTCTTTCATAATTTTCCCGCTATTCTCATCTTTCATCATGCCTTGAACTTTCTTATTTAATATTGGGAGTTTAAATATGTTAATTGGATGATACTCTGATGTATCAAACCTTAAGGAAATATCTTCACGAATATCATTATAAAAATCATCTGTTTTTATAGTGTATATGAATGAGTCTGTATCCATATAATTCAATGTTAAATTAGACTGAAATTTTGGTTTCATGTATTGGTAATGAAAATGATACATTTTCCATTTTGAGAGTTCCAGCACAGCAAAGCCTAAATAAATTGGTTTGTTATAAGTTATTCGCATAACCTATAACTGAACTGCAAACATGTTTTCTGAAAATTGAGTTATACTCGAAAAATTAGGCTTTGAAATTAATGCTCTAGCTCCTAAATGATTACGCCTTGTTATTTCCCAATCTGTAACAATTTTTATATCTTTGCGTTTATGAACATTTTCCATAGTTTTTCCATATACAAAATTATTTAATAATTTTAAAAAATCTTTTTCAAAAGCATTTTTTGCTCTTGTTCTGTGGTATGTATTCAAATCAATATATGTTTTTAACTATAGAGATTGTCGAAATTTTAATGCTCTGTGTGTTTTTTTTAATATCAGTCCATTCTTTAAACATTGTTTAAGAACTCTATAATGGATCTGATATTTTGTTTTTGGTGTTAGGTCTGCAATCAACTTACTGCATTTAGATTTACCAACAAATTTATTTTCTGGGCAAAAGGTTAAATCATTATGAAATTCATGTAAATAGTGTGGATATTCTAAATCTACCTCCAAAAATATCCAATATCAGATGTATCCGATATTGTAGTTACATCAATATCTTCTAAAGCCGCATCATCATAAATCCACTCGAATTCTCCATATGGGAGATATTCTGACATGGCCCAACCATACAAATTGTTAGCATCTAGATACATTAAATATTCTGAAGGCTTACTTCTATCTATTTTTATATAGATCGGTAACAAATATTTTTGTAAGCTTAAGTTTTTTGAACCAACCAAATCGTTTGATGAGTAACCAAATTATTGGCAATTTTTTTATTTATTTAATGTTGTACTGAAAAACTACAACAATAATCTCCTATATAAGCTAGGGACTTCGTTCTTTCACAAAAAATACTGCGATTTTTTTTTTTTTGGAATTTTTATGTTTAAAAAATCCACTAAATCGATTCAGTACTATTCGATACATCGGCTAAAATGCGTTTTTGGATTTTTGAAACTCCTATACAGACTTCGTTCTTGCACGATAGTATTTCAAATTTTAACCTTTGACCTTCTTATTTTAAAAGTAATCATTATCCATATTTCTTCAAAGTATATTTTCTGAAGCATGATACATGCTATTGAGTAATAATTTTGTTTAGTTTGAATATTAGTTAACAAATTACTTTATGGCTAAAAAACTGCAAAAATGTCTTTTTGCCGAAATCCGCAAAATTAAAATAGCAAGTACGGCTTAGCCGTATAAGGTATTGTTATAAATCTTTTCTAGTTTTATTTTCTGTAAGGTTATCTATAAACCTACATGGCTTCATTTGAAAGTTTTTGAAGTTTGTTTAGCAAAGTTTTTAAAATTTTGAAATTGGAGTTTTGAAACAGTCTTAGAAAAAATCGACATTTTTTAACCAATCATAGAAAGGGTTTTAATTTTCCTGGGGAAACAAAAACGTATCGTTTAGTAACTGTGGTTAAAACATATTAAAGAATAGTATTCCATTTAAACATTTCTCAAAAAATTAAAAAAAAATTTTATACACTCCTTACACAGGTGCATTAAAACAAATTAATGGTCTGATTAATTTATAATAACTTAAAAATTGTTTAACCAATTTTTTCTTTCTATCTTTCTTGTTTCAGGGCAAAGTACTTAATAGCTAAAATTTTCTAAAAACTGTAAGAAAGCTATATTTCTCCCATATAAACGCAATATACAAACTTCAGGTTTGCGATATTCGATTTCACTAATATTTCACTTAATATCCCTTACAATCCAGTTAACGATTCCAGGCGGAGCTACGACCAAAATTCATAGTCGGTATATTTTGGTGCAGTCTAACATATATCCTTGAAGGAAGTATTGGCTAGATACCAAGCCCACTTCTTTTTTTGGAAAGAGTTAATTTGATCTTTAGTAAATAAATTTCAAATTTCGTTCAAATTTTAATATCACAGAATAATAAAAGTGACATAAAATAATGCCCACTTTTCATGATCAACCCAGAGCAGCAGCGAAACTCCTTTCTTTCTTCAACTTTATTTTCCAGCCATGCAAATTTGTTTAGAGAAGCAATCATAAATTTTTTCGCTTAATTCACTTAATAGTAAGCTAATGAAGTTGAATTTAGGTTGATTTTAATGCTCTCAAAATGTACATGTTGTATATACATTCATAAACAAAACCAGAAACTTCTAGTATTTCGGAAAAGTTGTTTGGTCCTTTGGATCCAAGGAAATTTTTCCTTAATCAATCGTATAGAGGATTTTGCCATAGTTAACAATGTAAATAACTTTAATTATAATATCATCTCATGCTACTTGCTTCATTAGATTCGTCGTACCTATTTTTCATGTAACAACATAATGCTGAGTATGAGAAAAAGTGAAACACTGATTCAGCACAAAAAAAAAAAAAAAAAGAAAAATTAATTCGAGTAAAATTCCGCTATAAAATATTCTGCATTGCCATTTGTATTGCTATATTGCTATATTTGTGGTGAAATATTTTGTTTATTTTTCTTGAAATAAAACTGAAAATCAATTATTTATTTACATTCGCCATGTTTTTATTTACCACTTCTTACAAGCATTCGAATTTTAAAGAATCTGATCAAATTTATATTAAAATATTTTTGGTAATAATTTTTATTGTTTATATGTATACGAGTATTTCCATTTAAATGAGTTGATATGAATAAATACATAGAAGAGCCTTTAAAATTTCTAATAAATAAACACAACAGCCAGATGATTCAATTGAATTTGTGTTGCGGTATTTGCTAAAGTTATTCATTTTACACTTTGTATTTTTACCATTTTTCAGGTTATTTTAGGAAATGAATTCAATAATAAAAGTAAATATTACTTATTCAAAAAGCACTTATTTATTTTATTTTAAAGGTATTCATTATTCTGTATTTATTTAAGTTTTCACACATTTCACTTTAGATCATATTTTGACTAAGTAATTTTATACACTTGCAATATTTTTTTTTCTTGTAGTTCTTTAGAATTTTTTAAGCTTCATATAATATTCAAGAATATCTTCTGTTTTCTTTTTAAATATTTTTTAAAGCTATATCATTCAAAGATTTATTTAAAATCTTGAAGTGCTTATCAAGACCTTATTTTTAAATGTGCTTTAAAAATGATATTTAATGTGTGAGTATATGTGGTTTGTTTGATTTGCCACAGATACTTTAACATACTTTGGCTATAAATACACAGTGATAAGGATCTATCGATTTGTGTTGATTTTTGCAAAACTATTTAGAAGAGCATATGTATATTAGACTGCACCAAAATGTACTGACTTTTACAATTTAACCGCAAATTCCGCTAGAATTGTTCACAGGACTATAAAAGGTAATGGGTGGAATATTAGTGAAATCATAAATTGTTAACCCGTGCCGCATCGAACTTGAAGTTTGTATGGTGCATTTACATGGGGAAAATATGGCTGTTTTAATTTTTGTTAGAAAAATTTAGCTATTAAATACTTTGCACTGTCACAAGATGTTATCTATCAAACAAAGCATAAAAAGAAAAAAATTGTTTAAAAAATGTTTGTTATTACGACTTCCCCAGACCATTAATGAGTTTTACTATATTTGTGTAAAAGCGTACAAAGTTTTAATTTTTTTTAAGAAATATTTAAATGAAATGCTATTTTTAATTAAATTTGAACTATAATTATTGAAGAATATGTTTTCGTTTCTCCAGGATAATTCAAACCTCCTTCCATGATTGCTTAAAAATGTTGATTTTTTTAAGACTGTTTCAAAACGTCAATTTCAAACCCTTAAAAATTTTATTAAATAAATTTCAAAAAGTTGGAATAAAACTACGAAGGTTTATAGGCAACACTACAGGAAATAAAACTAAGAAAGAATTAGGTTAATATATTTTATTACTAAGCAGTACCTGCGATTTGAATTTTGCAGATTTCGTTTTTTTTAACTATAAAGTGAATTTTTTTGGAACTGGTATTTCAGAATAAACATAGTTATTGCAGAATAAGATAAAACACATCTCAAAATATATATTCTAAAGTTTTTAGAATTATTGGACAAGGATTATATTTAAAACTCGAAGCTCAAAAGTCAAAATTTGGAATATTCGAAAATTTTAAATAATACATAATGAAAATTTATTTATTATTATTTGGATTTCGATAAAGTTTTATGAAAATATAACTGAAATACCTTTGTTGATACGAGTAGTAAAAAACGCAGATTTAGCCCTCAAATGAGATTAGGGTCAGCTTTTTTTTAAACGTGCCTTTTTGCAAATATTTGCAAACTAAATTTTGTTAATTAGTATCATGAACAAATAAAAGGTAATTACCTCATTCATTTTGAAAGTAAAGTCATGTTGAAACATCAAAATTCCTCACAAAAGTTATTGCACCCAAATCCAGATAAAAAAAAAATATATTTTTTTTTGTGAGGCTTTAATTAAAAATTTGAAATATTTAAAATTTTTACCTATGACCTTATTATTTTAAAGGTCATTCTTGTAAAATTTTCTTAAAAACTTAACTTACTTATCTTAATGTGTAATAATTTTGCTTAGTCTGAATATCAGTTCCACAAAAATTTACTTTATAACTAAACAACTACAAAAGATGCCTTTTTGGCAAAATACGCAAAATTTAAATCGAAGATACGGCCTAAAGATAAAAGGTATTGACTTAATTCTTCTATAGTTTTATTTACTGTAGTACTGCCTATAAATCTGCATAATCTTGTTTCAAGTTTTTTGAAATTTGTTTAAAGAAATTTTTAAAGGTTTTGGAGTTTTGAAACAGTCTTAAAAAAATCAACATTTTTAATCAACCTTGGAAAGGGGTTTGAATTATCCTGAAGAAACAAAAACATATTATTCAGCAATTACAGTTCAACTTTAATTAAAAATAGCAATTCATTTAAACATTTCTCAAAAAAATAAAAATTTGTTTGTACAATCCTTTCACAAGTGTTCTGAAACGCGTTAATGGTCCGAGGAATTCGTGATAACTTAAACATTTTTTTTAACCCATTTTTTTATTTTTATATATTGTTCGATAGATAATTATGTGTAGAATGTTAAAAATTTCAATGTTTTCTTACAAAGCAAAAAAGTTAGTAGATACATTTTTCTAAAAGCTTTAAAATAGCAGTTTTTCCCCATATAAACGCACCATACAAACTGATGTGGCACGGGTATCCGTTTTCACTGATATTTCTTTCGCACAATATATTTTTATAACCCAATGAACGATTTTAGGAGAAATTACGGTTAAAATTCAAAAGTCCGTATATTTTGGTGCAGTCTAGTATATTTATATGTAGATATCTTTTCTTTTTCTTTTGCTTTTGGTTTTTATCGCAATACTTTTGAATTAATGTGATATATGTTTTTCAAATATACATATGTAAAATAGGGGAGTATTTTTGTTTTAAATTTAGGTATTTCTCTTTGTTGAATTCCAACAAGAAAACAAGATGTCAATAATTTGCTAATAGTGTACATACATACACGGAGAAAGCAGATTCGATGTAAGAACCGTATTTATCATTAATCGATTTTTGTCGGTTCCAAGTACTATCCAAAAATTCGTCCAAAAAATAAGGTCGCCAAAAAAGGAGATTTTTTGAGAAAAAAAAAAACAGAAACTTTGTTGGAATTAATATGTAATGGGTCAAGAAATTTGAAACAACTTTGTTTCTCGTCATCTTTTACATAGTCTTAAGTTCTATTTAAAAAAAATGGGCCAAAATTTGTCCAGGTGGTTGAAAAAGGGGAAATTGGCAACCAAAGTCGGTAACGCTGTTTCATGAACACATACATACAAATATCATTTAATACACATACATATGTACGTATATAGAAGATAGTTATTAAATTCATTGACATCTTCTGAGAATTGGAATGAGCTTCACTCATATGAATTGATATATTATACAGAAAAAATTATAGGATAAAATTGGCTAATTAATTTTTTTTATTAGCTCCAATTTGTATTTCTGAAATGTACTTATTAATATAATTATTGTTTGTAAACTTATACTTTAACTTAAATATAATTAAAAAAAAGAAATATACTGATAAAACTGCGAAAAATTAAAAAGAAAAAAATATTTGGAAAAAATAAAGATAAAAATTACATTTATGTATATTAAATGTAACCAAATCCAGATTTTTTAGGACTATTTGGTATGTTTTTATTGAAAAGGATGTTTTTTAACATGAAGAACTAGTAAGTAATCGCTTCAAATATTTGTGTTATATTATTGCAGATACTCAAATCATATCTAGAAAGACAAAAATGACGGGTATGATCTCTTGGTTTAACTATGGTACGTCAGATAAACCATAAAAACAGAACTTGGAGAAAACAATTCTGTGTGAGTAAAAATTTTTGGCATTTTTATGATTTTCCACGAAATATCATTAAATGTGTCTTACGCTGGGTCACTTTTGAGGAAGTTTGTAAAATATCTTCCATTGAAATTTCCATCCAAAGCGGATCCCGTATATTGTTGAAGTTTCATTCATTGCTGACAGAAAAAGAAGGAGCCACATATTTGGAAAATACATATCTGAGAAAAGATAAGTAATATTCTATAAAACCCATTTTGTCAGAGCTTTCTTCGTAATAGGTATAAGTAGGTTAAACCCATACCCTCATTTAATATATTACGTGTACTAATTACATGACATACGTTAATTTCAAAATTGACATACATTAATTACAAATGTATGTTGAATACATTACGTCATAAACTTTAAAATATTCAATGCATTATATACAAATATTGCATGGATTTCATTTACAAATATTTTTGTAAAATATTTCGATAAAATTTATAAACTTTTAAAAAAATGTAAATCCCATTTTTTATTTTAATAATAAAGGTAAAGATTATTATTTAGATGATTGGAGAAAAATTAAATAAAATTTTAATTAATATAAGCAATTTCGTAATTGAAATCCATTTTCATTTTTTCCGTGTATGATCAGTATTTCTAAAATGAATTCTTGAGAAATTTTTTTTCAAAACATGCAGGTACACTGGTATCAACAGCCACATTATAGGTATTTACAAAGTTATAAAGTTGTGTTTGATTTATGCAGGATTTCCTGCTCTTCTCTTTGTTTCTTTTCAACCCCAAGGTTGAAGACACCCAACGTATTTTTCCTTTGAAACATAGGTGGAAAATGTTAAATATTTTATAAAATATTAGCTGAATGCCCCTGTGTTACATGGAATATAGTAACGGTTAATAAAAAAAGAACTTGAAGAAAACATAAAAGTACAACTTTGTCCAGTTGTTTTTAAATATTTGTGTCTCCTTTAATATTTCTTTTATTAAAACTTTTAGTAAATATTATCGAAAAAAGAAAAATTAAGTGCAAAAAAAGTGCAACATTTTTAACAACTTTATCAATATGAATTTAGTTTATATCCTATAGTTTCTTCCACCTTAAAATACATCTATATTTAAAATTTCATTGAAATCGCTACATCGGCTTAGGCGTGATTGGGTCACAAACACACACACACACACACACACTTGATTTTGTAATATTAGTATGGGTTTTAGTTATTCTAAAAATAAAGTTACAAATTCCGCGGACTTTTATATTTCACAGATGTATATTTGGTACAAGAGCATTTATGCCTTCAGCGATAATGATTTGTTATTTAAATAATAAATGAGTTGGAAGAATTGTTTAAAAACATTGCATGTTTTTATAGGAGTTTTGTTAAGAAAAAAGCTTTGGAAAAGGTTGAATTACCAATTAATAGGGTGTCGTCATACATTAACTAAAGATGCTAAAGATAATGTAAATACTATAATAAATATAATTTATCCATCCCCACACTGGATAACAATATTGTGATGTGAAGGCTTAAGTGTAAGCTGTGGTCTCTTACTTGAACTCTCATATGTTATCCGGGAAGGATGTCCTCTCTTGGAAGATATTGAGTCTTCAAGGTGTAGAATCTAAAGGCCTGCTTAATACGCTATCTTTTTTTCCACTACCCTATTACACCCCTCATATTCCTCATCTTTTTTCCACACTTGTATGATTAAGGTGGTTGGTAGCAGTGTCTAGAACTTGAATGGCTTGTCAGTAGTTAAAGGTCTAATCGCTGGACTAGAAAGTTTCTCTCTGGCGCCAGTACACGGGCCGGTTGTAATTTCTTTGTATAGTTTAATTACGCCGTCCCTGTGGTAAAATCATTTATGTGCCTACTCGTGGGATCTATATGGAAAATTTAAATAAAAATAACAGTCAAGAGACCTTGGTCGAACATTCTGGCAGCATGGGCACCCCGTTCACGTCTCCATGACAGGACGTCAAGCCTAATGACCAGTCGAAGGGGAAAAGTAAAAGGCAGACCAGTCAGAAAAAAATTCTGAGGCAACGGTATGTTAAAGCTCTTTAAATCCTCCATAAAATTGATAAGAATAGGGCAAATGGTACTCCACAGCACCCCATTGTGGTAACAGAATGGGGTGCTGTGGAATATAAATTGGCTGAGTTCGTAATGGAACATGTACTCATCAATCAAGATTGCACAGTTCCTTATTTTGAATCTGGTGAGGTGTATCGGGGCTACAGGATAATCAAATATTTGGACGTGTTTTCCAAAGATTTTCTCAGCAAGTGCATCGCAAAGATCAGTGATGCATGGGAAAGCTTAAGTCTTAAGCTTATCTTAGCGAAGGAAATCCTAATGAGATCACGTGCAAAGGTTTGATTACGTAAGATAAGCTACGACGTCCATAAAATACTGGAGTGTCTGAAGCGGCAGAATCCCAATATACCCATGGATGACTGGACGGTCATCCGTACCGAAGGCCATGGGGACAACAACATGTGAATTATCATCACCATCTCAGAAAATAGTTCAACTGAGCTAGAGAAACTGAGGTTAAAGCTCCACTTTGGGGCTAGGGACGCTAAAGTTAAGGTATTCTGTCCCACAGGTCCAGGAGCTGGCAAGGCAGATGAGATGGATGTGGCCAACAATCTGCTGACAGGCATGCTTTTTAATGAACATGTACAAAAATCTACAACTGACGACGAAAATAGTGCAAATTAACCTGCAGCACTCAAAATTTGCTAAAGACAATCTGAAGATTCATCTAACTGAGAAGGACCTCGACATTGTCATAGTCCTGGAACCCTGCATTTGAAAGGGACTTTAACATATAAAAAGCTATATGTAATAGATAAAGGTAAGCCATGATCTTGTCTTATAACTAAAAAATACATAAATATCTTTCTTTGCTCACAGTATAGCTAATATAGTATAACAGATCTGAAACTCGAAAGGGTCGAATTAGAGCGAGACAGGAGTGAGGGCGCTTCTAGCCTCTATAGAGGCTCAAAATAATATTATCCTTGGCTGTGATGCACATTCAATGCATACAATAAGGAGTAGCACTGAAATCAACTACAGAGGTGAGAGTCTATTTGATTTCATTAATGCAAATCATTTGACCATATGCAACTCTGGCAACGCTCCTACATTCGTTTTTCCTAGATCGATGAATTTTACTAGATGGGAGGAGGTGCTGGATATTACACTTATAAAAGACAAGTCCAATTTATCATTTGATAGGTGGAAAGTATTCAAGAAGAAAAATCCTTCTTGGATCATCGTTGGATACTTTTCGATATTGGACTCGTCTGCAATGAAGTAGCGTCAACCTTTAGAAACCCAAGACCGACTGGGCTAAGTTCAATGGGATTATCGGATACAAATTGAAAATAATACCATCAATCGAAGCGACAACTGAATGCCTTGAACAAATTGAGAGCACATTAAGCAAGGAAATCGTTAAA
Source organism: Protocalliphora azurea (assembly GCA_932274085.1). Classification (NCBI taxonomy): domain Eukaryota; kingdom Metazoa; phylum Arthropoda; class Insecta; order Diptera; family Calliphoridae; genus Protocalliphora; species Protocalliphora azurea. The sequence continues at coordinate 69,166,516 of OW026523.1, read as the reverse complement.
GCTTTTTATATATACCGTGCCATAACGAAGACTGGTGGAACAAGGAACTCCTGAAGTTATGCAAGGTAGTACGCAATACATTCAATATTAGTTACAAGAATAATTCGTGGGAGTTCTATCATTATTCAAGGAAAGGTTTTTGCGAGTCGATTAACAATACCAAGGAATCGGCAAGATTTAGTAAGTTTCTGGTAAACGGTCATAATAATCCCTCCTATATCAAGAGAAAGGATGGCTTGTGGTCAGTATTCTTAGCAGAATCTTTGGATATTCTACTCAATACTCATTTTCCTGGCTGCACAGATATTACCGACCTGGAAATGGGTCATATTAACTCCTCGCAAATGATCATGCATGACATAGTATCTGTGGAAAAAATTTCATGGGCAATAGAAAGGTTCTCTCCGTAAGAGTCTACTGGATCTGATGGCATTTTACCAAGATTACTACAAAGTGAAAAAGTATACGTCATTCCCTGACTATATAGAATCTTCAAACTCTGCTTCTGCCTCAAATATGTACCGCGGAACTGGAGAAGAGTGAATGTTCATTCCCAAAATTGGAAAAAAGTCATGAAAATGCAAATGACTTCCGTCCAATTAGTCTTTCATCTTTTCAGCTAAAAGCACTGGAGAGACCATTGATTTACATATAAGGCAACGTCTAGAGGGTACAACTCGTCTTTCGGGAAGTCAATATGCCTACATTGACTTCCCGAAATATGCCTACATTACGCTCCACGCAGACGGCTCTTCACAAAATCGTAAAGGTTAGAATAATTGAAATCAATATTAATATTATAAAATCAAGTATGTGTGTGTGTATTTGTGATTCAATCACGCCTAAGCCGATGAAGCGATTTCAATGAAATTTTAAATATAGATGTATTTTAAGGTAGAAGAAACTGTAGGATATAATCTAAATTCATATTGACCAAATTGGTAGAAATTTTGCACTTTTTTGTACTTAATTTTTTTCCATAATATTTACTGAAAGTTTTAATTAAAGAAATATTAAAGGAAATACAAATATTTAAAAACATCTGGACAAAGCTGTTTTTTATGGTTTTTCAAGTTCTATTTTTATTAACCGTTACTAGGTTCCATGTAACACAAGGGCATTCAGCTGGTATTTTATAAAATATTTAACATTTTCCACCTATTTTTCAATAGAAAACTACGTTGTGTATCTTAAAGCAGGAAATCCTGTATAAATCAAAGACAACTTTATAACTTTATAAATATTTATAATGTGGCTGTTGATACCAATGTTCTTGCATGTTTTGAAAAACAATTTCTCAAGAATTCAGTTTAGAAATACTGATCCTGTACGAAAAAAATTAAAATGGATTTCAATTACGAAATTGCTTATATTAATTAACATTTTATTTAATTTTTCTCCAATTATCTAAATAATAATCTTTATTTTTATTATTAAAATAAAAAATGGGATTTACATTATTTTTAGAAAGTTATAGATTTTAAAAAAATATTTGTAAATGAAATCCATGCAATATTCGCATGTAATATATTGAATATATTATAGTTTATGATGTAAGGTATTCAACAGCCTTTATTGAATGAGCGCTTTATGGAGTGAATTGTACGCCAAAGGAGTGAAAGTTGTGGCTTAAGCGCACGATATGGTGACACTAGTATCAGGATTCTTTCTAAACACGATAATCAATATCATGTCATCTAATCTGATTACATTCAGCTGAATGTAGTCTAGGGGAGAATCTGGGCACGAAAGAGCTTATACTTTTCATCGCAAGATTCCAAACTTCAGCCTACCACGGTTAGAAAACTGCGTACTCACGTTATCTAACAGTGCAGAGTATTCGGGCACTATTTTCGACTTAAAGCTATCATGGAAGCTGAATATTCAACACAGGATTAGTAAGGCTACGGTATCATACTGCACTTGTTGAAAGATGTTTAGTGTCAAATGGGGATTGAATCTATACACGGAAATAGTACCGCACATTCTCGTATATGGATCTTTCGTCTGGTGGACCGCCACTAGCAAAAGATACGTGATGAATCAACTTTACAAGATACAAAGATTTGCTTCCATTGGTATCCTTCAGAAGCTTTGAACTCTGAAAACCTGACACCCGTAGACCTACACATTGTTGAAGTGCGATAAGATTATCTGTAACTGGATGCTGAATATCAAAAACATATGGACTCCCGCAACTTAATCAATCCATCGACTATATGACTTCCCAGATAGACTTTAAAAACACCCCTAAAGCCCTATTTCCCATCAAGAGAATGAAGAAGGGGATATATGGAACAATATGAAACTAAAGTATACATTGACGACTCAAAGATGAACTGCGGTATCGGCTCTGGTGTTTTCTCCAACGGTCTCAAAATTAGACACTCTTATCGACTTCCTGATGAGACAAGCATATTTCAAGCGGAAATACTAGCGGTCAGAGAGGCGTAAAAGGGAACTGTTAAGACTACGTCGACTTTACGGCATTACTATTGTTTGGGTTCTTGCGCATAGAGAGCACTATGGCAATAAACAGGCACACGACTTCTGCCGCAATACCACTAGTATCAGTCAAAAGCAGAATCCAGAAACAATATCCCGAAAGGGCAAAAAATAGATGGCGAAATATGGACAAATGTAGAGTCGCGTAGGCCTACCTACAGCGAAAAACTCTCAACAAAACTCAAAAGCTACAAACGTAAAGTCATCTCGAGACTACTAGCATTGTTTGCAGGTCTTTGGACGATCAGGAAACATGCAAGTATCAGACATAAATTTCTAGGAAGGTACCAATTAGACAACTTCTGTGAGATAGAAGACACCAGACTCAGTGACATCAATAAATATGTCATTTCTACAGGCTGCATCTAATTAAATTTATGTTCTCATTTTTCTTCATTACACTTTCATCTCAAACCAACTTATTCACCAGGCGAGTAGTGTGATCTCATCAAAACGGAATTTAACGAATATAACTGATTGCTGGTAAATTTACGGACTACCACGTAAACCAACCAAACAATAATTAATCCCTTATAAGATATTCACCAATAAATCCAGAATGAAATAAAATATTTGTTTTTTTTTTCTTCTTTACTTTTTGTATTTATAAAAAAAATTTTAAACAATAAATTTAATTTATTTGTTAAACAAAATTATCTTTCGTTTGGAACCATCGAATTGCTTTATATTTTGTTATTATAACAGAATGGTATTGATTGAAGTATATAAAAATATAATATGAGGTGGTAATCTATAAAATTAGTTCGGTTGCTTTTCCGGAATTTGCTCAATTTATTTTAACCAATTGCAATTGATTAGAATGGCTAACTAAAAAAATTTTAAAAACTCTTATTCTAATATGATGAAAGTTTTATATGTAATAACATAAACAATCCGATGCTCTTATTATACAAGTAATATTCTAGTAAATACTATCAAATATCTGTATTAGTAAACGTTTTCAACTATTTGTTTTTTTCTGTGTGTGTATATAATATTTAAATTATTTAGTAAACTGATATTTTCATAGATTCTCAAGGACACTGAATACACTTAAGTGTCATGTCTCTCATTTGCTGCAACAACGTTATAACTCATAAAATAGATTTTTTTTTTACTTTTTAAGTTGATTTATATTTTCTAAAAATTTTGAAAAAAAAGAATTAGCGTTATTGCTTAATTTAATCACTTTTCTCGATAACTTTACAATGTTGTCTACACAACAGCCAACGGACAAATAAAATAATTCATTGTAGCAAGTAATTCACAATACGTTATATAAATAGGGAAAAACTCTTCCATCGCAATCCTTCGTGAAAAAAAACTTGAACACAGGACTTTGTCGTTTAATAAAATACATTATTTAGTACAATGATGTCAACTCGAAATTTGCGTCTTTTTGACTTATGAAGTTGCTGCAGTAAATGAGCGATGTGTGGTTTTCTACAGTTTTGTTGGGTTGTGGTGAAAATTTGTATAAATTTAGTTAATGTTTGAACTCTACTAAAAACATTTTTGAAATGAATCCGAAAATTGCTATTATGTTAGTTTTTCCGTTATTTCCCCTGGAAAATTATTCTTTTGAATTACCAAGTAATATATATCAAACATTTTTGTTTAATTTACTCTATGTTTACATTCAACGAACTTGTTGAGGACACTCATACCTAGAAATAGTATAAAAGTATGTAAATATTCCTACAAAACCCCTTAAACTTGCTTTAACTTAAACAGAACAATTTGAAATATCTTTCAAGAGAAAAAAATTGATTGTAGCTTATGAAGTTTAATCAAAGCAAAAAAAAAAAAAAATAGCCTTTATATAATTATTAACGAAAGTTTAATAAATATAATTACATGAATTTTCATGAAATTTTTTTATTCATATTAAAGGAGTTTTTAATTGTGTTCAGAATTGTCAATAATCACAACAGCCTTTAACTAATACAAAAAACAAAAATCGTAGTGTGCACGCAGAGAAAAAAATACAGTTGTAGTGACCATAATATAAAAACAACATATTATGATTGGAACGCATGATTACAGTGAAAAACATAAATGACTAGAAGTAATAATTATTATGATTCCATTTTGCCACATAGTGTCCGATTTTATGGTTTGTTTTTTAAGTCATGATTCTAATTTTACATATAATTGAACAATTTTACTACATCATTATCCCATTCTATCAGATTATGATTAGATGTTATTATATTATTATTCTATCTTATTATATTATTATACCATATTGTCATATTATGATTCCATTTTATAATGTTATTATGCAACTCTTCACATTTTATCATATATTTATATAATTTTAATTAATAAAAAAATATTTTTATACATTTTTTTTTTTTTTGTTGAAAGTGAGAAAAGTGTACATTAGGCAAAAAAAAAAAAAAAAAATTAACATATCATTTGTTTATTAATTATATTCATTTGTACCACCATATGTGGTTCAAATACACATGATTGCTTGAATCACACCGAGTATAACATAACCTTGTATATTAATATTTATTCATATAAACTAAATGAGAATTAAAATGAAGTTGAAAAAAATATTAAACACAAAATATATCCAAAAACAAACAAATTGTGACTTTTTCTACTAAATATTGCTTAAAAACAGAATATGGTTAAAGGAAAAAGACTACAAATATTTTATGGCTGTAGAAATAATGATATTTTTCATATTTATAAAATTTTGTTTCTGGTAAAAATATTTAAAAACATATAAAAATTGTTATCATGAACACAGAGTTATTAAAATTAAAAATATACATGTACAAATATACATACTGTTGCAGTGATAATGCTGCAAATATATTTTTTCTCCATGATATTATAATATCCCAGCTGTCAAGGATGCCAGAAGTCTGGCGTGGTATTAAGGTGGTCTTTATATCTAAGGCTGGTGGCAAATGCGAAAAATTTCAAAAATTCTGCAGACCAATAAGTCTTAGCTCATTTTTCCAAAAAATAATGGATAAACTATTAGACAGCTATATCAGGGAAACCTATCTTGTTATGAATCCAATTCGCCACTTGCAGTTTGTCTACCAGCCGGCTAAATCTACGGTGACTGCTGTCCTTCACGTTATTGATGAACCTTGATTGAGAAAGCCCTAGGAGCTAAGCAAGTAGCTCTATGTGCATTTATTGACATTAAAATTGCTTTCGATAACACTTCTTATGATACAATTTATCGTGCTCTACATAGGGAAATATTTCGACTATTATTATGAACTGGGCGAGGAAAATGTTAGCTTCCAGAATTGTAAAGTTAGACTCATGTGGTTCATCGAAAACTATACGAACAGGGTGTCATTCTTTCAATTCTTCTGTGGACCTTGGTCATCATCGATATGGTTACGCCGACGATTTAGTCATTGCGGTGATTGGATGGGAAGATGCCACGATATCAGAATGGAACATAACTCTTAAATAGTGATAGAACCATTAACTCGATCAGGGAACCCGTATTGAATAATTCAATTACTAAATTCTCAAACAATATAAAATATATCGATAACATTCTTGATAGGACACTTACTTGGAACAATTACCATAAGGTAATAAGAGCATTATATGCCTGTCAGCGGCTTTTTGTGTGGTGTTTGTATAAATTATACTGGTCCTTCTCAACCAAAACTGGACCAAATCTGAACTACACGGTATTAGTTTGGTGGACAAAAACTGATGAGACCAACGCGAAAGCATTACTGGACAAGGCCTATCGCCTAATTTGTATTTCAATCACAAGTACCTATTAGGGTTACTGATCTTATGTTCCTTTCTTAAATTAAATGTCATATTTAACGTCTCTTCATCAAAAAAGGATCCATAATAGAACCAATCTTGGTGGCACGAAAATGTAGATTAAGTTTGTTTGACAGACGATTCCAAACAGATGAGTGGTAACACTGGTGCTGGTGTATTTGACCAAAACTTTCAGAATGCATTGTCGTTGGGTAAACATTCATCAATGTTCCAGACAGAGATTTACGCTATGGAGTGCTTGAGGTGAGTATTGAGGGGCTTAAGAATTTTTGTCATTTCCGACAGCCAAGCAGCTCCTCTTACGAAATCACGTTTATGGAGTTTAGGGACTGTGTCACAGTTCAAAAATTTGATATTATGATCAAGATAATGAACGGGCAGATTGTTTGGCCACACACAGATAAAACATTGATTGGAAAATTGTTACTTTTATTAAATATCTGCTATATAAATACAAAATGTATTATAAATATCAAAATATTATCACCTCAATATATTTTCGTTCATTATAATTGTATAGAGTTCTTTGCAACTATTAAAATTATTTTAAATCAATTGATTAAGTTAGAGGAAATAAATTCATATTTCAAAATGAAATATTGTTATTAGTTTTATTAGTTTTAAAATAATTTAAAGTTCAATTCAATTAGATTTTTAACAAAAATCTAATTCTGTTTTTCCAATCAACAAAAAGTTGTATTATCCAAATAAAAACTACTCGTAAATTATTTTATTCGAAGTTTTTAGAAAATAAATAATTTTTTTTTAATTAAAAAATGCACATTATAGTTAAGTTTTAATCTTCTCTTACTTTTTTTTAATTGGTAAGTAAGTGCAGTATATTTTTCGCATAAATATGCATGTGTATATTGTTTTATTCTTTTTATACTTATTTTAGATATTTCCTGAAAATTAACTTTAAAAGCTTCTTTGCTAATATTCCAATTACTTCAAGCCACTTAAGCTGTTAGATGGCTAAAGATCACAACGCACTACTCATATTACTTGTGCAGGATGAGAAATGTTACAAGAAATCTTTTCCAATTGTAATTTGGTGAGTTTTTATCTTAACTTGGATGGTTTCGTATAGCACTTTCAGGTACACTAATTGATCAAAAGCACTAAGTCGATCTCAGCTGTCCCTCTCTAGAAAGTTGGGTTCCGTTAAGAATGTCTTGGAATTTGATTTGTTTATTCGATGCTGCCGTTCGCAAAGGTTTAGCAGAATAATGTAAAAAGCTGAAGGAGTATGGCTCAAACTTAAGATAATAATGAAATGCGCTATTCAGCTTATAGAAAACATATTTAGTGTATAATAGGTGCCATTACTTAGATTCTAATTATAATAAAAATAATTTAAGGAAAATAGGTGTAAATACATATTTTTTTATTGGGTAAGCCTAAAATTTTTCTATAATACTATACTATGTATACATATTTTGAAAATATTTCAAACGAATTATTTATTCGTGTCTATTATAAAATATATATATCCCAATAGAATTATAGGATAGTACATGCAACCGACTAAATTCGGTAGCTAAAATGAAGTTGTTTTCTCTGTGCATTATGGGGCGCGACGTCATTCATCGGGCTTGATCCCAATAAGACTTAGAGCATATTTTTTTTGGCATTGCGTCGCTTTGGTCACACGAAAGATAAAATCTTTTGAGAAGTACATATTGGCTCCTAATGATGTTTATGGTCTCTCACCTGCTAAAACGGTTAACTGAATTCGTAGTTTAGGTCTAGTTTGGTGAACCATAGGGCTGCACAAAAAATCCATTTGGGTTGCGGTGCATTGGGCCCTTTATATAACAATAGTAATAATAACTGTGCTTGAAATTTATGTCTCAATTAATTTTTTATTTTGCTTTTAGCCTCGTTTTAGCTTCAAGCTTTTTTCTAGTCTTCTTTGATTCTTAAAATTGCCTTAAAAAGGCTAAAATATTATTATTTTAGCAACGAAGAAAGTTGTTACTAATTTAGCTTTTACAGAATCATCTATTTAAATATTTTTATGTATTTATTCACAAAAAAAAAAAAAATATAGATTATTTACATTTGACAAAAATTACGCCTGCGGCGCTTTATTCCCTAAATTAAAAATAACATCTAATTTTATGGACTTACTATATCGATTATTATAATTATTTTGTAATATTCTTTATTAAACGTAGATGCTATTTACGAATATAATTTTATCAAATCAAATCAAAATGGAATTATAGTTCAAAACTGATGAAAAACAATAACTTTTTATATGAAATATAACCCAGATTTTTATTGATTTTTTTTTTGTGATTTTTATTGGATTATTTTGCTGACAGCCGTTTTATGGTTTATTTATAAATTTTTTACAATATCTTTTAAAAAAATATGAAAAACTAATGATAACTTTTTTATGGCCTTATTTTTGGGATTATTTAGCCTTTTTTGGTATTTATGGAAGTTTCTCTTTTCTTCTCATATTTTGGCAGCACTGCTCGTAACTAAAATCAATTTCTTTTTTGTTTGTATAGATAGAAACAAACAAAATAATAGTTTTGTCCATCATATATGTGAATATAAGATTCCTGTGGAATATGAACTTTTTATAAGATTTTAAAATTCATATTTGCATATTTTTTTAAAATACGTTTACATTTCAAAAATCAATAATATTTTTTTCCGCTATATAGTTTCTCCAGAATTTATACTATTATACACATATATCAGTGTTATCAAATTTATTCAAAAAGAATACTTTTTGAGGATTTTTCAAAAGTAAGTATTCAAATATTTTTGTATGTATTTTAATAATAAATGAAAGGATACAAACATATTGACGTTCATACATGTATGCATACGTATTTATTTAATTTTGCAAAAAATACAATTTTAATATTTTTATGCAATTATATATAATAAAAGAAACAATATAAATAAAGATAAAAGGGTGCTAATTTAAATAAAAACTAACTTCAGGATAACAAATATTTGTTATACATTAAGCAATATTTTCTTTTTTAGAAGTCTTCTGAATATTTGATAAGACGTAACATTTCTTTGTCATAATTTTTTTCACTTTAAGATTTTGCATTTATATGCTGGAATGTATATTTTGCTGATTTTCTTCAGACAATTTATAATTACAAGGAAAAATTTAGAAATGTATTTTTCATTTATACCTTCGTTTAAATAAGTCAAAAATTATACCTCGCATTGAACACTTGCTCTGGTCCATTTTGACTTTTATCTTATGAAATATTATTCGAATTTATATTATTATATATTTTTAACTTTAAAATGAAATTTTTATCTAAGATTGCAATAATGTGTATATACAATTATCACAAAACTCACTAGTATATGGGGGAAAAAAGACGTATAAATATATCGAGGAACTAAATTCAAATCTCTGTTTCTCAAATTTTATATATTATATATATATATATATATATATATATTATATATATTATATATATTTATAAATTTTATATATTTATAATCACTATAATGACCCTCATGTATAGTATAAATTTAAAATTAAAAAAATATCTCACAACATTATTTTTTGGGTGCAATAACTTCTAACTCTCGAAGTAATTATTTTGTGTTTTATAATATCAAACATAACATAAAATTTCTTACTAATTTGTACATGCTTAATAGGAAAATTAAAAATTAGTTGAATTGTTCTTTAGACATGGCAAAATAAATTTTAACTTTGTATAATGGCTACTACCCCATTTAAATCTACCTTACCTATTTTTACATTTGTGGAACTTGATAAGAAAATTATTCACACATAAGCTTAAGACTTTCATCGTAATAGTTCACAGAGAATACAGATACGTTGTTGCAACCAAATTTTTAGCCAATCGAATTTTGTCGGTTCTAAGAATTATCTTATAATTCGATTGTAATTATTGAATAATTTGATACTGGTAATTACTTATAAAAAACATTACTTTTTTATTTTTAAAAAATTATATCTAATAAATATTTCAATATAAATTAGACTGATTCAAAGAAAATTTAGATTTTTTTTGTATAAATATTTATTATAATTTTGTTACAAAAAATTTAGCTACAAATACTAAACATATGTATGTGTGTTGCGCGCGCGTGCTGTAGGTATAAATAAATACAGAATTACTAATTACAGCAAGATATATATATATATATATATATATTTATAACTTGACATTGTAAAACTAAATATTGTTCTTTTAATGTTTTCTTCCGGATTTACCTTTGAATATTGGAACCATGTAGAATTAAACAATTTATCGACCAATCACTGTCTGCTGCAACTATCGGCTACCAAATTATTGACGATTTGAGGGTCTTATTATTTTACTAGGAGTTTGTAATGGAGACGAAATCTTTATGGGTATAAATCATTCAACAATATTGACTATTGTTTGCGAGGAGTTAAAACCCTTAAGTAAATTGCTTAAAAGAATCTTCTGAGATTCGAATCGTGACTCTTTATTAAGAAGCAAATCAATCGCGGAGATTTAGAAAAAAAAAACGGGCACAAGCAATGTGATTAACCTTTAAAATATAATATTCAATAATTCCACGTTCATCTTCAGGGTTGACATCAATTTAACGTAATTTAAATGCACAAGCTTTTAGATTTAGGAATGTTACAGGCTTAGAGGTCTACAATGCGAATTTGCGAATTAAATCAGATGCGGTGTGTGCAGATGAAGTTCCTTTGAAGCTTTTGAAATATATTTTTCCTGAAGTTGTACCTCACATTACATATATAATAAACTCATGTATAACTAGATTATTATATCCTTCAAATTGGAAAGTAGGCCTTGTAATGGCTGTACCGAAGGTAAAATATCCAAACTCATTGGCTTACTATCGACTATATTTGAATGAAAATTATGTCATTAGCGCATTTCGGTCAGGTTTTGGAAAAGGTTTTAATACTACTAATTTAGTCCTAGATATAGTTAAGAAAATTCGTTCTAATATCAATAAATGTTGAGTGTAATAATATTTTTGGATTTTCATAAGGTATTTGAGTCACTTAACCATGAATTGTCAGCATACAAACTGGTTGAACAATTTTATTTTTGTTCATTATCGCGTAACCTTATATATTCATTTTTAACAAATCCTATATAACTTGTTGAGTCTGATGGTCGTTGTTTAAGATGTTTAGATATATACAGAGGTGTACCTCAAGGTGCTATTTTTGGGACATACAAGTATTATACAAGTATACAAGTATTTGACATACAAGTATTAGCCATTTCTACTTACGAAAATCTTGAAACTTTTGATGTTGAACTTAACAATGACTTTAATAGGGTTTCTTTTTGGTCAAAGTCTAATTTTTTAGATCTTAATCCATCCAAGACAAAGATGACGATTTTTCTGTTAGCTTTAACACAAACACAAATTTAAAAATTTTTTTTGGTTCGCATGGAAATTCAAAACGTTAACAATTACAAATGCCTAGTTTTTCCATTGACAATAAATTAGGATTTAACCATCATATAGACTACGTTGTATCTAAGGTGACTTGGACTTTAAGAGGACTTTATAACATAAATAATTATTTGCCAATTGCTAGAAAGCGGGTAGATTTAGAATTATGTTTGCCGTTATTTTTCTATAGTTTGGAGATTTTTGGCTGCACATAGCATGGGAATTTACTGAGTCTTAAACTATATTAGTAGAGTCGTAAGATACATTTTTAGATTGAGAATGAAAGAACATATAATTGCACATAGAATGGAATTACTTCGATATGGTTTTGAAAACTTTATTAGTGCGCGTCAGATAATACTATTTTATAAAACGGTTAAGTATAATTGCCACAATACCTAATGGATAAATTTATATTTGATTATATTCAAGTAGATCATCATAATTAATATCTCCCATTCATAGTACGGTAACTTCGAGTATATCTTTTGTAGTGAAAGTATCCCGACTATGGAATAGAGTTATTCCAAGTAGTGAAAAAACTTTCGCTAAATCTGTTACATAATTTTAACAAATATTTAAGTAACATATACATTCTTTTCTATCTACATTTATTTTTGTTATTGATTATATTGTACCTTAACTTGTAATAGTTGAATTTGTATAGAGAATTATTATGGGAGAGAGAGAGATCTTAATATTGAAAATATTTATTGTTTTTCAATTGTATGAAATATATATTTATAATTATTAATATGTATTAAAACAGTAATTATTTCGATATTATGTGGATACGTAGTATAATTAATAGGTATATCTTAACATATTTTGAAGTCCATGGGTAAGTTAGTTGATAAGGATTTAAGGGATACTGAGGGCTGGAGAAATTCAGCTGAGGGTATCGAGGAAGTCATGAATAATCTCAAGGATGTACTTAAGGGTAGCTTTGAGCTCAGTTGTCCACTGATTTATCCTGGAAAAAGCGGGCAGCCGGAATGGTGGACCAGTAAACTTAGGGACCAACGGTCTACAGTTAGAAGGCTGTTCAATAGAGCCAAGCTAACGAGGAGTCAGACTGACTGGGACAGCTATAGGGAAAGATTCACTAAGTATAAGAAGGACATAAGATGAATTTCTGTGAATCCGTGGACTCGGTTAACGAGTTGTCTAGATTTAGACGGGTATTATCCAAGGACCCGTTGGCAAATGGATGTATATAATGGTCGGACAACTCGTGGACGGAGTCTAGCTCGGAGTCCTTCAGCTTACTGATAGGGACTCACTTTCCTGGCTGTAAGGATGTAGAATCTGATGGGAGGACAGGTAGTGTCAGTGATAACCTACAGCCCAGACCAGAGGAGGGTAATATCGATGCGACAGAGAAGATGATCACTGGAGACAAGGTAAGATGAGCGATAAAAACATTTGGGCCATATAAGTCATCAAGCCCAGATGACATTTTGCCGACCATGTTACAGAATGTCAATGATAGAGTCATCTCACTACTCGTGAAGGTATTTAGGGAATGTTTAAAATGAGATATAAGTGAGGCAAAGGCCACTTTCATACCCAAAGCGGGTAGGACGACTCACTCGAAGCCCAAGGACTGTAGACCGATCAGCATATCGTCTTTTATACTCAAGACTCTGTATCTGAGGAGGAGTATGGGAACTCAGGGCATCAACGACGCTCAACACGAATATCTTAAGCGTAAGTCTGTTGAGAGTGCTCTGCATGATGTGGTGAACTTTATTGAACGGGGTCTGCAGCATATTAAATATACTTTGGCAGCGTTCCTCGATATAGAAGGGGCCTTTAACAACATTGGGATAGAGGCGATTAAGGAATCACTCGCCTCGTTAGGTATTGTTGTATTCCTAATCGAGTGGATCACCGTGATGCTAAGCAGCAGGGTTATCAACTCGAGCATGGGAGACACTATACACGGTAATTGTATATTATATATAAAAATCCGTTGTGAGACTTATACTCACTTATGGATGTTCGGTATGGCGGGAGGCATTGAGAAAAGAGAACCTTCTTTATAAAGTTCAGAGATATACTTCAATTGGCATTACGGATACCGCGAGAAGTACACCTAAGGCAGCACTGGACATCAATCTCCACCTTCTTCCAATTGAGAAATTTGTGAGAGGTATGGCTGTGCGGGCTTATTTAGACTGAAGGAATTGAGATTAAGAGGGAACTTCACAACGGGAAATGCTACCATACTTAATGAAGTCAAGTTGAATGATCAAACATTATCCTCGGCCGCCCAAACGAATTATTTAGGTAGCATAATTGACTTGGAGGTTACTCCCGTTATTAAAATCCCTAGTAGGGACCTCCGGATTGGAGCAGATGGCTCGAAGATGGAAGTAGGCACAGGTGCGGGTGTTTATTTCATGGGAACAGATATCAACTGAGGTGGTTTGGGAGCCATATTCTGAACGAACTAGAGGAGGTTGCGGGTGGAAAACTCGGCGACATTATAGGGTTCGTAATGGGAATAAAGTAACTTAGAGGTAGACAGTTTTGATTTGATGGGCCCTAGGTTCCACACTTTTCTTATTTTTCTTATATTTAGCTATCTTCCTTTCCAATCTTTTACTTTATTCTACTAGGATTTTTCTCTTTCTTTATCTATCAGCTTTCTCTGTTATTTATAAAGGGATCACAATAGACCGAATGGTCGCTCGGTGGAGGCATGAAGATGCAGCCCATTTTAACCTAACCTAACATAATATATTTTGAAATAATATAAGTATATATTTTTGGCATGTATTATAAAAATAACTGCAGTTAATTGTCCCATTGGGATTGCAACTTACAAAATATTGAATAAATAAAAAATAACGTTTAAGGGACATACATATATCCCCACCCTTTAAAAAAAATCACATTATATTTTACTTATATAAATATGTACCTTCACCGCAATTAAAAACTACTCCACAGAATGCGTATCAAATACCAATATCAGTAAAGTTACATACTTGGTAAAATATGTTTCCTTCTTATTTCCTCAGTTAGTTTTTTCAGAATTTGCTTTTAAAGATCCTAAAATTTTTTTTTACAATTTACCAAAGATAATTTAATTCTAATAATTTATTTCAAAAATTTAAAAAATTTAATAACCAAATTTTTTATTTATAACTTTCATTTGAGACAAGTTTTAAGAAATTATAATAAAATTGTCATTGTTATCACCAATATTTGATCGAAAACATTTTTAGTACCTAATTAAAATCGGTTACTGTTACCAATTCTTTTAAATAAATTTCGGAATGTTATCAAACTAGTTTCAATAATTATTTTTTAATAGTAACAACCTTAAAATCATCAGAGTAATGTTTAAAATTTTATAAGTGTAAAAATTTACATTATGATCAGTTTTTGGAAAAGGTCATCCTTTAGATTTTTATTGATCTAAGAGATAAGAAATGTGGAATTTATTTATGGTTGCTAGTTTGGTTACTATTAGACGCACGTCTTCATTGGTGATTAAGTATTGTAAACTATTCTTTGAGATTTCCATACATTTTCCGGATATTCTTCATTTCCAGATCAATTATTGTACATATATGGCTTTCAAATATTGTACTTAACCACTTCCTTATTCCTTGAGATCATATTATTTTTGAACACAATAAAAATTTGTAGAATCCAGTTTATCTTTCTAAAATATTTCAGTACATTTTTTCTGTCTTCCAACTGTTGGACAAAAATATAAAAAAGACTGAGATAAAATTAATGTGTTTACATATTTATGGCCTGTCTCACGATATCGAACAATAATTTCGATCGCAAATTATATGGGAAACAAAATTTGAAATTTATTCCTTGTTTTCAATATAAATTGTCAAAGCGACTTTTTCGTTCGATAGTTTAAAAAAGTTTTACCTTATAACAAAATCATATAAAATAAACAAATATTATATAAAAACAAATACTATTAGTCCAGGAGAATTAGACAAAAAATTACTCAACCCAGGAATTTGATGGAGAGAAGTGAATTTTTGTTAAAAGTCATTGGTAGGCAAAAAAATCTTCCTTTAAACAAAATGTATGGTCTAAATTCAATTTGACATACAAAACAAAAATCTGCTTTCAGTTTTTTTGTATGTCGTACTGATTACAGCGTTTAACAATTTAAAAAAATTTTTCTCAGACATCAAAAAATCGATATATGTATCATAATAAATACATAATAAAACTACGTAGTCAGTTTTTATTCAGGGCGTCAAATTTTCTCTCAAGATAATAAAAATAAAAATAACAAAATAAAAAAAATATAAAATATTTATAATATCATTTATATTAAATGAAATCTAAGAATCTCTGCAATACTTCAATGGTTTTTATTTAAATGTACCGCAACAAAGTTCGACTATATAATTAATTACTACATATAATGATAAAGGGTTAAATTTTTAAAAGCATATTTTCTTAAATTTTTGTATAGAAATATTTAAATGAAGGATATTATTCTGTTGTAGTAATGCGTAGCTTTCATTTGACATCTATATTGGGTTATTATAGTATTCGTAAATTTTTTATAATATTCTTATTTTTCTTCTTCGAAACATGGAAGTCCTCCTGAGAGGAAATTTGCATTGCGGAGAAAAACTGGGTAGACATTTTTACCATGAATGGTCTTTAGTTTTATCCATATAACGATATTTTTGTGTTTGAGAATAATTATTGCAGATTGATATACATGTGAAAATAAATTGTAAAAGGTAACATTTTCAAAAGGATATTTTCTTAATTTTTTATGCCGCAACATTTAAATAAAAACACTGTTATATACAGGGATTCTTGGCTTTCATCTGACATCCATATTAGGTTGATATAGTACAGATAAATATTATATGCATTTTTCAAATGTGTCCTTATAAACTTTCAAGTAATTTTAAAGGGTACTTTAACGTCCTGGAGAAATCTGAATACACAGTTTTACTATAAATTTTTTCAATTATGAAAATAACTGCTACACGAAGTTTTTTATGGGAATGTCTAATATTTCCCCATGAATAAGGTAGTTACATGAGCATATACCACATTAACTCGGTAACAATTTAGACAAATGAAACTCCAAAGGATTTGGAATAAAATTGCCTTCCAGTCATCTTAGCATTACTTTTTATATGCTAAACAGTTGAGGAGTTATTCAGAAATTAGTGCTGGAACATTCTTTTCTTTTTAATGCAAAATCAAAATGGTAAAAGTTGTTTATACTTAATCATAAAGACAGTAATACCACAAATAAATGAGTCATATATGAAGATTAAGGCGGCTCATTATCTATGGAAAGGAAAAAAAGGTATGTTTTATAATGCACCCCAAAATACTTCGGTTCTGCTGATGATCATTCGTAGGCTTAATCATTTTTAAAAAATGTATATATTTTTAGTTTTTTGAAAATTTTTATATTTGTTCCCAATAGAAAGCCATGTCCACTGCAGTGTGGTTACAACGACCATTTATTTTTTTTTTTTCCACAATTCAATATTTGTGACATTTTCTTTTTGATATTTTTTTATCGTAATTCATAGTAAGCACTGTAAAATGGCAAAAAAATAAATTTTGTTTTTATTTTTGCTCATTTGTTGCCATAATATCACAGATTAAATTTTAGTTTATTAAGTAAATCTAAAATATGTATAAAAATATGTCTTTTTTAAACGTTTTTAATTTTTCTATAAAAATTATGGAGAATAGATCTGAGGATAAGTAATTTTTAATTGAATATGAAAATAGTGAAGAGTTGTTGGCATCATGAACAAAATATCCATGTTTTACGCAACTCAGAAAAAAAATTGAGTTCGTAAAAAAATTTAGCTTTCAATAGGCCTACAAAAACTCAATAGAAACAAATAGACTGATATCTAGGCTACATTTTCCATACTGTCTTGTTTTGCGATTTTTTGCATTTTTGGAGAAAATTTTTATTATTATTTTTTTGGCAATTCTTATCATTTACAAAGGTCTAACCAAAGAATAAAAATATAAAGATAGAAACTAAACTAACAAGTGTTGACGTATATCAAAATTATTGCTGCCTAAGGTAAATGCAGGCCCATGGTGGACTTATAAGAGAAATATGAGCAAACTTCTTTTGAAATGACTTTTTATCAAAAAAAAAAAAAGAAAACCTTTACATCTAACTCATAAAAAATACAAAAATTAAGTAAAAGGTAGTGCTTAGCGAAATCATAGTGGTAAATTAAACTTATACAAGAATGACCTAAATATACATATATATATATATATATATATATATATATATATTTTTTTTTTTTGTTCAAGCTTTTCCTAAATATTTTAATTCCGGAAGATAGTTCTTTAAAAAAAAAAAAACGATACCCATAATGACTATTTTTATGCAAAATATTATATCAGAATGACGCTAATAAAATTGCAAGAATATTGAAATAAAAATCCAATAGACACCAGTCACTTATGTCTTAAAAATTTGAATTTTCATTAAAATTAACAAGCAAAATTTTGAAAATAAATCCTTGAATAAATATAATATTTTGTAGGATATAAAAATATTGAGGTCACTTTTCGATATGTTTTATATATCAGTGCATGCCGCTTCCAAATACCTTTAAAAAATAATATTAATAATTATTATTATTTGCAAAATCAAAAAAACGAGTTTTTAAGAAATATATATATATATATATATATATATATATATATTTTATTATAAAATGGTCACCCATTGGGTAAAACTAAATCGATGACGCTGAATATAATGTCATTAACTATTTTTTAAAGTTAGAGCTCGTTTTTGTGATATTTCACTTTGAAAGGCTTTAAGAATTGTTAGCACATTTAAGTTTTCTTGTTTAAGTTTAATGATTTAATTGCTAAATTTTAACAAAATAAACAGTTAATATTCCATTGAAGTACATACACATTAAGTTTCATTTCCAAATATATTTTAAACGCTAAATAACAAAACTTATTTTTCTATTATTTGTGCTACCCAAATATCGCGAACATGAGCGCTAACTTCGAAAAACGGCTACCACTATTTAATTCAGCGTACTCGAATTAGCTCTACCAGTGGGGTGCTAATATTAGTGACTAGCACAGCGTTATTATTGAATAACATATAAATATTGATTAATCACAACAATCATTTTTTGAACAAAATATTTAAAATTAATAGATAATAATATGAAAGATTTAAAAAATATGTGAAAAAATACACTTAATATAGTATAACTGCATTTTTAGTTTTTTATTTCGGACAAAGGACAATCTGTTCTTAAAATTTTCCAAATAAAAGTTGCAAAAAATGTCCTTCAAATATTTAATCCTTTAAGCAATGAAAACCAGTATAATAATTTTCAAAGCCATAGTATTTAAATTTTAATTGCTTCCTACCTTGAGTGCAGTATGACAATATTATTTGGAAAACTTTAAAATATATTTGAAAGTAGAGACAGCGTTAGTTTAGTATTTCCATTTATTTAATTTTAAAATCATTTCTTGTATTTATACCCTACACCACTGGGTAGGGTATAATATAATGCGTTTTTGCTGATGTTTGTAACGCATAGAAAAATCATCGTGCCATCTACTTAAAGTATACCATTCGACTTAAGGAATACCATTCACTTTCTGAGTCGATTTTTCGGTGTTCGTCCGTTCATCCATCCGTCTGTCAAAGTAAAATTTGTAATCAAGCTAGAGGTCATAATTCTAAAGGTAAATCAATTAAATTTGGCGCATGGCCTACTACTGGACAAAGGACGAACCCTGTTGAAATTGGTTATGATGGTTCGAAGGGATACTATCCCTTCGAAAACGTTTCTTTCTAAATAATTCTGTAACTTGTTAACCGTTGCAGATATCTAAATAAAAATTTAACATGGTCTCAGCTGAGGCATTTTCAAATTTATCTGGAGGAGCACCTCGAATATATAATTTTTTTTAAAAATTCGTTAAAAATTTATTTATGAATTGAACGAAAAGAATTTTACATATAAGAATTCCTTATAAATCTCTACAAAAAACATGTTTACATGCGTAGGTTATCTCTTTTAGTTGAGGAGATGTTTGGGTTAAGAAAATTTTATACTCATTTTTGGTCTTGTCTTTTTAAACTTGGGAGCCTTCATTTGGGCCGTAATCTTTTTTGAAAACAAGCAATAGATCAACAAAAACATATACTGGCTATATGTTTGCTAAGCACACAGAAAATATTTTCTCTTTTACAATTGCTGGTCGATAATTTTAATGAAAAAAGTCACTTTTTGAAACAAGCTTTCCCGGACTGGCATTTCGGATATTTTGGTACGAAAAAGTGCGAGTGTTTTTAATTTGCTTGTTTTAAAATAAGTTTATCTATATTTCATTGCAATAACTCTACTTATTCGAATTTTATTTAGGTCTAAATATTAATATTATTTCTCAAAAATATGCTTAAAATCCAAATTTTAATTTTTTCGGGTCATGGTCTGGAGAAATTTCTTGTTTAAAAATTAACTTTTTGCATTAAAAGGGGCTGCCACGCAATTGTTGTGAAAGCAAAACATACTATGAAAATGTAAAAGACGGTAGCAACATTTTTTTTTTTTTATTTTGAGCTTTAAAATTAAGCAACTAAGTAAACATTTTTAATCGTTTACTTGAAGCAAAAGGAGATAAACCATAAAACTATTTTCAAGGAAATTATTCTTAAATGGAACATATTTTACGATTGTTTCGTTCATGAAATTGATGTTATGACCATTTGATTTTTTTTTTAATATTGATGCAATTGATGTAGTTTGGGTCAGTACATTATAATCTAGTAAAAAAAAACAATATTTGATTTTTAAGTGGTTACAGCATTTTGCAATTTAGGTGACCATATACAAAGCAACAGTGTACATTAAATATGTAGACTTTTCAGTGTTGATCTTTATATTGTTATAATAATTTATCTCGATAACAAAAGCTATGCAAAACTTGTCATATCACTGTATTTTAAGTTTAATCAGAAAAACATCTACACATGCATTCATTCCATCTAACATAAAATAAGTGAGAAATCTTGAGGTGGGAGCATAAGCGATATTCTAAAAATAGTAGTGACGTCGTCAAAATCCTATAGACATGAAAGACGTAAATCTTATGCCTATATAAAAATCCAGCCATACAATAAATTTACACACATTACTTATACATTCATGTGGTATTAAAAACCAAGAATAAAAGCATACAAGATGATATTAAGGACTGAATATAAAATGAAAAAGTTTCTTGTGTGTCAATAAAACTCTTAATAAAAGAAAAAATTCTGTAAACTAACAAAAGAAAGAAATTGAAAATTGGTATAAAAAAACTATTACTAACACACTAACACGTACATATTTACAACCGGATTTCAACATGCATCCATCTACAATCAGCCAGCCGTTAATAAGAGTAACAGAATGGTTTTATGTCAGAGAGTTGTGTCAACTCTTCTAGATGGCTTTTATACTGGCAAGCTCTCATATTATGCTCGGTAGTAAATACCAAGAGGGCTTAACTTGCTTGGCCTTAAAACGTTTGGATGTAATGTCTAAATTATATTTACAACAAGACCGCATTAGTCCTGTCTGTTTAAAGATTCAATACCCATAAATACTTTATTTCTTTGGAAAGTTAATTCTAAAAGGATTTCTTTAAAAGACTCTGATATCATTTAAGAAGAAGTGAATGTGAAAACCCTTGATAAACGTAGCGCTTAAAAAATATATGAAAATTGAATACAGAGGCTCCTAAATAAGGCCTTCCGGGTTGTTTCACTTTCTTAGACAGAACACACATTCATATACTCTTACACACAAGGACTGCATACAAAAAACATCCGTTCACACTTTGAGGCTTATAATTTTTATTATACGCAAAAAAATAAATTGTTACATTGTTGACATTTATTACTATTCTTAGTAAATATGTGTTAAATTTTGTTATAATAGTAGAATCAATTTTTTTTAATGAAAATTTAACAAAATTCATGCAACGCATAATTCAAATTTATAGTCAAAACTCATGTTGACCATTTAAAACAATTGCTAGTAGATCAAGTGAATCGGGAAATTTAGTTCCTTTGAGTCATAAAAATCTAATAAGTTTACGATCACTGAAAAGAATCCATGATAACAGCAGAAATAAAATATTATTTTATTTACAGCCTGTAGGATATCAAACAAAATTGTAAGAATTTTAAGAAAAAATGTCTATATCTCTGGATGGAATGTGACTCATTCTTTAAATTGCTCTGTATCTTTAATCAGAAAAGTCACATAAAGCCAGCTTGAAGACTCACGAGGTAAAAAAGTTCCTAATATGATCTCTAGAAAAAATGTGAGGGCAAAAAAGAGAACTAATTTTTTTCAAAACTAGGAATGCTGACTTTTTACAATATCCTGGTCATGAGTTCTATATCATGAGATCTCATGTGAAATGTGTCAGATGAATATCATGTAAAAAATCAAAATTGTTGAATAAATTTTAGGTCTGGCAAGACATTTGTACATTTGGGGAAAAAAGAACTTCATTCGTAACAAAAAACACTTTTGACAGAAAAATGTTCGCAAACGAGTGCCGTCAGAAAAGATTCCTTCTTATCATCAGAAAAGACAATGAACTATAATTTGTTTGGCCTCTCATTATTACAACAAAAAATTTCTGGCTGCTATCAAACAACGGAATTTTTTCCAAACACAAAATAAAGCTGTATTATCCAATAAGTATGTATGTATATCCTATTGATACCAATTGTGACGGCTAAGTTCACAAGTATTCTTGCGCTCTTCATTTAGTCATTGCTGAGAGTTCAAAGCATGATACAATGAAGTAGAGGTAGAGCCATTCTCTCTTTTCGTCGCCATATTTGCTTTCTGACGTTTGGGCGATTTATTATTTTATTGTGCTATCCTAACTTCTTAAAAAAATCTGAGCTTTTTTTTAATTTAATTTTAAAAGAATTATATTTTCATACATTCATTGAAATGAAAAAAAGAAATAACATTTCAATTTAGGATTTACGGTAATAATAAAGATTATTTGCACACATTTACATTTTTAGAATCTATTACTTTATTTTCCATTATACGATGTTTGACAGACTTAGTAGACATTATTTTAAATTTTTTATATTCAGAAAATTAAACAGAAAATTAAATACTGTAGCATGTTAAATATTTTTGTTTAAGGTAATACAAAGCTAAAAAGCCTATTAATAATACTCTGTAAAGTTTTTAAGATATATTTACCATAATTTAACAGGTTAGCGAAAGTTAGCGAATATATAAGAATATATAAGACACAATTTTTTGTTAAAACAAATTGCACAATTTTGATAAAATTTTGATAATTGTAATGTGCCAAATTATATAATAAAAAAATACATTTTAAAAAATCTTTTATACTTCATGATATAAAGAAACAAAGAACGAAGTTACTTTATTTCTTTATATCATGGTTCAAACAGTACAAAATACACTGAAAAAATTTTTGGAAATAATTGATTGCTAATTAGTTATCATCAAATTCTTTAGTATTAATGTTTTAGGAAAAGGAAGGGAGGAATCTGAATTTTGTTTTTGCTGACTCTATAATGTTTAAACGTATATAAATAAACCCAGCAAAAACTTTTTGGTTCTCCGTAATGGCAACTACTTATTAAAGTAGTTTCTTCGTAATGAGACGACATTATTATTTACCTACTCTATATTACATACAAAAGTACTTAATATTCGTAGTATGAAAACAGTAATATTGCAATCAGTTGGCTACACCGCTAGGTTAACAATCAGGAGATTGTTGGTTCAATCCCATTCTAATGCTGTTGTTTTTTTTTTTTTATAACAAAATGCCTAAAAAGTTATCTTATACTAAAAAATTTTTTGTATCTTCGAAAATTAAGTGCGAGATGGTGTGCTGAGTAAGACGTTAGTCAGTAAAAATGAACGGTTAATTCGTGACCAAGTTTAAATCACACTGACGAACATTTTTTTTGTACTTTTCTTTTTTGTTTTAGGTACATATTTTCGGGTATCCCTAGAGTCTAAAAATAACTACATAAATTTGTGGACAACTCCAACAGAAATAACTAGTTGTTCAGGTAAAAAATAAGCTGTTTACTTTTGTTTTCCATTATTCCTGCATCTTAGCAGGAAATCAAAGCTTTTACTAGGAATGTGTATATACAAACAACCACTGCTTTCTCTTAGAAAACAAAATAAAACACTTGTAGTCATTCCAATGCTTCATTTAGAATTTTAGAAAAGTATTGGTGACTGATCTATATAAAAACGAAGTACGTAGCTTATATGAGGGTTCCACAAAATAAAAACTTGTTTTAGCTGATATATATTGAATATATATGAGACCATTTTTCATTTCCTTCGTATAAAAATTTAGAAAATTGTTTACAAGTTTTATGTAAAGGAAGTCCTTATCTTACATATAAAAAGTCGAAAAAACCTCTAAAAACCATATTATTAAAAATATCTCTGCAATTCCTGAACCGATTTCGCTGAATTTCAATAGCAAAATTCTCGAAAGGATTAGAGATCGTTAGATATATATATCATATATCTACGACATGGGGTGCGATTTCAACCGACAAACGGACAGATGGACATCGTTTCTTTTTTTTTTTTGCTCTCCAACGAAAGTTGTGTAAATTACGAACGCAATGCAAACTTATATGTATATACCCCTTACACCTGCGGTGAAGGATATAGAAAGAGTTTAAAAAGAAGAGAACTCATTGCAACAAAAAGGGAACCAAAAAGAAAATAAAGATCTTATGGAGGGAGGGTATTCCCGAAAATTTTAAATATTTTATTGCAAACGAATAAAAAATTAAATTTTCTTTTAAACTTAAAATCAAATTTTCAAACGATTTGATCCATTGGTTTAATTTTTATAAGCTAAATTTTATGCCCTAAATTCTTCATGCGAAATCCTTACTTACACTTTTATGTTTTTTCATTATTATCCTTTCAACTAAAGAAACTTGTTGTAGTTGTTGCTTTTTTATTTTCTGATAGCCCTTGTTTTTCATTAAATATATTCAACACATAGCATGGAAGACAATTATTTAACACGTATGTATGCGTGTTAACTAAAGAGAAATGTATATACATATAAATGAAGCACAAGGATGATAAGGGCTGGACAAAACATTGACTTGTACTCGTTTGGGTTTTTTGTCCTCTATAATTTGACTTATGATGCTGATGTCTTCTTGTTACTAAGAGCAGACAGTTTTTCACTTTAATGTTATATCTTTTGTTGCTGTTCTCTATTTTTTCTTTCATTTTATGTTATTTTTGTGTTTTGTTTATTATACGAGTAAAGTGATGATAAAGCTGTTATGGAAATATTGTTAAGAAAATACACTAAATAAACGATATAGTTCCACAAATAGTTTAGCAAATTTAACACATAAAGTCTAATCTATATATATTAAGGTGGTAACAAAATTTAAGGTATCGATGTTTCCAGTTTCTCAAAATTTTCGCGAGTTGGATTAAAATGAAAAATATTATTTTTTTGTGTGTTTTCTTTTTTGATTTTTTTCATGTATCTGCTAAGAATTAACATTTCATATTTCCACCAAAAGAATTATAAATCAATACATTTGCATCAGTCTAGTTACTACAAATATAAAATGAATAAATATTTTATATTCTCTCCATTTGTGTTTGCATTTGTTAACACAAAAAGAATATTAGGATTAACAATAAATCCGTAGTACATATTTTATATTATACTAAAGAGAATATTTAAAGCTCATCCTTGTTTTCTTTGAAATTGGTTTTATTTTTGTTGACTTATTTATAACATATTTAATTCCAAATGCAAATATATTTTTTATCAATATATTCACCAGCATTCTCCATTAATCACTCCAGTTTTGTTTTTTTTTTCTTTTTTTTTTCACCATAAACTCTCGGTGTGCTATTGCAAATTGATGATGATGATTGAAGTATATTAAAAGCTACATCATATAAACAAATTACTATCCTTTATTAGTGTTGCCAGGGGGTGAGAAAAAAGAGTTTAAAATTAACTTAATAAAAAGCCTAAAAAGGCTAAATGCTCAAAAAATAAGACCAGAAAAAAGTTGGCTCTTTTTTGAATTTTAAAAAAGTAAATTTTTCTTGTTCCCTTAGTTTTTTATATTTTCGTTTTTTTAATGTATTATAACAAATTTATAAATAATGTATAAAACGGATACGACCCAAATACCCAATTAAAAATAGCCCAAAAAATTTCAATACAAACTTGGGTTATAATTCATATGAAAAATTATTCAATATTTTGAATTGGCATTAACAAAGAAAAAGTTATTTTCTTCCTTGCTAATGTGCCGTTTACAGCAAAGAAATACTAGTAGTTTTTGTTCTCATTCGGTTTTTGTCAAAAAACAACATAAACTTCTTTAGTTTTTCCATACAAATCGAAAACCATTTTCATCTGGATTTTGTTGAAAACCAAGTAAAAATAACTAAAATCGCTAATTATGATACCGCCAGTTCAAGTGATTTCAGAACAGTAATCTTTTTTTATATAATGAAAAAAATAATATTTTTGATTTTCTTGATTAATATAACTTGTCATATACATTTTTTAATAATTAATTTTAAAATGTTGTTTAAAAGATTTTAAATGTAAAAAATGTAGAATATTTGTATTTACATAAAAACATTTTACAAAATTGATGTGTCAACAAAAACCAAACGAAGAGAAAACAAGGTACTTAAACGATTTGGTTTTTGAAACTTAGTTTATCAAAAACCAAATAGTTTTTGTTTTGTTATAAACGGCATATAAAATACTAAAATTTTAGGCATTTAATATGCCGTTTACACCAAACAAAAACTAATACTACATACATTTCTTTAGTTTTTCCATACAAATTAAAAACGTTTTTCATCTAGTTTTTATTAAAAACCAAATAAAAGCTTTTGAAATAAATATTCATTATACAGCCTGTTCAGTTGATTTCATAATATTAAGCTTTTTTATATGACAAAGAAAAGAAAATTGTAAAAATTTCTTTAAGTATTTTGTTTTTTTTTTTATAAATTTTATACATAAATTATTTTTAAAACATTATTCAAAACATTTTAAACAACAAAAACAAATCAAATTTTATGTAAATTAAAATTTATAAAAATAATAACAATAATAATAATAATAATAATAATAATAATAATAATAATAATTATTATGTCAACAAAAACCAAATAGAGAGAAAACAAGGTATGTAAACGATTTGGTTTTTAAAATTTAGTTTTAATAACAAACGAATAGTTTTAGTGTGGAGTGAATGGTATATAAGACAATTTTAAGAATCAAAAAAGACTAGAAAAGAAAGCTGGAAGCTAAAACGAAAATTTTGAGACTAAAAGCAAAATAAAACGGCTAAACTGGCAACAGTGCCCTTTATTTTTGGTCTGTAAAATATGCACATATATTATTGAACCAAAAAGAGAAAGGAAAAGAGAAAAAGAAATAAGTAAAAAAAGCCACTTATATTGAAATATATAAGAAGATTTTATAAATAGTGGTGAAATTATACTGGTTTTGTTTTCAATTTGTAGGAGGGTGAATCCATATCAAAATGGACTTTAGTTTAATTTGACTTATGCAATAAGAAGTGTTGTTTAAATCATAGACGTGTTGAGTGATGACCATTTTTTTAGGATATGATACTCTTTTAATCTAATAATTTCGTCTGTTTCATCTAAAATAAATATAGCTAAGGGATTTACATGATTATTACGTCTATTTAGATATATTTATCACTTCTATGACTGTTTGAATTTTGAGGTCATTGTGTATTGCTTCGTTAGTAATATACCAAGGAGATTGAACTATAAGCGTGAGCATTTAAGACTGATACCTTTGAATTATTTCTATATTAGAATGCCCTGCAGTTCCCCATAGTTGTATTCCGCAGGTCAACACTGGTTTTAATATTGATTGAGAGAGCAGTCAATAAAGTTTTTATTTTGCGTGTTTAAATGTAGACGTTTATTTTTGATATATTCCTTCCACGTTAATCGGCGATCCATGTGCATTCCCTTGTGTCTGACACAATCTTTCTTGGGGATTTGTGTATTATTAATTGTAAGGTTGGGGTAATTTCCTCTTCTTAATGTGAATGTAACATGTACTGATGTGTTGGCGTTTACTTTAATTTCCCACTTTCTTAACCAATAAACTAATAAACCTCGTGCTGCACAAAACTGGATGCTATAGATGATGATTCGTGTGTTGCTAGTATAGCTGTATAATCTGCATATTTTGACATATTTATGTGAACTAAAACTGGCATATCGGCTTTGAATATTTTTTACAATACAGGACTTAACACGCTTTATTGAGAAACTCCCGCTTTCATATCTAAAATGTTCGATTTTTCGTCGGCTGTTCCTGTTTTGTAAAAAAAATTTTATAATCGAGTAGAATATAGCTAGAAGGAAACTTTTTATTTTTGTTGAAAGTACAGTGTGCCAAACCCTGTCAAAAGCTTGTTGATTATCTAAGAAAACTGCAGAGCAGTATTTCTTCTCTTCGAATGATTTCCGGATAACATTAGTTACTCTGTGGAATTGCTCAGGGGTTCCGTGCTTTTGCCTAAATCCAAACTAATGATTAGAAATAATTTGTAAACTTTCAAGAATTGGTATTAGATGGCTCAAAAATATTTTAGCAAACATTTTTGAAAACATGATGAAAAGGCTTGTCGGTCTATATGAAGTAATTTGATTTTCAAATTTGTTAGGTTTGTGCATCAAAATTATTTCAGCGCATTTCCATTGGTAGGGGAAATGGTTTAGTCGTAAAATCGAGTCAAAAATCAATATCAAGAATAGGATGGCTTTTTTTGGAATACTTTTATAACTTTGGCGTCGATATTATCGTATCCGGGTGATTTTTTTGGATTCAGTTTAGTTATTTCGACTCTGACTTCTGTAGGAGAAATATGCTTAACTGGTAAACTCATTTAGCATGACACATTTAGATATTGAGCAATTTCTCCTTCTGACGTAGGATTATCGAATTGGTGATTATCAAAAGTATTATAAACAGGTTGTGTAAATGCCTTTGCTTTATTAGCGTCAGATTTACATCACATGATATTATTGCATTTAAACGGTAGGTTTCGTTTTGTTGAGCATTTAAAAAATTTTTTTGCTTTCCACAGGTTGTAATTGTTATTCGCTTCTGTATTTGTTAAATTAAAAAATTCACCTACAGATTTGTTTTTTAAATAATATAAATGTTGTTTAAGATTTTTTGTTGCACAGTTAAGACGTCTTTTGTCATAAGGGTTTCTATTTAACTTCCATGTTTTTTTAGTCTCCAAGTTTTTGTGAAAAAAAGTTATTAAAATCGTCACACTTTATATTGTGACGGGGAGGAAATTATATTGCACAAACAGATACATTGCAATTACTACACTTAATTTTAATATATGCTTCTTGAATGATCTCTGTTTATTACAGAGATCATTCTCGTATTTGATACCTTTTTTATTAAAACTGCTGAGCCCAAATGAGCTGTGTCGTTAGGGTGATCAGCATTTATTATGCCATAGCACTTTTTCTTAAAAATGACTTCTTAGTGAAGTCGATATTGTTTGTCTGAAAAAAATTTCAACTTCTAACCTAAGATCTATTGGCATAATTTGGTGCATAAAACTGACGTCATATTAAGCAAGGTATTTGTTAATTCCACTGGTTTAGCTAATAGAGTTTAATTTTTTTGTAAAATATCACTATCATTATTCGGGTTATGGTTATTTCTAGGAGCTTCTGAATAAGTTAAATTTGTTTGTGGTTGTGAGGTGTTATTTTCAGGAGGGAAGTCATTGAATATTGAAGTTGGTTTACTTGTTTGTTCGAATAAAAAATTTTTTTGCTGTAGTTTTCTTTTGTATTCAATGTGAATACTACATCCTCTGCAGCTTGCAGGGTGTGATTCTTGACAATTTCCACATTTAGCTGGAGTTGTGTTATTTCTTTCTTTTTACATTCCACAGTGGGGCAGAATCGAAATTTTTTGGAAATAAATCTGTAAATTCTCATCGGCGGGATGAATTTTCATGAAATTTGGTATAGGCACAGCAGAGGAGTGTAAAATGTTATGTTTGGAAGGGGGTGCACAAAAATCCCCCAGAGGCGGAGCTAAGGTGGCTCAAAGTTAGGTACATTTGACATAAAAAATTTTTAAGCGCTTGAAAATTGTTTCTCGTCCGATTTCAAATATTATATATCGTTTTAGGCCCTGATAAGACCTATAAAATGATGCTTACACGTCCTATTTATCTCTTATAGTTCTCGAGTTATTTGCGTTTGAATTTTTATGCACCATAATTTTGCATGTTCTTGGTCCATTTTTTCTCATATATATCCTAGAATTTCCGACCGATTTTATTAGTTTTTTTCTTTGCTAGTTAAATAACAAAATTGTTCATTGAATAAAAAAAATTCGAAGTCCATATCTTTACCGAGTCCAAATTTAAACGATTTTGAATTTGAAAATTGCAAAAAAGACGACTTTTTGTGTTTTTTTAGCCGAGAAAGTATCTACACTCTTTTTTATCTAAAATACAATTTTCTTTAGCAACATATAACAATTTTGCACTTTCACCGAGATGACTTTAAGATAAAAAACAAGCCCAGTAAATACCCTCCCGAATTCGACCCATTTTATATGAAAGTTTTGATTTTAGACCATATTTTCTCAAATCCCAAAGCACGAATTGACAAGCGGAACATATTTTAAGAATCTTCAATATGTTGTTAAAAGTTTTAAATCAAAATCTGCGGGACTTCGGAAAAATGTGAATTCTATAGCAAAAAGTGTAAAAAATCCCATTTTAGGGAATTTTGATTAGTTTGTTTGGAAATTCAGGAAAACCCTACCCTTATTGAAATATGGTTAGCGCGCTTTTATTTATATTAATAAAGTCTACATTTTCTGCAAATTTCATTAAGATATCTTTATAAACAAATATGTTATTACAATTAAAAAATTTTTATTTTCTCCAAAAACCACAAATTGGGCCTTTTGTTTGGTTTATTTCTAAATAGCGAAAGAAATTTTAAAAATATGTATTCCAACTTAAGCTTATCCTTTAGCATATATAATTTCCGATCTTTTACGAAAAGATTCAAGTCAATATCATGCCTCATTTCAGAAATATGCGTCTTTAAACTTTTATATTTCCATTTTGTTGTATATATGACCATATTTTTACAAACTTGCAATTTTAGCCTTTAGCTTTGCGTCAATAATTACTTAGAAAATTATGAATATTTCTGTATACTTTTAATAATATCTATACACAAAATATTTTTATAAAAATAATTAATAAAATTCTTTTATTTTTAATAGCGTTGCCACATTTCCCAAATTTAAGTAAATCTTTATCCTTTTCTAAACATTCATATATTTCTATTAATGAACTTATAAAAACAAAACAAAAAAAATGTCTATTTTAACTTAATCAATATTATTATTTTTGGTATTTATCATCTTCCTTAATAAATATTCTATTTCTAATACGATTTTTTATTACTTATTTACATTAAATTTATGTAGACAATTTTTCTAATATTTTAAACATATACTACTTATTTTCTATAAAATAATCTGTTGTATCTGTATACATATCTAAAAGATAATAAAGGTCCTTCAAGTCTTCAGTATTTTGATTTGATAAAGGCTCATAATAAATCCAACGTTTTCTCATTGATGATAGCACAGGGTCTGATGATAACAATAGGCTATTAAAAATATCCTCGTTTTGTGACTTTCTGGAGCATTTCCTGGAGCAGAATAATTAAAAATCTCTGTTTCTTTCTTCTTCTCTTCTGTAAGCTCTCGAAGTGGAAGAATATTTCGTTCAATTATAATTTCGCCATGGCACAATAATTTATGTACTGTTTGTGTCATTTCTTTCCATGGATATAGAGAAACAAGTAGTTTAGATATTTCTGTTGCATATTCTCCAATTCAAGCATAGTTAATTTTGTGCTTAATATTAATTGCCATTACTAGTATATTAGTCCTTTCAAGTAACTCTTTATTAATACCTGTTATTTTTTATGTAGCTTCGAAATTTCCGAAAAACCTTCTTGCTGTGTTTCCATCAATTGTACTACCACCAGTCGGTAGAGGTTTGCCAATGTTTAATCCCGACTCTTCTCTGAATTCATCCTGGATTCTATTTTTCTAGGATATTCTAAGTGTTTTTAAATCCTCGTTGTTTCTGGTAAGTTTTGTTAAATTTTCTGGCACACTTCTATACTTTAAATCATATGCCATGTGCAGAAAATACTCCATGAACCGTATTCTGGCGTGAAGTGGAGATATTCAGAAAGACAGAAATTCTTCATTAATACTCCTTACTTTACCAATATACGCAAATGGTGATTTCGTCTCTTCACATAGTGAGCATTTCCAAAAAGAAGATGTTTCCGTAATGGCATTACTAACCTTCTCAATCAATCATTGTTAGACTAAGTTGAAAGGATATGTCGAATGTGTATTGGTTTATGGTTATTATGAATAGGTTGTAAATCATTTATTTCATCTTTAATATATTTCACTAAATCCTTATGGACCAGTCTTTTCTTCTTAGATATTGTACTTAAATTATCATATGTCTTGCAGGGTGCTCCAGTTGATCCAATCGGAATGTTTAATTTTTAATTTGTTAGTACGCTGATTCAAGGACTTAATTTTTACGTCATACAACTTTAAAAGGCTCTCTATCTGAGTTTTACCAATGACGTCGACTTTTGCATGATATGTAGTTTTTATGAATTCCACTATAGCTTCTAAACCATTAAGGTCATTTTTAGAAAAACTCCACAGAACACAACACAATTGTTCATGTTTCAATGTAATCACCATGGTAATCAATTTCGTTGTGATGTTGATAAGGATTAGCTGCGCATTTATATATATCTATTAGATATGTCGCACAGGTATATTACAGGTATTCTATGAATCTTTATTAGGTAAAATATCTGAAAGAGTCAATTTGGGAGAGTACCTATACCGAATCCATTGATAGTATATATTGCTGTTAGGTATCACCGGAAAGGATATTACATGTGCATTGTCACTAGCTCATAAAAATATAGATTTTGAACCATCAGTAATAGATAAATGCTGCAGCTAGGTATCACCGGAAAGTATACCTGTACATTGCCACTAGATCATAAATATATAAATTTTTAACCATCAACAATAGATAAATACATTTGTTAAATTTAGGTAAACACCATAAATGTAAACTAATAAAATACTTATTGATTAAGTTAAAATAGACATTTTTTGTTTGATTTGTTATTTTAAATTCATTAATAGAAATATATGAATGCTTAAAAAAGGATAAAGATTTATTTAAATTTGGGAAATGTGGCAAACCTATTAAAAATAAAAAATATTTATTAATTATTTTTATAAAAATATTTTGTGTATTGATATTATTAAAAGTATACAGAAATATTCATAATTTTCTAAGTAATTATTCACGCAAAGCTAAAGGCAAAAGTTGTAAGTTTGTAATAATATAGTCATATATACAATAAATTGGAAATATAAAAGTTTAAAAGCACATATTTCTGAAATGAGGCATGATATTGACTTGAATATTTTTTCAAAAGATCGGAAATTATATATGCTAAAGGATAAGCTTAATTTGGAATACATATTTTTAATATTCTTGCGCTATTTAGAAATAAACCAAACCAAAGGCCCAATGTGGGGTTTTTGGAGAAAATACAAATTTTTTAATTGTAATAACATATTTGTTTATAAAGATATATTAATGAAATTTACAGCAAATGTGGATCTTATTAATATAAATAAAAGCGCGTCAACCGAATTTCAATAGGGGTAGGGTTTTCATGAATTCCCAAATAAACTAATCAAAATTAAAAAAAATGGGATTTTTTACATTTTTTGCTATAGAATCCACATTTTTCCGGATTCCCGTAGATTTTGATTTAAAACTCTTAAAAACATATTGAAGATTCTTAAAATATATTCCGCTTGTAGATTCGTGCTTTGGGATATGAGAAAATATGGTCTAAAATCAAAACTTTCATATAAAATGGTTCGAATTCAGGAGGGTATGCACCATGACAAATTGAATTATTGGGCTTGTTTTTTTATCTTAAAGTCATCTCTGTGAAGTTGCCTTTCAGAAAAGTGCAAAATTATTATATGTTGCTAAAGAAAATTTTATTTTAGATAAAAAAGAGTGTAGATAATTTTTCGGCAAAAAAAAACCAAAAAGCCGACTTTTTTGCAATTTTCAAATTCAAAATCGTTTATTTTTGGACTCGGTAAAGATATCGACGTCAAATTTTTTTTAATTCAATTGATAATTTTGTTATTTAACTAGTTAACATGTAAATAATGGTGCTTAAAAATTCAAACGCAAATAACGCGAAAACTATAAGAGATAAATAGGATATGTAAACGTGTTTTTTATAGGTCTTATCAGGGCCTACAATAATATATAAAAATATTTGAAATCGGACGAGAAAAAAAAATTTTGCAAGCGATTAAAATTTTTTATGTCAGAGGTACCTAACTTTGAGTCCCCTTAGCTACGCCCCTGGGGGGATTGTTGTGCCCCTCTTCTAAACATAACATTGTACGCTCCTCTGCTATACCTATACCAAATTTCATGAAAATACAAGCTCCCGATCAGAAGTTGCAGATTTATTTCCAAATAATTACGATTCTGCCCCACAGTGCATTCTGCAGTAACATGATTTTCTCTGTATTTTAGACATTTAAAAGGTTTATTGCAGTAAGACCTGGTATGACCGTATTGTTGAGAGCGGTGACGTTGTAGAATATCTCTTTTCCGGGGTTGTTGGCGTTTTTGGTATGTATCAAGTTGTAAATTTCCTTGTTGTTATCCTTCGGGTCGAGGTCAAGAAAGAACAAGGACAGTGGTTGTTTAGTCAGGTAACTTTTAATATTTGAAATATTCCTAACTTTGTGTCCAAGTTGTTCTATAAAGGTTTTTATGTAGTCTGTAATGGTTGTATGATGAAGATTTTTAATAACTGCCCAATAGGCTCTGTCTTGCTTTGTCTGGAAAGCCTCTGAAAGAACTAATAGATTCGACGAGCTTTGAAGGAATACTGATTAGGGGAAGAAATAGGAGAAAAATATTAATTCATATCGTTAATATTTGATACATTTGGGATATATAAAGATGGTGGTTTAGGTTCCGAGAAACTTGAAATATTAACTTCTTCTGCATCAGCACACTCGAGATCAATAAATTTATTATTGCTGGATGTAGCTGGTTCGTTTGAGTTTACGATATAACTTCTTTTGTTAGCAAATGCTTCAGGTGAATTTAAACGTTTTTTAGATAATGGAACTGTTTCCCATTCTACTTTTCTTTCACAAAGCACTTGCACTTGGTCAAGTGCCAGGGCTTGCCATGAATGTTTTTTTTTTTTTATTTTGTTTTTCTTTTCTTTTATTATTATAAATTAAGTTCTTAGGTATGAGCTTAATCTACTGTAACAACTGTGTTACCATGCAAATGGACACTGTTGTTGTTATTTTTAATTGTTTATAATTTTTCTTCATTTTTTGCCCTTTTACACGAATGATAATCGTACGTCTGATCGCTAAATCGATCAAAGGCTGAGGCTAAAATATGACACGATCTTATTTCTATTCGATATATTGAATAGAATTATATATATTTTAGAGTAAATTCTAACTCAGTTATGTAAAAATTATAATTTTAGCCAGCCAATATTGCAAAATTTCACACTGCCTATAGCTTAATATGGAAAATGGTGTCTCGATTTTTTGAAATCGATTTTGCTGGTATGCTTTTTCCAAATATTACTCCTCTAAAAAATGAAGTAATGTATTATTCAAAATATTGAATTAATAGAAACCATAAATTTAAATTGTTTGTAAGAATATTCATCTAAGGAAATTATTACTTTAACATTTCTTTCAACGTATTAATTTCAATTTAACCTTCAACTATATTAATAAAACATAACAAGAAACTGGCTTTATGAATATTAATCAGTTAATAAATTTTTCGTAAATTTCTATTCAAATATTAGTATTGAGTACTTATGTTTTTCTAAATAAAATGTTATTTTTAAAATCAGTTTTTTTTTTGTGTTAGAAACAGCACATAAACTAAAAAACTGGTTACCATATTAGAAAGATTCATTTGCCATTTTCACATATAGAACATTAAAACAATAAAGAGTATAAGAGGCAAAAAAATTATTTAAATAGTTTAATTCTAACCATAAGAATTAGATCTACCTTATTCTAGAATTAGATAGAAGAACATAATATAAATGATTGCAATAAACATATTTTATGTTTACTACAAAAAAGTCAAAAATAAAAAATAATAATAATAAAAAAATAATAAATAATTAAACATTCACAAGAAGATCAAAGCTAATAATATGTACATTGAAAAACTGTATAAAAAAAAATGCTGCTATTACGAAAACCACAAGAGGGCGCCAAATCATCATTTATTTGTTAGAACTGCGTTTGCTGAGAAGTGAATTTGTCATTCATACAGTCAAAATTTAAGGCTCAAAAAAGTGAAATACATGTTGAAATATTTTTAAATCTAAATGTATATGATAACGCACATATACTTAGCACTGGTCTGTAGAAAAGTAGCCGCTTAAACAAAATAATTGAACTAGATGGAATTTGGAATTTTAGGCGGTTATATTAGTATAAATATATTATTTTTTTATTTAAAATGTACATTTTGTGATTAAAAAGCCTTCAATTGATGATTAAGATGTTTTGTTAAATGTCCACGGATATAGTAATGTCCACTGCAACGAAATATAGGCAAAATCATTTTATTTCCTCGGTTTCAAATGAACCAAACTGTTAATTATTTATTCGTTGCAGATAATTGTAAAAATGTATGCATCGATTTGTTACAGTATCTTTCTGCATATTTTGGTTATTGCAGCATTTTATTTCATAATTTGGGCTTAGCTGCATATTTTGTTATATTTTCAT
Organism: Protocalliphora azurea; assembly: GCA_932274085.1. Lineage (NCBI taxonomy): Eukaryota > Metazoa > Arthropoda > Insecta > Diptera > Calliphoridae > Protocalliphora > Protocalliphora azurea. The sequence continues at coordinate 69,129,688 of OW026523.1, read as the reverse complement.
GGAAAACCTTATTTTACAGCATATTTCAGAAAATTTAATGATATATTTTTGCATATTTTATGCTTATGAGTATACTTTTGCATATATTACAGTAAAGAGCATAATTCTTCACTTTTAACTTTGGCTTCTTTTGATTTTAATAGACTTGTATGCGTATGAGTAATATTATTCAATTATAGTAATTATACTAAAAGGCACTAATGGGAAAAAGAATTATGGTATGAAATTTAAGAAGAATAATGATTGACTAGCAAAAGTGTTCTTGCTTTGGTTCCAGCAATCTACAAAGGATATAATCACAATAAAATATGCAGAATGTTAACAACAGCCTTTAAACCTTTTAACCAAAATTTATAAAAAATATCGGAACTTTTAATTTCAGAACATATGGGAAGTACGCAGGTACCATCTCTTTTTGCAATATTTTTGACAATCAGTAAACATTTCAGTTTTAAAAATATACCAAATAATTTTTGTACGAATTGCGGATATATTTACATGGTAAATAATTTAAAATTGAATACCTACGACCTTTAGTTTCAATTTAAAATCTTAAAAACGGTCAATAATAAAATTCTATTATATAGTTTTTATTTTTTTTTTTTCATCAAATAAAACTTGCCTGCCCCTAGATACCACACTATGTTCAAAAACTCTGACAACGTCGCAATAAGACACTGTATATGTATTAAGAAGCACTTGATGAAATTGTTCGTAAGAGGGTTAATATCATTTGAACTAATAAAGGAATTTTCAAAGTTAAAAAAACCTTTAAAGAACACGTATTAAGGCTTTAAAACTAAGCTTAGTTTTCATAATATTACACATAATATTGGTCATAATATTAATACATAATATTGGTCAGTAATAAAACCTCATTATATGTATAAACTTATGTTTTACTAGCTTTAAAATCGGTTGTATGTATGAATCAGATTTTACATAGAAACTATTTAATATTCAATACTATTTCTAAATTGATTAAAATTGGTTATCTTTTCTAGCACGTGTACATTCTAAAACAGGTAAACTTTAAAAACATAATAACGAAGACCCCTATTTTTCTAGATTCTGGTATGAGGGACGTATGGTTAATCATAGACCGATCCTTAAAAACACTTGGCTTTTACTTATATAAAACTTTTTTGTGTAAATTATTATGTTGATATTAACAATTTTATGATATTTGTCCATGTCTGAGTAGGAGTTATATGGGATCTATAGTCTGTAATGTACAATTTGCATAAATCTGAATTAAATAGAAATAACTCCAAAATGAAGCTAAAAAAATTCAGTTTATTTTCTATAATCTAACTCCACACAAACAAAACCAAACATTATAATATCTAAAAGATGGTCAGTATAGCAGAATTAATTTTGTCCGGAATTGGATTATTGCAAGCTAATTCAACAAGGACTTTTGGGAGCCATTAAATGAACTAGCAATCAGTCGGGTTGGGGGGGATTCGTGTCCTTATCAGATTAACTTGTAGTTTCAGTACATGCTCTTATTATAGACTCCCGAAAACTACCTAACTAATTAATATACTAAGTTTATTAAAATAAAAGAACTAGATAAAAAAAAAAAAAACAAATAACAAGCCCCTCATCTAGTTCAAAGAAAATTTACAAAGGAAATCCTATAGTCGAATATCTAATTTTGTTTCTTGGTATACGATCCCGGTGGTATTGGATGTACTACCTCAAAACCCTCACCTTCCATTTGTTCTGTTGGTTTAAACGTCTTGTAGAACCCCTTAAGTTAAGCTTTACCCTTTAGTTTCTCACATTTCCAATTTAGAAGAAAGATTATTTAGTCAATTTATTCCATTATAAATTTAACATTTATCTAAAGAAAAAAAAATCATAGTTATTTTAAATTAATAAATTAAAGTAAATATAGAAACTATAGAATTTTAATTATTGCCATTTTTCATTAAACAAACAAAACTAAATTAAAACTTATTAACAATCGAATAACATTTTCATTAATAGCCAATAATATTTAACAAAATTGAATTAGAATGCAAATTCTATAAACTTTCTCTTTTAAAAAATTTTATACATATAAAATTACAAAATTCAAATATTTCCAAGGCTAATACATTTTTTGATTTATTTTTTTTTTCGGATTTGATCCATTGTGCAAAAAAAAAGAAAAGAAAATGCAAAAAAATTAATGTTTAAAGTTCATTGAACTTTGGTTGTTACAGCTGATCGTATTAACATGAGTTTAAGTGGTTGTGTTTAATAGGTTGTAACAAAAATTAGGTTACAACATGTTCGTTCTCTTATTGTATTGGATGTTTGAAGAAAGGCAAAAATCAAAACTAGGTTACGACACGTATAACATAGCTAGAACAATTTTGTTGCATTTTCTGTATCAATGATTTTTTTTATTTTTTTTTTTTGTTTTTGTTTTTTTTTTAGATGTACATATATAAATTAATATTTGTTTGTTTTTTTTTTTTTTTCACTCACCACTCGATCATCTGTAGAAGGCCTTCTCCGATTTCGGTGTGCACTAAATGTTTAAAGGTTTATTATTATTATTATTAATTTTTTTTTTTTTTTTGAAATTTTTAGTTTTAAACTATTAATTGTTTGTTTAATTATTGATTGATGTTAAAATTCATTAGGTATGTAATTTTTTTTTTTTTTTTGTTGGTTTTCACGTTTTAAATTAATTCTTAAAATAGTGTTTTAAGATTTCACTGGACAGATTATAAATTCATTATTTATATATTATTGGCATGATCTAGGATTTTTTTATAACATTTTTAAAGAGCTTAAGTTAAATTTTGATTTATTTAGGCAATGTAGAAAATTTAGATTTTAATATATAGGTATATAGGCATTTCTGTTAAAATTTTTGGTCTTTCGGGAAATTTATAGCTATAAATTTGAGATAAATTTTAGCAGTTTTATTACTACTATACTATATTAAATTCTATATTTCAACGAAACACATAGGCTAGAATAGTAGAGTGTATTTTCATTTATTTTGCCTATAAGTACGTGTATACTAACACTTTGGGAATCACTATTTGTTTTATCAATTTCATATATATTTCTTTGCTCCGAACATTTATAATAGGGAACCACTGTTTTCTTCGTTTTCTTTATGATTTACATTTTGGTGGATTTTGTTGTTGATATGTTTGTTGATATTATTTGTATTTACTTATTTTTTTTTTTTTTTTTCTATGTAGGAGAAATGTGGATGATTCCAGATTAGGAGAATTGAGAAAAGGCAGTAGTTGACATAATTACTCAAAGTAAAATGAATCACCTGGAAGAAATTTCTCCTGCCAGGTTTGGGAATTGTGTTTTACAGCTTTTGAGTAATTTCCTGAAGTAAAAGTTATCTGTACACAAAAGAAGTTATTAGACATACATTTTTCTATGGTGTATTTGTGATGGGAAAGAAGAAAATTAGTATTACCTTCAATATTAGATGAGAAGTATTTACGATCATGGATTATTTTTTTTTTTTTTTAAAGAAAACTTATCAAGTGATGATTAAATAGTAGATTTGTTTTCCTTCGATTAGTTTCCTAGAGGATCATTTTAATATTAGCAAATATTTTAAAATTTCATATTCCTCAAATATTACCTGTTTGTGATTATTATCTGATGCTTCTGTTAGTTTCTGTTAAATAATTATAAGCAAAATTTAAATGATTGCTTAGAAAATTTTCGATTTAAATCAATAAATGAAAGACCTGATGTTGTGCCTTCAAATGTTCACAGGAAAAGGAACTTTTAATTGTCTATTGCTTACAAGAAACTTCCTATTTTGCAATTTTGACGTCTGTTGTCACTAAATATCTAGAAAAATTAATATTGCCACATATACTATTTATCACTTATCCAAGATTCCAATCACTTTACTTCTCACCTTTTGTTGGTGAAGAAAATAAAAGAACAAAATATGACATTGGTTCGCTTGCTAAAATAGAATTTGCATGTTAATAAATACTTAATTTAAATAAAATCCAATCTTCTAACTCTTTAGCTTTTCGAAAATTCCCTTATTTTACTAGATTATTTTTAGTAATGAGTTTTTTTTTTCTCTCATAGTATAAGTTTCCCTACCCTGCCTCTTTTAGCTCAGACATAAACTCTTATACATTTGACAATCGTTGTTATTTATGTCATAAGAAAATAAACAAAACAAAACAAAACAGATTGTTAAAACCCATCTGATTGAAAAAAACAAGTAATTAAAAAAAATAATAGTGAAATTTATAAAAAAAATATTTTCCTGTAAAAAAAGGTTTAAGGTAAATAAATTTTATAAATTATGGCTCGCATTGTAAGTTTAAATGACAAATGTTGCAAATGCCAAAAAAAAGCAAATAATTCTATAATTTGCATGAAACAACAGAGAAAATATAAGCACAATCTTTGACTAAAATCATCACCTGAGGAATTATGAGGATTAGGACAAAATTTAATATATGTATTTCCTGTAAGTTCAATATTTTCCTAATGGATTTTTTTCTTATTTAATATAAACGTTCATTACAAAACTAGATATTTTTGGAAGTCTCACTTAAGAAAAATAGCTAGAAAAAAAACGTTTATGAACGAATATCTTTACCATGATATGTGCCAACAACTTTACCATTTAGATCTTCGAGGACGTAATAGTGGTTCCCCAACTTTTCACGTACTTTAGCCTTGACAAATAAGGGACTTAACTTAGCATTGAATCCCTTTTCCATATTACTCTGAGTGAAATTTCGTCTGAAAACTTCTTGATTTACATTAAAGATTTGAGGTCTAGTTCGTAGATTATATTGTTTTTGATTTCTATCATATGCTTCCTTAATGTATTTTCTTAAGTTCCGTCTGATGAGGTAGAGATGATCATCACGAGATATTTGGGCTATTGGCTCGTCTAATAGATGCAATTTACGAAGAAGATCGTAAGAAGATGCATGTGTAATCATATCGAATCCAAAAAGTGCGTGATATGGTGAACCATTTATGGCTTGGTGATAGGAGTTGCGAAGTGCACAACTGATAGCACTGAGCTGATCGTCCCAAAGTCGATGGTCATTTTTCAAATAGGCTCTAATTCCAGCTATAAGTGAGCGATTCACTCTTTCAGACGCATTGGATTGGGGGGAGTAGTACGCAGTATAAACATGTTTAATGCCATATTTTGTAAAAAAGGCGTTTATATCGTTGGCTTTAAACTGACTGCCATTATCACTCACTATGACCTCTGGTACTCCATATGTATGAAAAATGTTCTGTTCTAAATAGTTTTGTATATTAATTGAAGTAAATTTTCGCAGAGGACATAGCCAGTGAAACTTGGTGAGGTGGTCAAGTACTATTAGTAAGCCAATATATCCAGTTTTACTTCTCGGATAGGGTCCTAATAAATCAATATAGAGCCGCTGGAATGGTCTTACAGATGATATTTGGTTCCCCATTGCAGGTTTCATGATGAAGTTGGGAGCTTTCGTTTGTTTACATACATCACAGTTACTTACATATGCACGCACATCTCTAACCATACCAGGCCAGTAAAAATTCCGACGCAACAATTCTAAAGTTTTAACCATTCCACCGTGTGCAGAAGTCGGTGTATCATGGGAACGTTTAATGGTTTCTTCACGTAATCTACATGGTATCCATAATTTCCAGGCCAAATTTTCTTCCTCTTCTTGACCAGAATAGTGTTCTGTACGTATGTATATGTAGTTATCATCTATTTTCACATCAGGATATTTACTTTGGTTTTGCGTTATTTTTTTCTTTAATTCTTGATAATCTTGATCTTCAAAGTAGGGTGAATTTAGGTCGATTGCTGGTTCAACAATTTCTATGCCATTTACATTATCTACTGGTATTCTTGATAAGGCATCAGGTACTATATTTTCTTTGCCCTTCCGATGGCTTATGGAAAATTTATAGGGTTGTAATTTAAAGACCCACCGAGCCAATCGTCCGCTTAAATCAGATTGTTTCATCAACCAAAGAAGACTTGAGTGATCTGTTACGACCTCAAACTCCTGCAATTCCAAATAACAACGGAACTTCTTTATGGCTTCTACAGCGGCCAAGCATTCCCGCTCTGTGACAGAGTAATTACGCTGCGCTGTACTAAGCTTTTTACTCATGAATGCAATGGGTTTTTCTTCACCTTGTTCATCCAATTGCACCAGAACTGCGCCGATGCCGTAATCACTCGCATCACAGTGCAGGAAAAACTTTTTTGAGAAGTCCGGATTTGTTAGTACAGGAGCTTTTGTAAGCAGCTTTTTCACTTTCTCAAAAGCCTTTTGAGCTTCAGGGGTCCACACAAATTTCTTTTTGGTCGATAAAATATCTGTTATGGGGCATACCTCTGATGAAAAATTCTCGATAAACCTGCGATACCAACCCGCCAATCCAAGGAATCCTCGCACTTGCTTCAAATTTTTAGGAATAGGCCAATTGACGATCGCACTAATCTTTTCAGGATCTGTTGTTATGCCACCGTCCCCTATCACGTAACCTAAATAGTTCACCCTAGTCACGCAAAATTTGCTCTTCGCCACATTTAAGGTAAGGTTGGCTTTTCTAACCTGTGAAGCTATTCTAACTAACACTTCAATATGAGATTCAAAATCTTCTGACACTATGACAAGGTCATCCAAGTAACCAAAAACACAATTCTTTAAATCGGGTGGTATGAGTTGATCAATCAACCTACACATGGTTTGTGGGGCATTACATAGCCCGAAAGGCATGACCACAAATTGGTATAGGGGTCTTCCCGGGACAGTAAATGCTGTTAAGGGTTTGGATGCTTCATCAAGGCCAATCTGCCAGTAGGCATCCTTGAGATCTAATTTAGATATTATATTTGCTTTTGGGAGCCTGGCAAAGATACCACCAATATTTGGCAAAGGGTAAGCATCTTTTTTAGTAACCTGATTTAACTTCCTCGCATCAAGGCATAACCGCACTTTGTTAGGTTTTATTACGAGTCTCATGGGCGAGCTACAAGGGGAGGAAGATGGTTCAATCACTCCTAGAGCTAGCATCCTGTCGATTTCGCCAAACATTAGCTTCTCAACCGCTGGTGATACAGGGTAAAATCTTTGCTTAACGGGCGAAGCACTACCAACATCGATTTTATGTTCTATTAATTTAGTTCTACCTAAGCCTTGTTTATCAAAATTAGGAAATAAACTTACTATTGAATCCAATTGATTTCTCTCACAATTACTAAGCGGATAGAAATTTTCAGCAGCAGGACTAGAGTTTTTCGCAAAATCGGACAGAACTTCGTTCATACTATTTAAATCAGACGGACTATTAGACGAACTATTCAAAGCAATGACGTTGGCAGATTCAAAAAAATTTGGACATAGATCAAATAATTTCCAAAAATCTAATCCTAGAATTAAGCGTTTAGAAATCGATGGGATGATAAATAATTTCAAAGTTTTAATTTTGTCCTTAAATGAAATATCTGCATCCAGCCAACCTATAACCGATTGAAGTACACCATCTGCCGTTTTCACATATGATTTGCATTTATTGAAGTTCGGAAATTTTGAAAAATCCTGCTTAGCTAACTCTGCACCTATACAACTTATGTTGGCACCTGTGTCTAAAAGGCCATATTCATTTAACGTCAGAAAAGAGACTTTTGCGTAGTATCTCATATCCTTCTGGTCCGATACGATAGTAGAAATTAAAAATTTTCTGCAAAACCTTTTCAACTTAAAATATTTTCTCATACGAAGTGTGGAGCGCTTTGGTTTTGTTTTTGGAGATACGGTTATGGATGAAACATTAAAAATTGTATCGCGTTTTTCGAGATACAATTGCCATCGCCTATGGTACGGTAAACGGGGGTATATAATTTTATTTGAAGTTAAAGCAGAACTAAATTTTACACTTTCATTTAGGGTCCTGTTTTCACTGTCAGATTTACGTTTAAGTAGGGTTATTTTACCAAATTCACTTTTCCTATCAGTATAATTTTCATATCCGGTTTGCTTATAATGGTCATTATCAGGTGTGCTGAGGTTTGTAGAACGTTTAATATTTGTTGTTGTTATTGGGATTCCTTCTGAAAAGGGGGCTTTAAGTTTTTTGAGAAATTTTGTTTCCTTGAAGCACATCTAGCACAATTGGGTTTATACATTTGTTTCTCGCCACATCCATAGCAGAAAATGGTCCTATCATTAAGGCAATCTTGCCAATGATGCCCAATTTCATCGCAATTCCAACACTTCCCAGTAAACTCATTATTTATTGCATTTACAGATATTTCGTTGCTTTGTTCTTCCGAGCAACATAAATGTTCCTCACAATTATCTGTCGATAACTCTGCAATCCGTCGAGGAAAATTAGGATTAGGAAGTCTAGAAACAATATTCTTCCGCACATGTTCTTCTGCCAAAAAGTTTTCACGCATTTGTACGAGTTTCCTCAAATGCGGAATAGAGTGAACAGGCACATACAAAAGATCCTGCCTAACCTCAGGTCGTAAGTTTCTTGCGAGAATCTCAACAAGTTCAAGTTCCGACATTGGAGTTGGGAGTTTGTCCATTATTGTAGATACTGCTTCAAAGAAGGAATCAAATGATTCCCCAGGTTTTTGCTTCCTATTGCGGATCTCTTCGCGAATATCAAATGAAGATTTAAACTCACGATACTGGCAACGAATCGCTTCACAAAACTCACTCCACTCGACAACTTTAACCCGTTTGTGATAACGCCAGTACCACTCTCTAGCTTTCCCTGTTAATAGTATGTGTAAATTACGACATATAATAGTAAAATCATTGTTAAAATAGTCCTTTGTCAGGGTACGTATGCGGTATAAAAATTCCTCGATATTCAAGCCATTAGATGTGCCATCGAACTTTACGTTCCAATTCTGAATAATAAGAGAAATTTTATCAGCGTTTAAAGTGCTATGATATGAATTAACAGCGGAATTTAGACGAAAAGGTGAACTTAATACATTAACGTTCGGTTGATCAAATATGTTATTATTTGAGTTAAAGGGACTAGGTCGAGGTGCTTCCTGCGTTGGTTCAAGATTATTGTTGGACATAAAATTCATATTGGTTAAAATACGTGTCAAATTTTGTTCAATCATACGATTGATTTCCTGGTAATCAATACCATTATTACCTAGATTAGTTGGGTCATTTTGCTGAGTCCCAGAATCTGTTGGGCGACTGGTCGCACTAGTCATCGGTGCAGCTATTGACTGTTCATTCGGATCACTAAAACTGGTCTCTGATGGATCGTGCCCTAAGGCTCTACTTGCACTTCTGGTTTGGTAGTGCTTTGCCATTGCACCACGTGGCTTAGTACCTGTATTTTGAGCTATGCTACCTTTAGGTTGAATAACTAGTTTTCTTAGTTCCGACAATTGAAAGGTCCGTTTGCAAATGGGGCATTCAGCAGAAGTGGTAAGATTAGACTCGATGCATAATCTATGAAAGGCATGACTGCATTCACTAATTATTAGACAATCTTGTCCTTCGCTCATAGCTTTTTTACAAATCTGACAAACAGATGGCTCTATTTGGACTGATGCCGAAGGCAAAGGTGGAGGGATATTAGTTGGAGGAGAAATAGGGATTGTGGCCATTGTGATTAGAAAAAAATTTTCAATATATCAAAATTAAAATAAAACAAGTGAAAATACTACTTTATAAAAAAAAAAATCGAATTCAGTGAATGTTAAAATTTTCGCACAGAATAAATTCTATCGAAAAGAGATCGAAGAAATAATTGAATGTACAAATAAGGTAGTTTTTTTTTAGAAAATATTTGGAATTTTATGAGAATTAAAACAATCAGAGAAAAAAAATATATTTAAACCAAACAATATTTCCTCTACTTAGCAAAAATACAGAAATTAGTTAGAAATTAAAAAATATTATATGTGGAAATAGGAAAAGACAATAGGACAGTTCACAAATTTGAAATTTATTGCCTCATTTGTAATTTGTTAAACATTATTTATATTTGAGATTTAATGAAAATCATATTCCACAAAATTCATTAATTTTTAGAAAAAAAAATTTAGAAAAATAAGAATTTTCTTTTAAAATAAATTCTATTTTTTTTTTTTTTTTTTTTTTTAAATATACAATTTTGAATAATTAAAGGGAAAAAAACAATTAGTTAATAAGATCAATTAGTGAATTCAAAAACTAAATTCTAAATTAAAAGGGTGTAAAAAAACTAAAACTAGCAAGTGGTGAAAAAAAATTAATTGAAATATTCAAATTTCTAGAATTTAAAATGTTTGTGCCAGCAGTTTAATTAAACTTTACAAGTTAAATAGTTTTTTTTTTAAATCTTGAGTGGTTCAAATTAAACCAAATATTTAGATTCGGATTCCAAACCTACATAAACCAATATAAATTATAATAAATTCCGAACAATATTTAATCTTCTTCTAAAGTTTCCATGTGAGAAATGAAAGGATTTTAATAAATTAAAACAAAATAGATGAAAATCACTATAAGATCAACAAAACCAGTCTATTGAGTTCAGTGTCATTTCCAAAGTAGTTTTGAATCAGATTCCCATAGCAATGAAACTTGTTTCAGTACTATTCATCCAAGTTATACATGGTCTTAAACTGCATCTAGCGAATTAAAGAATTCCAATGTATAAAAGGGTGCTAAAATCGGCTTCTGGCTTCATCATTACTATAGAGCAACAATAAACTTAATAAAACTAAAACTCATACAGTCATACCATGAATATAAAGAAAGGACTATTTCATGCTTAGCGGTTAGCTTATTCAAACCTGAAATGTCAAATAGCTAAATTCCAGAAAAGGATTCCATAGTTATTCCTTATCAAAATGATATTTACTGCTAAATTTTCAGAATTATCGTCCAAATGAAATCTAATTTAATAAAAACAAAATGAGCCAGAAGAAACGAGCCATTCCTTCGGGCCCCACGTTGGGCGCCATATTTATGTAATGTACAATTTGCATAAATCTGAATTAAATAGAAATAAATCCAAAATGAAGCTAAAAAAATTCAGTTTATTTTCTATAATCTAACTCCACACAAACAAAACCAAACATTATAATATCTAAAAGATGGTCAGTATAGCAGAATTAATTTTGTCCGGAATTGGATTATTGCAAGCTAATTCAACAAGGACTTTTGGGAGCCATTAAATGAACTAGCAATCAGTCGGGTTGGGGGGGATTCGTGTCCTTATCAGATTAACTTGTAGTTTCAGTACATGCTCTTATTATAGACTCCCGAAAACTACCTAACTAATTAATATACTAAGTTTATTAAAATAAAAGAACTAGATAAAAAAAAAAAACAAATAACAAGCCCCTCATCTAGTTCAAAGAAAATTTACAAAGGAAATCCTATAGTCGAATATCTAATTTTGTTTCTTGGTATACGATCCCGGTGGTATTGGATGTACTACCTCAAAACCCTCACCTTCCATTTGTTCTGTTGGTTTAAACGTCTTGTAGAACCCCTTAAGTTAAGCTTTACCCTTTAGTTTCTCACATTTCCAATTTAGAAGAAAGATTATTTAGTCAATTTATTCCATTATAAATTTAACATTTATCTAAAGAAAAAAAAATCATAGTTATTTTAAATTAATAAATTAAAGTAAATATAGAAACTATAGAATTTTAATTATTGCCATTTTTCATTAAACAAACAAAACTAAATTAAAACTTATTAACAATCGAATAACATTTTCATTAATAGCCAATAATATTTAACAAAATTGAATTAGAATGCAAATTCTATAAACTTTCTCTTTTAAAAAATTTTATACATATAAAATTACAAAATTCAAATATTTCCAAGGCTAATACATTTTTTGATTTATTTTTTTTTCGGATTTGATCCATTGTGCAAAAAAAAAGAAAAGAAAATGCAAAAAAATTAATGTTTAAAGTTCATTGAACTTTGGTTGTTACAGCTGATCGTATTAACATGAGTTTAAGTGGTTGTGTTTAATAGGTTGTAACAAAAATTAGGTTACAACATGTTCGTTCTCTTATTGTATTGGATGTTTGAAGAAAGGCAAAAATCAAAACTAGGTTACGACACGTATAACATAGCTAGAACAATTTTGTTGCATTTTCTGTATCAATGATTTTTTTTTTGTTTTATTTCTTTCTGTTTTAAATAATATAAGAGCAATAGATGTACATATATAAATTAATATTTGTTTGTTTTTTTTTTTCACTCACCACTCGATCATCTGTAGAAGGCCTTCTCCGATTTCGGTGTGCACTAAATGTTTAAAGGTTTATTATTATTATTATTATTATTAATTTTTTTTTTTTTTGAAATTTTTAGTTTTAAACTATTAATTGTTTGTTTAATTATTGATTGATGTTAAAATTCATTAGGTATGTAAATTTTTTTTTTTTTTGTTGGTTTTCACGTTTTAAATTAATTCTTAAAATAGTGTTTTAAGATTTCACTGGACAGATTATAAATTCATTATTTATATATTATTGGCATGATCTAGGATTTTTTTATAACATTTTTAAAGAGCTTAAGTTAAATTTTGATTTATTTAGGCAATGTAGAAAATTTAGATTTTAATATATAGGTATATAGGCATTTCTGTTAAAATTTTTGGTCTTTCGGGAAATTTATAGCTATAAATTTGAGATAAATTTTAGCAGTTTTATTACTACTATACTATATTAAATTCTATATTTCAACGAAACACATAGGCTAGAATAGTAGAGTGTATTTTCATTTATTTTGCCTATAAGTACGTGTATACTAACACTTTGGGAATCACTATTTGTTTTATCAATTTCATATATATTTCTTTGCTCCGAACATTTATAATAGGGAACCACTGTTTTCTTCGTTTTCTTTATGATTTACATTTTGGTGGATTTTGTTGTTGATATGTTTGTTGATATTATTTGTATTTATTTATTTTTTTTTTTTTCTATGTAGGAGAAATGTGGATGATTCCAGATTAGGAGAATTGAGAAAAGGCAGTAGTTGACATAATTACTCAAAGTAAAATGAATCACCTGGAAGAAATTTCTCCTGCCAGGTTTGGGAATTGTGTTTTACAGCTTTTGAGTAATTTCCTGAAGTAAAAGTTATCTGTACACAAAAGAAGTTATTAGACATACATTTTTCTATGGTGTATTTGTGATGGGAAAGAAGAAAATTAGTATTACCTTCAATATTAGATGAGAAGTATTTACGATCATGGATTATTTTTTTTTTTTTTTTAAAGAAAACTTATCAAGTGATGATTAAATAGTAGATTTGTTTTCCTTCGATTAGTTTCCTAGAGGATCATTTTAATATTAGCAAATATTTTAAAATTTCATATTCCTCAAATATTACCTGTTTGTGATTATTATCTGATGCTTCTGTTAGTTTCTGTTAAATAATTATAAGCAAAATTTAAATGATTGCTTAGAAAATTTTCGATTTAAATCAATAAATGAAAGACCTGATGTTGTGCCTTCAAATGTTCACAGGAAAAGGAACTTTTAATTGTCTATTGCTTACAAGAAACTTCCTATTTTGCAATTTTGACGTCTGTTGTCACTAAATATCTAGAAAAATTAATATTGCCACATATACTATTTATCACTTATCCAAGATTCCAATCACTTTACTTCTCACCTTTTGTTGGTGAAGAAAATAAAAGAACAAAATATGACATTGGTTCGCTTGCTAAAATAGAATTTGCATGTTAATAAATACTTAATTTAAATAAAATCCAATCTTCTAACTCTTTAGCTTTTCGAAAATTCCCTTATTTTACTAGATTATTTTTAGTAATGAGTTTTTTTTTTTCTCTCATAGTATAAGTTTCCCTACCCTGCCTCTTTTAGCTCAGACATAAACTCTTATACATTTGACAATCGTTGTTATTTATGTCATAAGAAAATAAACAAAACAAAACAAAACAGATTGTTAAAACCCATCTGATTGAAAAAAACAAGTAATTAAAAAAAATAATAGTGAAATTTATAAAAAAAATATTTTCCTGTAAAAAAAGGTTTAAGGTAAATAAATTTTATAAATTATGGCTCGCATTGTAAGTTTAAATGACAAATGTTGCAAATGCCAAAAAAAAGCAAATAATTCTATAATTTGCATGAAACAACAGAGAAAATATAAGCACAATCTTTGACTAAAATCATCACCTGAGGAATTATGAGGATTAGGACAAAATTTAATATATGTATTTCCTGTAAGTTCAATATTTTCCTAATGGATTTTTTTCTTATTTAATATAAACGTTCATTACAAAACTAGATATTTTTGGAAGTCTCACTTAAGAAAAATAGCTAGAAAAAAAACGTTTATGAACGAATATCTTTACCATGATATGTGCCAACAACTTTACCATTTAGATCTTCGAGGACGTAATAGTGGTTCCCCAACTTTTCACGTACTTTAGCCTTGACAAATAAGGGACTTAACTTAGCATTGAATCCCTTTTCCATATTACTCTGAGTGAAATTTCGTCTGAAAACTTCTTGATTTACATTAAAGATTTGAGGTCTAGTTCGTAGATTATATTGTTTTTGATTTCTATCATATGCTTCCTTAATGTATTTTCTTAAGTTCCGTCTGATGAGGTAGAGATGATCATCACGAGATATTTGGGCTATTGGCTCGTCTAATAGATGCAATTTACGAAGAAGATCGTAAGAAGATGCATGTGTAATCATATCGAATCCAAAAAGTGCGTGATATGGTGAACCATTTATGGCTTGGTGATAGGAGTTGCGAAGTGCACAACTGATAGCACTGAGCTGATCGTCCCAAAGTCGATGGTCATTTTTCAAATAGGCTCTAATTCCAGCTATAAGTGAGCGATTCACTCTTTCAGACGCATTGGATTGGGGGGAGTAGTACGCAGTATAAACATGTTTAATGCCATATTTTGTAAAAAAGGCGTTTATATCGTTGGCTTTAAACTGACTGCCATTATCACTCACTATGACCTCTGGTACTCCATATGTATGAAAAATGTTCTGTTCTAAATAGTTTTGTATATTAATTGAAGTAAATTTTCGCAGAGGACATAGCCAGTGAAACTTGGTGAGGTGGTCAAGTACTATTAGTAAGCCAATATATCCAGTTTTACTTCTCGGATAGGGTCCTAATAAATCAATATAGAGCCGCTGGAATGGTCTTACAGATGATATTTGGTTCCCCATTGCAGGTTTCATGATGAAGTTGGGAGCTTTCGTTTGTTTACATACATCACAGTTACTTACATATGCACGCACATCTCTAACCATACCAGGCCAGTAAAAATTCCGACGCAACAATTCTAAAGTTTTAACCATTCCACCGTGTGCAGAAGTCGGTGTATCATGGGAACGTTTAATGGTTTCTTCACGTAATCTACATGGTATCCATAATTTCCAGGCCAAATTTTCTTCCTCTTCTTGACCAGAATAGTGTTCTGTACGTATGTATATGTAGTTATCATCTATTTTCACATCAGGATATTTACTTTGGTTTTGCGTTATTTTTTTCTTTAATTCTTGATAATCTTGATCTTCAAAGTAGGGTGAATTTAGGTCGATTGCTGGTTCAACAATTTCTATGCCATTTACATTATCTACTGGTATTCTTGATAAGGCATCAGGTACTATATTTTCTTTGCCCTTCCGATGGCTTATGGAAAATTTATAGGGTTGTAATTTAAAGACCCACCGAGCCAATCGTCCGCTTAAATCAGATTGTTTCATCAACCAAAGAAGACTTGAGTGATCTGTTACGACCTCAAACTCCTGCAATTCCAAATAACAACGGAACTTCTTTATGGCTTCTACAGCGGCCAAGCATTCCCGCTCTGTGACAGAGTAATTACGCTGCGCTGTACTAAGCTTTTTACTCATGAATGCAATGGGTTTTTCTTCACCTTGTTCATCCAATTGCATCAGAACTGCGCCGATGCCGTAATCACTCGCATCACAGTGCAGGAAAAACTTTTTTGAGAAGTCCGGATTTGTTAGTACAGGAGCTTTTGTAAGCAGCTTTTTCACTTTCTCAAAAGCCTTTTGAGCTTCAGGGGTCCACACAAATTTCTTTTTGGTCGATAAAATATCTGTTATGGGGCATACCTCTGATGAAAAATTCTCGATAAACCTGCGATACCAACCCGCCAATCCAAGGAATCCTCGCACTTGCTTCAAATTTTTAGGAATAGGCCAATTGACGATCGCACTAATCTTTTCAGGATCTGTTGTTATGCCACCGTCCCCTATCACGTAACCTAAATAGTTCACCCTAGTCACGCAAAATTTGCTCTTCGCCACATTTAAGGTAAGGTTGGCTTTTCTAACCTGTGAAGCTATTCTAACTAACACTTCAATATGAGATTCAAAATCTTCTGACACTATGACAAGGTCATCCAAGTAACCAAAAACACAATTCTTTAAATCGGGTGGTATGAGTTGATCAATCAACCTACACATGGTTTGTGGGGCATTACATAGCCCGAAAGGCATGACCACAAATTGGTATAGGGGTCTTCCCGGGACAGTAAATGCTGTTAAGGGTTTGGATGCTTCATCAAGGCCAATCTGCCAGTAGGCATCCTTGAGATCTAATTTAGATATTATATTTGCTTTTGGGAGCCTGGCAAAGATACCACCAATATTTGGCAAAGGGTAAGCATCTTTTTTAGTAACCTGATTTAACTTCCTCGCATCAAGGCATAACCGCACTTTGTTAGGTTTTATTACGAGTCTCATGGGCGAGCTACAAGCGGAGGAAGATGGTTCAATCACTCCTAGAGCTAGCATCCTGTCGATTTCGCCAAACATTAGCTTCTCAACCGCTGGTGATACAGGGTAAAATCTTTGCTTAACGGGCGAAGCACTACCAACATCGATTTTATGTTCTATTAATTTAGTTCTACCTAAGCCTTGTTTATCAAAATTAGGAAATAAACTTACTATTGAATCCAATTGATTTCTCTCACAATTACTAAGCGGATAGAAATTTTCAGCAGCAGGACTAGAGTTTTTCGCAAAATCGGACAGAACTTCGTTCATACTATTTAAATCAGACGGACTATTAGACGAACTATTCAAAGCAATGACGTTGGCAGATTCAAAAAAATTTGGACATAGATCAAATAATTTCCAAAAATCTAATCCTAGAATTAAGCGTTTAGAAATCGATGGGATGATAAATAATTTCAAAGTTTTAATTTTGTCCTTAAATGAAATATCTGCATCCAGCCAACCTATAACCGATTGAAGTACACCATCTGCCGTTTTCACATATGATTTGCATTTATTGAAGTTCGGAAATTTTGAAAAATCCTGCTTAGCTAACTCTGCACCTATACAACTTATGTTGGCACCTGTGTCTAAAAGGCCATATTCATTTAACGTCAGAAAAGAGACTTTTGCGTAGTATCTCATATCCTTCTGGTCCGATACGATAGTAGAAATTAAAAATTTTCTGCAAAACCTTTTCAACTTAAAATATTTTCTCATACGAAGTGTGGAGCGCTTTGGTTTTGTTTTTGGAGATACGGTTATGGATGAAACATTAAAAATTGTATCGCGTTTTTCGAGATACAATTGCCATCGCCTATGGTACGGTAAACGGGGGTATATAATTTTATTTGAAGTTAAAGCAGAACTAAATTTTACACTTTCATTTAGGGTCCTGTTTTCACTGTCAGATTTACGTTTAAGTAGGGTTATTTTACCAAATTCACTTTTCCTATCAGTATAATTTTCATATCCGGTTTGCTTATAATGGTCATTATCAGGTGTGCTGAGGTTTGTAGAACGTTTAATATTTGTTGTTGTTATTGGGATTCCTTCTGAAAAGGGGGCTTTAAGTTTTTTGAGAAATTTTGTTTCCTTGAAGCACATCTAGCACAATTGGGTTTATACATTTGTTTCTCGCCACATCCATAGCAGAAAATGGTCCTATCATTAAGGCAATCTTGCCAATGATGCCCAATTTCATCGCAATTCCAACACTTCCCAGTAAACTCATTATTTATTGCATTTACAGATATTTCGTTGCTTTGTTCTTCCGAGCAACATAAATGTTCCTCACAATTATCTGTCGATAACTCTGCAATCCGTCGAGGAAAATTAGGATTAGGAAGTCTAGAAACAATATTCTTCCGCACATGTTCTTCTGCCAAAAAGTTTTCACGCATTTGTACGAGTTTCCTCAAATGCGGAATAGAGTGAACAGGCACATACAAAAGATCCTGCCTAACCTCAGGTCGTAAGTTTCTTGCGAGAATCTCAACAAGTTCAAGTTCCGACATTGGAGTTGGGAGTTTGTCCATTATTGTAGATACTGCTTCAAAGAAGGAATCAAATGATTCCCCAGGTTTTTGCTTCCTATTGCGGATCTCTTCGCGAATATCAAATGAAGATTTAAACTCACGATACTGGCAACGAATCGCTTCACAAAACTCACTCCACTCGACAACTTTAACCCGTTTGTGATAACGCCAGTACCACTCTCTAGCTTTCCCTGTTAATAGTATGTGTAAATTACGACATATAATAGTAAAATCATTGTTAAAATAGTCCTTTGTCAGGGTACGTATGCGGTATAAAAATTCCTCGATATTCAAGCCATTAGATGTGCCATCGAACTTTACGTTCCAATTCTGAATAATAAGAGAAATTTTATCAGCGTTTAAAGTGCTATGATATGAATTAACAGCGGAATTTAGACGAAAAGGTGAACTTAATACATTAACGTTCGGTTGATCAAATATGTTATTATTTGAGTTAAAGGGACTAGGTCGAGGTGCTTCCTGCGTTGGTTCAAGATTATTGTTGGACATAAAATTCATATTGGTTAAAATACGTGTCAAATTTTGTTCAATCATACGATTGATTTCCTGGTAATCAATACCATTATTACCTAGATTAGTTGGGTCATTTTGCTGAGTCCCAGAATCTGTTGGGCGACTGGTCGCACTAGTCATCGGTGCAGCTATTGACTGTTCATTCGGATCACTAAAACTGGTCTCTGATGGATCGTGCCCTAAGGCTCTACTTGCACTTCTGGTTTGGTAGTGCTTTGCCATTGCACCACGTGGCTTAGTACCTGTATTTTGAGCTATGCTACCTTTAGGTTGAATAACTAGTTTTCTTAGTTCCGACAATTGAAAGGTCCGTTTGCAAATGGGGCATTCAGCAGAAGTGGTAAGATTAGACTCGATGCATAATCTATGAAAGGCATGACTGCATTCACTAATTATTAGACAATCTTGTCCTTCGCTCATAGCTTTTTTACAAATCTGACAAACAGATGGCTCTATTTGGACTGATGCCGAAGGCAAAGGTGGAGGGATATTAGTTGGAGGAGAAATAGGGATTGTGGCCATTGTGATTAGAAAAAAATTTTCAATATATCAAAATTAAAATAAAACAAGTGAAAATACTACTTTATAAAAAAAAAAAATCGAATTCAGTGAATGTTAAAATTTTCGCACAGAATAAATTCTATCGAAAAGAGATCGAAGAAATAATTGAATGTACAAATAAGGTAGTTTTTTTTTAGAAAATATTTGGAATTTTGTGAGAATTAAAACAATCAGAGAAAAAAAATATATTTAAACCAAACAATATTTCCTCTACTTAGCAAAAATACAGAAATTAGTTAGAAATTAAAAAATATTATATGTGGAAATAGGAAAAGACAATAGGACAGTTCACAAATTTGAAATTTATTGCCTCATTTGTAATTTGTTAAACATTATTTATATTTGAGATTTAATGAAAATCATATTCCACAAAATTCATTAATTTTTAGAAAAAAAAATTTAGAAAAATAAGAATTTTCTTTTAAAATAAATTCTATTTTTTTTTTTTTTTTTTTTTTTTAAATATACAATTTTGAATAATTAAAGGGAAAAAAACAATTAGTTAATAAGATCAATTAGTGAATTCAAAAACTAAATTCTAAATTAAAAGGGTGTAAAAAAACTAAAACTAGCAAGTGGTGAAAAAAAATTAATTGAAATATTCAAATTTCTAGAATTTAAAATGTTTGTGCCAGCAGTTTAATTAAACTTTACAAGTTAAATAGTTTTTTTTTTAAATCTTGAGTGGTTCAAATTAAACCAAATATTTAGATTCGGATTCCAAACCTACATAAACCAATATAAATTATAATAAATTCCGAACAATATTTAATCTTCTTCTAAAGTTTCCATGTGAGAAATGAAAGGATTTTAATAAATTAAAACAAAATAGATGAAAATCACTATAAGATCAACAAAACCAGTCTATTGAGTTCAGTGTCATTTCCAAAGTAGTTTTGAATCAGATTCCCATAGCAATGAAACTTGTTTCAGTACTATTCATCCAAGTTATACATGGTCTTAAACTGCATCTAGCGAATTAAAGAATTCCAATGTATAAAAGGGTGCTAAAATCGGCTTCTGGCTTCATCATTACTATAGAGCAACAATAAACTTAATAAAACTAAAACTC
This sequence comes from Protocalliphora azurea, assembly GCA_932274085.1. Taxonomy (NCBI): domain Eukaryota; kingdom Metazoa; phylum Arthropoda; class Insecta; order Diptera; family Calliphoridae; genus Protocalliphora; species Protocalliphora azurea. Next base: position 69,109,200 of record OW026523.1, on the reverse strand, counting down.
ATACAGTCATACCATGAATATAAAGAAAGGACTATTTCATGCTTAGCGGTTAGCTTATTCAAACCTGAAATGTCAAATAGCTAAATTCCAGAAAAGGATTCCATAGTTATTCCTTATCAAAATGATATTTACTGCTAAATTTTCAGAATTATCGTCAAAATGAAATCTAATTTAATAAAAACAAAATGAGCCAGAAGAAACGAGCCATTCCTTCGGGCCCCACGTTGGGCGCCATATTTATGTAATGTACAATTTGCATAAATCTGAATTAAATAGAAATAAATCCAAAATGAAGCTAAAAAAATTCAGTTTATTTTCTATAATCTAACTCCACACAAACAAAACCAAACATTATAATATCTAAAAGATGGTCAGTATAGCAGAATTAATTTTGTCCGGAATTGGATTATTGCAAGCTAATTCAACAAGGACTTTTGGGAGCCATTAAATGAACTAGCAATCAGTCGGGTTGGGGGGGATTCTGGTCCTTATCAGATTAACTTGTAGTTTCAGTACATGCTCTTATTATAGACTCCCGAAAACTACCTAACTAATTAATATACTAAGTTTATTAAAATAAAAGAACTAGATAAAAAAAAAAAAAAACAAATAACAAGCCCCTCATCTAGTTCAAAGAAAATTTACAAAGGAAATCCTATAGTCGAATATCTAATTTTGTTTCTTGGTATACGATCCCGGTGGTATTGGATGTACTACCTCAAAACCCTCACCTTCCATTTGTTCTGTTGGTTTAAACGTCTTGTAGAACCCCTTAAGTTAAGCTTTACCCTTTAGTTTCTCACATTTCCAATTTAGAAGAAAGATTATTTAGTCAATTTATTCCATTATAAATTTAACATTTATCTAAAGAAAAAAAAATCATAGTTATTTTAAATTAATAAATTAAAGTAAATATAGAAACTATAGAATTTTAATTATTGCCATTTTTCATTAAACAAACAAAACTAAATTAAAACTTATTAACAATCGAATAACATTTTCATTAATAGCCAATAATATTTAACAAAATTGAATTAGAATGCAAATTCTATAAACTTTCTCTTTTAAAAAATTTTATACATATAAAATTACAAAATTCAAATATTTCCAAGGCTAATACATTTTTTGATTTATTTTTTTTTTCGGATTTGATCCATTGTGCAAAAAAAAAGAAAAGAAAATGCAAAAAAATTAATGTTTAAAGTTCATTGAACTTTGGTTGTTACAGCTGATCGTATTAACATGAGTTTAAGTGGTTGTGTTTAATAGGTTGTAACAAAAATTAGGTTACAACATGTTCGTTCTCTTATTGTATTGGATGTTTGAAGAAAGGCAAAAATCAAAACTAGGTTACGACACGTATAACATAGCTAGAACAATTTTGTTGCATTTTCTGTATCAATGATTTTTTTTATTTTTTTTTTTTTGTTTTTGTTTTTTTTTTAGATGTACATATATAAATTAATATTTGTTTGTTTTTTTTTTTTTTCACTCACCACTCGATCATCTGTAGAAGGCCTTCTCCGATTTCGGTGTGCACTAAATGTTTAAAGGTTTATTATTATTATTATTAATTTTTTTTTTTTTTTGAAATTTTTAGTTTTAAACTATTAATTGTTTGTTTAATTATTGATTGATGTTAAAATTCATTAGGTATGTAATTTTTTTTTTTTTTTTTGTTGGTTTTCACGTTTTAAATTAATTCTTAAAATAATGTTTTAAGATTTCACTGGACAGATTATAAATTCATTATTTATATATTATTGGCATGATCTAGGATTTTTTTATAACATTTTTAAAGAGCTTAAGTTAAATTTTGATTTATTTAGGCAATGTAGAAAATTTAGATTTTAATATATAGGTATATAGGCATTTCTGTTAAAATTTTTGGTCTTTCGGGAAATTTATAGCTATAAATTTGAGATAAATTTTAGCAGTTTTATTACTACTATACTATATTAAATTCTATATTTCAACGAAACACATAGGCTAGAATAGTAGAGTGTATTTTCATTTATTTTGCCTATAAGTACGTGTATACTAACACTTTGGGAATCACTATTTGTTTTATCAATTTCATATATATTTCTTTGCTCCGAACATTTATAATAGGGAACCACTGTTTTCTTCGTTTTCTTTATGATTTACATTTTGGTGGATTTTGTTGTTGATATGTTTGTTGATATTATTTGTATTTATTTATTTTTTTTTTTTTTTTTTTCTATGTAGGAGAAATGTGGATGATTCCAGATTAGGAGAATTGAGAAAAGGCAGTAGTTGACATAATTACTCAAAGTAAAATGAATCACCTGGAAGAAATTTCTCCTGCCAGGTTTGGGAATTGTGTTTTACAGCTTTTGAGTAATTTCCTGAAGTAAAAGTTATCTGTACACAAAAGAAGTTATTAGACATACATTTTTCTATGGTGTATTTGTGATGGGAAAGAAGAAAATTAGTATTACCTTCAATATTAGATGAGAAGTATTTACGATCATGGATTATTTTTTTTTTTTTTTTAAAGAAAACTTATCAAGTGATGATTAAATAGTAGATTTGTTTTCCTTCGATTAGTTTCCTAGAGGATCATTTTAATATTAGCAAATATTTTAAAATTTCATATTCCTCAAATATTACCTGTTTGTGATTATTATCTGATGCTTCTGTTAGTTTCTGTTAAATAATTATAAGCAAAATTTAAATGATTGCTTAGAAAATTTTCGATTTAATGGCCTGATTCAGTACGACAATCAACTTGTTTGAAAATAAAATTTGTATGAAAATTACTCATTTTTTCAAATATTTTTTGAGTAGTTTTCATACAAATTTTATTTTCAAACAATTTGATTGTCATACTGAATCAGGCCTTAAATCAATAAATGAAAGACCTGATGTTGTGCCTTCAAATGTTCACAGGAAAAGGAACTTTTAATTGTCTATTGCTTACAAGAAACTTCCTATTTTGCAATTTTGACGTCTGTTGTCACTAAATATCTAGAAAAATTAATATTGCCACATATACTATTTATCACTTATCCAAGATTCCAATCACTTTACTTCTCACCTTTTGTTGGTGAAGAAAATAAAAGAACAAAATATGACATTGGTTCGCTTGCTAAAATAGAATTTGCATGTTAATAAATACTTAATTTAAATAAAATCCAATCTTCTAACTCTTTAGCTTTTCGAAAATTCCCTTATTTTACTAGATTATTTTTAGTAATGAGTTTTTTTTTTCTCTCATAGTATAAGTTTCCCTACCCTGCCTCTTTTAGCTCAGACATAAACTCTTATAAATTTGACAATCGTTGTTATTTATGTCATAAGAAAATAAACAAAACAAAACAGATTGTTAAAACCCATCTGATTGAAAAAAACAAGTAATTAAAAAAAATAATAGTGAAATTTATAAAAAAAATATTTTCCTGTAAAAAAAGGTTTAAGGTAAATAAATTTTATAAATTATGGCTCGCATTGTAAGTTTAAATGACAAATGTTGCAAATGCCAAAAAAAAGCAAATAATTCTATAATTTGCATGAAACAACAGAGAAAATATAAGCACAATCTTTGACTAAAATCATCACCTGAGGAATTATGAGGATTAGGACAAAATTTAATATATGTATTTCCTGTAAGTTCAATATTTTCCTAATGGATTTTTTTCTTATTTAATATAAACGTTCATTACAAGTCAATTGCGATCTTCATGAAATGAAAGTCATGTTAACCGTTATATAAAACTTATTTGTGTCAAATTTCATTAAAATACTATAATGTTTAATACATTAATAATATTAAAATATTATATGGGGGCCAGGTGAAATCTCGAATCGATCACAAATAATTTCATTAATTTATCTTAAAATAAAATAAATTTCAGCCGGTGCATTTTCAAGGTTTATATATTGTGAGGATCAAAATTATTGGATTTTTGACTTTCTGACCCATTAAATTAGCCTATGTAAATCTCTTTTATTTCAAATGTTACGGAGGTCAATGGGTAAACGATGGAACAAAGTGTTCCATAGATCGATGGGGTAAGGGATGGAATGAAATGTTCCGGAGGTCGATGGGGTACGCAGGAGGTAAAGTATGCTGATCAGGGGCAGGTAGAGGGTTTGATCTTAAATGGCTATGTTAGCCATTTAAGAGTTAACTATAAGAAAATGCAACAGATAGAAGTAGCAGTAGAAAGCAGCAGGGGGAAATGTCGAGTGAAGACGTCAAAGCCTACCTGGTCACAGCTGAACAAGCGAGTAGCAAAATTGTCGAATTACGAAGGTAGAAGAGAAAACACAATAGAGAGAGGAGAAGCAGCAGAGAAAAATACACAGAAGTGCAAGAGAACCAGAGATATAAAATAAGCAAACAAGAAGCCACATACACAGACACTCACACACATATTAACGAAACTGTTACAGCAGCGAACATAAAGGAGACAACAGAAGGGAAGGTTCGATGAAACAACCGCTATCGGTTCGAACAAGGTGCAGGAAAACAAACGTGGCGAGTAGCTGGTTAATAAGATAAATAAAAGGACTAACAGAGCAGTGTTAGGAAAAATCAGTTGGTTGAACTGATTACATTAATTCAACGTAGGGTATACTTATTTACAGTCAGTAAGATTAAAAGCTTCAACAAAATTTACAATCTGGTTGAAGTAGTAGGAGATAAGCATTGCTCTGAGCCAAATAATATAATATTTTCTTGGAAGTTCAAGAAAATATTCTATCCAAGACTAAATAATCATAGATAGTAAATAGGAGGTTTAGAACCGGCAAGACAACACGGAGGCTTCACGAAACAGTACTGTCTCAACATAGAAAAAGTTTGTTGAAAAAATATTTAGTGAAGGATAAGTAATAAAAAAAGGAGTAAAAATTAAATAAAAGTGTTGTTATTTTATGTAAGAATCTTGGGCAACACTGAGTTTACCCCAACAGCAAACCCGGGCAACCGGAGGTTACTTACAATATTTAACAGCAAAAAAAAATATAGAGTAAACATAAGAATTGTCTTATTTTTTAAAAAATTTAGTTTGTATCTTGTGAGGACCAAAATTCTTGGAATTCTGACCCACATAATTATTTTTTTAAACATAGCGTAATAAAATAAAGGACACATTGGTATTTTACTGGTCGAAAAATTGATCACATCCGTCTAGATTAGGGGCGAATTACATTCGCCTATGTTCATCTTAAAAGAATAAAGAATGGAACAAAGTGTTCCGGAGGTTGATGGGGTACATACGAAGAAAAGAATTCAGGACAGGGTCAGGTTTGAACTAAAGGTAGAAGCGAGAACACAACAGATGAGAGGAGAAGCAGCAGGGAGAAATACACAAAAGTGTAAGAGAAGCAGAGAAAAAAAATAAGCAAAAAAGTAGGCAAATACACAGACACTCACACACATATCAACGAAGCTGTTGCAGCAGCGAACATAAAGGAGACAACAGAATTGAAGTTTCGTTGCAATAACCGCTATCGGTTCGAACAAAGTGCAGGAAAATATAGGCCAGCATAAAGTTACAAGCTTTTTTCTTTCTTTTTAGTGATGGACAGTGAGGAAGACAGACGTGGTGAGTTGCCGGTTAATAAAATAAAAAAAGAACTAACAGAGCAGTGTTAGAGAAGAAAAAATAAAGTTGGTAGAAATTATTACATTAATTCAACATAGGGTAAACTGATTTACAATCAGTAAGATTTAAAGCTTCAACAAGATTTACAATCTGATGGAAGTGGTAGGAGATAAGCACTGCTCAGGGCCAAGTGATAGAATATTTTCTTGGAAGTTTTCACTCGGAAAACATAGGGACTAAGAAATCCGAGATTAAATAATCAAGTAGCAGATAGTTAATAGGAGGTGTAGAACTGGCAAGGCAACACGGAGGCTTAACGAAACAGCACTGTCTCAACATAGAACGAGTTTGTGAAAAAATACATATAGTGAAGGATAAGAAATAAAGAATCGAGGGTAAAAATTAAAATAATAATATTTTATGTAAGAACCTTGGACACGACTGAGTTTACCCTAGTTACTTAAGTATTAACAAAAGCACTAACTTTAAATTTGTCTATTACAAAAAAAATGTAAAAAAGTACAATCTTTATATAAGAATGTGCGCAAAAATAGCAACACATTACTCTTTAGGTAGGTTTTGATTTTATATTTTAAATTTTCTGTAAAAATGAGCAGTATTGATGCGATTAAATTATTAAATGTGTCCACAAGAATAGTTTTCATTTAAATTTTGAAACCGCATAAAACATTTTTCATAGGAGTTTCCGACTGAGAATTAGACCGCATGATTATGTAATTTAAGGGAATTATGTTTAATCCAATATTTATTAAAACACTGAATTAAACAAGACTTTTCTCTGAACTTTTCTAATGAACTTTTTGTACTTTGTAACAACTTACTAACCTAAAGGGATCAAAATTTTGTTCGATTTTTTAAGAAAAGCACATAGTTCAAGTATTGTCATGGTTATAACTTGTTCTTGCCTAAAATCATTTTTCGAATTGTGTAGTTAAATATATACACCTTGGCAATGCACCGAGTTGCCAGATGTTGTGTATCCAGTCATAGTGAAAATATTTAACTATTATTTTACCTAGTGCCTACATTAAGCAAATTTTTATCAAAACATCAAAAACTCAGTGCGAATACATACAAAGTAACCTCAGTTAAACAGCTGATTATTATTATTGTGGTTATTAGTTGTCAAACTGCATATATATAAAACAAAAATGAATACGCCATACTATTGCCACCTTCAACAAATTTGCGTTAAGTTTGACGTTCGTCTCCATAAAAAATTGTCTAATGTAGACACTATGTCAAATTAAAAAGGCGATTCCCTTTTTATTAAGCTCAATTTTTTTGAGTTTAAAAATTATAAGATATTTCTGACATAAAAACAGGAATAAGAGATTATACCTATATTAAACATGCTTTTCGGTGAGCAGTAATATTTTGCTGCAATAAATGTCTTCAAAAAATTTTGTGCGGACTGTATATCAAATTTTAGTGACTACATAGTCTAGATGTGCAGTCAGTTCCATTGTTATAGCACTTTATTATTTTTAATCATAACTGAACTAAAGTTTCGACAGAAGTCCTATTACATAAACATAAAAAGCATAATTTTTTAAATTTTACTTTTTAAATTAACTTTAAATAAACAATGTTCTATAATTTTTAGTATGAAGCAGGATTAGTTCCAATTCTTTGAGACCAAAAAAACTTAAAATTTAATGCATCAGGATATTTTATAAGAAAGGACAATTTTTATTAAATTTTTTTTCCTTAAAGTAACAATTACAAAAGGAAATGAAAATGCCGGTGAATTCAAATATTTTTACTATAAAGCTGTCATAACTTCAGAAAGATACAAAAAAAACTTAAAAATTTGCCGCATTTTTTACATTTACAAATGTAAAATATGCATGCTTTTATATAGAAAACATACAGTTTTTTTCTCGTTTTTATAAGAAGAAATATATTCACATTTGCCAAAGTACAAATTTTTGTTAATTCTCAAATATGTTAGCAATGTTATAAAATTAGTTTTGTTGCAAATTGAATACTTTGAAAAATAAATCGGCTTTAATATAAAGTTTAAGAGATATTTCGGCCGAAGAGAATTACACCTAACAGAAATAAATTAAATGCAATGAAATTTCTCCAGACCATGACCCGAAAAACTTAGAAATTGGATTTTAAGCATATTTTTGAGAAATAGTGTTAATATTTGGACCTAAATCAAATTTAAACAAGTTGTGGTATTCATATGAAATTTTTTAACAATATAAATAAACTTATTTTCAAATCAGTTTATTAAAAAACTTTCCACATTTTGTTCCAAAATACCCAAAATCCCAGTACGGGGAATACTTTTTTCCAAAAATTTACTTCTTTCATTAAAATGATCACCCCGTCGTTGTAAAAGGTGTGGCTCAGAAAATATTTTTTTGTGTTTTTAACCAACATATGGGTTTGCTAACTTAGCATAGATTTAATCCATTTTTTTTTTTCATTAGAATTTATAATAACTATTCAAATCAAAATAGTGAAATTTCAAACAGCAACGTAAATTGAAACGACTCAAATCGAGGCCTGAGTGCAATGGACGAGAAACTATGAAAATTTAACTATAAACATAAAAATATAGTCGGTAAAGCCCGACTACGTGATAAACCAAACCATATATATCCATCAAAGTTCCTGGAAGGGTCTTCTATTAGACATGTGGACAATTGTGGACCGATCCCGTTGCTGTATAAAATAAAATATACGAATGCAGAATATTACGACAATACTAACACTTATATGAATTTATGCACTTTAGAGTGATTCCCGAAAGTGGGCTTATATGGTAGCTATGGTAAATTATGGAGCGATCCTCATAAAATTTGTCACTATGATTTCTACTTATATAAAACTTACTTGTGTCGAATATAAATCTGATAATAACATGTGTATGTGATGTGTGCACGTTGAAGTGATTTTCGGAAGAGGGTCCTATATGGGAGCTATGGTCAATTATGGACCGATTTTCGCGAAATTTGGCACAAAAATTGATACTTATACAAAACTTCCTTAGACGGAATTTCATTTAAGTATTGCAATACTTAAGGCATTTATGATCGTTAAACCCCTATTGCGGTAGGACATCTGAATGTCCTTCCGCATCGGTCCATACGTCCATTTGTATGAAATAATGGATCGATCATCACTAATTTCAATAGGCTTCATCCTTGTGGTATGAAAGTCCTACCTGCCAAATTTTATTCAATCACCTTAAAAATTGCGACCTGTACTTTATGCAAAAGGTATACATGGATAGCCAGCCAGCCATTCAACTAGCCGTCCAGCCAGCCGTCCAACCAGCCTTCCAGACAGCCATTCAGCCATCCGTCCAGCCAGCCGGCCAGCCAGCCATCCAGCACCCGTCCAGCCTGCCGTCCAGCCAGACGGACGGACGAAGTCGTAAAATCGACTAAAAAAGTGATTCTGAGTCGATTTGTATACTTTAAGGTGGGCGTTGGATAATTTTTTCCGTGCGTTACAAACATCAGCACAATCGCATAATATAAAAAAAAAATCAATAGAATATCCCCTTACTCCGAAAAAGACAGTAGTATGCAAAAATACTTTAACCGAAATTTAGGAAATTTTATGCCTTAGAAGCGTTTTGACAACTTACAACAAAGCGTAATCAGCGAGTTTTTAAATATTCTTTACATTTAACAAAATGTATGAAAGTGTTTAAAAAACCCAACTACAAATACCAACTACTTCACTTTATGTTTAATAAACCGTTAAAAATAGTCAATAAAATCTAATCATTTTTTCCGTCTTTTTGTCAGCAACAATTTCTATTGAATTTTTATTATAATAGTCTAATATTGAAGACAGTGTAGTCTATTTCAATGTTTAAAACCACTTATAAAAATCGGTAAAACGAGATGAAAAAATAAAAAATTTCCAATAAAATAAATACAAAATAACAAAAGAAAAGTAATTGAAAAATTATTACAAAAAATATTATTTGACTTCTAATATGGCTAGAAGCGAATATATTTCACAAACATTCTGAGTGTAAATGGAGTGTGCAGCATAAATGGAATTTTATTTACTTTTGTAATGTCGTTATCGCGGCAACATTTCCATTCATGAAAATTTAATCTTAATTGAATTAGGTGTTACACAATGGAAATGTAATACTACAATTAACTATAGCAACAAAGACCGTAAAATAGGGATTCCGTTAGGCAGCGTTCTATAAATAAAAACGACAAAATGGTGTGAATTTATTTTCCGCTACAATTCTAGTTAGATATAATTAATAACTGGCCGTGACGATGAAGGTGTAAAAGGCGAGTTTGCAAACATGCCTGATAATACTGAAAAATTCTTTACATGAGTTCTAGCAGAGTAATTAATGTCCGTTAGATAAGATTTCATTGTTAATATCAGCTAGGGGAAATAATAAAAGTCAGTAAATTAGAAATCTTTATAAGATGAGATAAACACTTGTGTGTATAAAGAAAAATGCTAGCGGTAACCGAAAATAGTTATATATGAAAATATTAACAATGAATGTTTTGAAATGCCAAAATTGCAAGAAGGATCTGTTAAAAAATAATGTTTAGAAATTTGCATAATTGTGCTCGCAATCTGCGCTTCTGTTACTTTCTCAAAATGTAGCTAAAAATCATCAAAACTTAAAATTTTCCAAAGAAAGTTTCAAACATTTTTTACAAACATTTTTTCAGTTTTCTTGACTTTTGACTTATTTGAAAAAATATCAAAAAGTTTTAATGCTTAAGAAATTATGAAATCAATGAAAGTAAATTTTTATATTTATGTACAAACGTTTTTCTATGTAAATAATATAGTATACATCTTTAATTTTCAAATCGCACTTCTTTTGTCAGCTTAAATTAATGAAGACAAAATTCTTGTTTTCAAAAAAGGTATTTGTATATGAAAGAATGTAAATGTAAGTATGAAATGAAGTAAAGAGAAAAATAATACAGCGTGTAAAATAAGTTTAATTTTAATGAACGACAATCAATTAGTTATACTTGGCTAAACTAATTTTATGCAGATTAACAATTAATTGATGATGACAAAATGCCACAGTATGACAAAAATGAAAATGTTGAAGAAAATAAAATCGAGGAAATCACATAAACTTACAACTAAACTGATGTTATTTATTAATTCCTTTATGCCCAATTTCACCAAACCATTTATTATAGAATTAACTGAAAAGTAAACTAACTTCCAGTTTGTATAGCAGAGACCTTTTAACTGGCAGTTATAGATATTGTTTTCACAAACCTTCGGTTAGATAACTCAAAAAGTTAATTTGTTTTGTCTATGAACCGTTTGCACAATGGTTCATTTATAGAAAAGATTTATGAAAACCGATATAATATTATATTCGATTCAATTATGTAGTTTTTATTATGAAATAGCAAATAAACACTTTACAGAAACCCAAAACCATTTTGCAATTCTTATAAAAACCTTTAATTTCATAATCAAGGGAAAAAATTTTTACACGAAGACATTTTTATTTCTTAATAGTAGAAATCTCGACAGCAGAATAACGGGAAAACAATTTTATTTCCAACTTTGTGTTAAGTGGTGAAGAAAACGTACATGATAATTTTATATGTTAAATTGTCTTTTTATCGAAAATTTTAATTTGTCTTTTAAAAACAAAATTAATTATTTTGTAATTTTTTTTTTTAAAGAGCAAAATTGTAAAAGAGAACAATAAATTTGACGCTTATATTGTACATTATTGCTCAGCTTTGTGTTTAAAAATTTATTGCGAAATATATCGTGCAATAGATTTCTTATTGGTCCACATGTAACATTTTAAAGAGAGAGATAGAGTTTGACAATTGCCAATATAAAAATATCTACGTGTAGACTAGAGGTTAGTCGTTGCTGAAAGTTGTAAATAAATTGCTTGGTAATTAAAAACCATAATTTATTTTTTTTTAATATTAATATTTTAAGATAAACAACTATATTTTTACTCATTGAAATCCCTAGTGTATAGAGACGATAACTACTACCTGCTTATGCAAAAAACAACAACATTAAGGGTCATTGCAATGCTTTTTATATGTGTTTATATGTATATATTTTTCTTATTTTTTCAGATTTTTGCCTATAACTCGGTTATTTGCGAACCGATATGATTAGTTCAAACAATAGAAAATTAAAAAAAAAAAATATTTATAACAGATTTTTATAAAAGCGAATTCTAAAGCTGACATAGATGCTTCAGTTACTATCTCAGTTACTAATGAATCGATTTTGTTAAAACCATCCCAAAAAAATTCCGAATTTTCTGCGCAATAAAAGGGGGCTTGGAATTAGGAAAGTCGAAAACAAATATTTTTCTAGAGGCCTTTTCGACTTTTTGGCGATATCTAGGCCATTAATGGACTTATTTTGCGTTATTTTAAGGAATATTCCCTATAATTTGCTGTATAAAATATATATATCCGCTAACTGGAGCTTTCTAAAAACTGATAGGCAGACGGACATTGTTATATCTACTTTCCTCTCAGTAATTATCCAGAAAATATATACTTTCTGGTATCTTAGGTGAATAGTATGGAAAATGCAAACTTAATGACAAAGGTGAAAGGTATAAAAAGGGTAACAATGAAAAGCAATATGTCATTTAACAATGTTAATATATTTACTTTGAATTGAATCACAGTGTAATTCAAGTCAAACGAATAATTAAAGCCTTTGGTAACAGTGCAATTCAAGTTGTAAACAGAACAGAATTCAAACTAAATTTTTGTTATTTGTTATAAAATCAAAATAAACATAATTTTGATTTTTTTTTGCAAGTTTTAATTTACAAAATTAACCTAAATGTACAACATAAAGCAATATAAAAATACATTTCTTAAAAATCTTAAGACAAAATTTAACATATTAGCCCCTCTCCTTTATGATTGTTATATATATTCCGCTTGAGCATAAAAATTCTTAGTGTTCTTGAATGCATTGAAAAGAGGATATAATGTCCTTGTAGTGAACATTCTTTATTAATAGTAAATATATTCTTAAAGAAAACAAAATTAGAAATTTTATTATGTATTTTTCTTATTTTTTCCCCCCACAAATTCGAATTTTAATTTTTTTTGAAAACAAGCAAAATTTTTGAACAGAATTTTCAAATTCTTATTTGAAAAACGCTTAAGAAATTGATAGAAATTCATGTACTTGAATTTTAATTTTTTTAGTCTTATTGGGAATTAATTTTTTATAAATTTACACAATAATATGGAAGATAAAAAACAAAAAATAAATATCCTGGCTTACAAAAAATATAGCTTTTAACTCGTTCTAGGTGTAAAAACTTTTACTCCTCAGGAAAAAGATATGCTTATTTCTTTAGTGGAAAAATATTCTAAAGCAAAAGAATCAAAAGAAATTAATGTTATTTTATGGTTCCCAAAAATCAGATGTTGGAAAAAATTGGTGGAAAGTTTAATAATTAGTTTCAAACATATAGGACAGTCAAAAATCTTAAAGAAAAGTATGAGAACTTAAAAGAGGAAGCAAAAAATGCAATTGCTTCTGAAAGAAAAGAAATTTATTTGACTGGGGGAGGAGCTAATTATAACAAAGTTTCTTCGTTAAAAAAGCAGCTCAGCAACAAAGTTGATTCATATAAAAGTAAATATTAAAGATCTATTAAAAGCTTCACCCTTAATGAATAAAATTGAAATGTGTGCGAATAGTGCAGAAATCGCATAATGAAGAGGAAGACATGCAATGCTGCGATACTGTAATGGAAGGTAATGGACCTATCTCTTCAGGAACCTTGAAGGAAATATAAATGCTATTGAAGGTTTGTTTTCGAAATATATTACTCAATATTTTATAATACAATGTGTAAACCTATTTTAATTGTAAAAATTAGTCTTCATGGAATCAAAATATATTATCGCATAAGAGATCGGAAAAGCTAAGTGTAAATAGACGTTATATTGACAAAAATGAGGAATCGCTTAGGAAACAAATATCTTTTTTCTCGCGAATGGAGGCAAAGGAGCAGATGAGCGCCAAAGACCAAAAAAACATAAAAACAATTTAAACAAATTTAATTCAAATAAAGTGCCCGGTGAGCTATCCGGGTAAAAGGAAACAGCCGGTCTGGTGATCAGTGGAGTTGAGAGCTCAACGGACCATAGTTGGCAGGCTGTACAACAGAGCCCATGGACTCGTAGGGACGAAGATTAGGGCACCTATAGAGTGTGTTTAAGTACGAAAAGGACATTAGAAGAGCTATAAGAGCCTCGTGGATTAAGTACAGCGAGGCCATTGACTCTGTCAATGAACATTCTAGATTCAGAAAGATACTATAAAAGGACCCTAGTGTTCCTGGGAGTATCCAGAGATCAGATGGTTCATGGACGGAGTCTAGTTCTGAGTCACTTAATGTGCTTTTGGAAACCCATTTTCCGGGGTGCAGGGATCCATTGGTGGAGGAATCAGGTGAGGGAGAGCACTTCTTCACGGAGTCCACCAGTGGGATAATTGGAACTGTGGTAAGAGACCTGATAACGGTTGAGAAGGTCAAACGGGCGTGAATTCATTCGAGTCTTATAAGTCACCTGGCCCGGATGGTATTTTTCCGGCCATGTTGCAGAATGCACCGTTGGTGGTTCGTCTACTACTGGTTGAGATTTTTAAAGGGTGACATATACCAAGGGGGTGGAGAGAGGTAAGGGTCATATTCATACCTAAAGGTGGTAGGACCTGTCACTCGAAACCCAAGGATTATAGACCTATCAGTCTATCGTCTTTCCTTTTGAAGACTTTAGAGAGACTGATAGACCTATATTTAAGATCTTCTGGTAGCTCCAGCATCATGAATAGTGCTCAACATAGTTATCTGAAAGGTAAATCTGTGGAGAGTGCGCTGAGTGATGTGGTGGGTTATATAAAACAAGGACTTCGGTATAAGGAATACACTATGGCCGCGTTCTTGGATATTGAGATAGCGTTCAAAAATATCAAGATTGACGCTATCAAGCAGGCGCTGGTGGATCTTAAGGTACATGACTTCTTGATCGAATGGATAATCCTCATGCTAATCAACAGGATTGTCAATTCAAGCTTGGGTGGAGTATGTTTAAGAAAACTAGTGACTAGGGGGACTCCACAAGGGGGAGTACTCTCACCCCTGCTGTGCACCCAGCAGAGGGCGGAAGGTCGTGGCATATGCTGATGATGTGGTCATACTGGTAAAGGGAAAATTTCTTTCCACAATCAGTGAGATCATGCAGTCCGCGCTGGGTGAGCTGTCCTCGTGGGTCGCTGATAAGGGGTTGGGAGTGAACCCGGAAAAGACAGAGTTGGTTCTGTTTACTAGGAGGTACAAGGTAGAGAATTTCAGACTACCGGTACTGTTGGAACTGAATTGAGGCTTTCAGACTCAGCGAAATACCTGGGGGTATTCCTCGATAGTAAACTGACCTGGAAGAGGAATGTTCAGGAGAGACTCAAGGGTGGCCTCAGTGCCTACTACACCTGTAGAAACTCCATAGGTAAAAGTTTGGGGCTCAAACCAAAAGTTGTATATTGGATTTACACTTCGGTGGTGAGACCAATCCTTTCTTATGGTTGTTCTGTCTGGTGGCAGGCACTGGAAAGCAAGAGTAATAGCAAACATTTGTCGAAGGCACAGAAGTGTGCTTCGATTTGCATTACAGGTGCTATGAGAGGCACACCACAGGCGGCTCTGGATGTCATACTTCATCTCCTACCCATTGAAGAGTTTGTGAGGGGTATGGCAGCAAGGAGTCTGCTGAGACATAAGGAATTGTGACTATTAGGTTCATCAAGGGCAGATCACTCCAGGGTCATATATGAGATCAGCTATGGTGAGGCTAATCTGTACATGGGGGTATCAGATTACATGGCCGCTGAATCAGACTTCGGGGTAAATCCTGTCGTGGTGATACCTGATAGGGAGATCTGGTCTGGCACTGAGAGACTATATGAAGGTTGTGCAGTGTTCACGGACGGATCAAAGATGAACGAAGGTACTAGGGCGGGGGTCTATATTATGGGCACGGATTTGAAAGGCTTTTTTAGACTCCCTGATGAGTGCAGCGTTTTTCAGGCTGAGAT
This sequence comes from Protocalliphora azurea, assembly GCA_932274085.1. NCBI lineage: Eukaryota > Metazoa > Arthropoda > Insecta > Diptera > Calliphoridae > Protocalliphora > Protocalliphora azurea. The sequence goes on along the minus strand of OW026523.1, from coordinate 69,093,511 downwards.
TCTTGGCATCCTGAAAGCCGCAGAAATAACCAGGCAAAACATTGCGAGAGGTACCGAGGTCACTCTCTATGTGGACAGTCAGGCGGCTCTGAAGGCCTTGGGGACACATTTGGTGAGATCCAGGCTAGTAGCTGCCTGTAAGAAGACACTAAGAGAGCTGATGAAGGACTACATGGTGAGACTCTGCTGGGTGCCTGGCCACTGCAATATTTCAGGCAATAAATTGGCTGATGAACTGGCAAGGCAAGGCGCAGCAAAGAATGTCTCGGAGAGGGAAACCTATGTGAAACCACCACTAAGTTTTTTCTATGGGAAGATCAATGATTAGATCTTGATCAGAACCAATTCGGCTTGGGAGAGTAGAGAGGACTGTAGAGTGTCGAGGGCGATATGGCCGGTACTGAACAATGCAGGCACTAGCACCCTCCTGGGCATGAATAGGAAGAGCTTAAGAATCATGATAGGGGCCATAAGGGGTCACTATTTGATAGGGAAGATGAGGTCTAGATTGGACGCTAACAGTTCCGATTTTTGTAGAATGTGTGAAGACGTCGACGAGACCGAGTCTATTGAGCACATTGTGTGCCATTGTCCATGATTGCAGCATCGTAGGATGAAGTGGCTGGGTAGCCAATTCCTCGGCGGGCTAAGTGACGTTCGGGATGCAGATCTTGTAGACGTCATAGGCTTCGTCATGGGAATCGACTGCTTAAGGGAGAATCAGGGGTATTAACCTAGGGGTATTGGTAACATTGCTAATCCCTCTATATGATTCGTTCACATTCCTACCCCTTTTATCTTCTACTTCTACTCTCCTATTTTCTGTATTTTATACTCTATATTTCACAGCTATTTTAATGAAGGGACTCACAATGGACCGGGATCGGTCTCTGGGTGGAGATATGGTACTATCTGGTATCACATCAACCTTCTCTATCTATCTATCTATTTATCTAATTAAAATAAATTTAATACAGTATATTTAACTGCACACATAAATTTAGGAATATAATTTTCATACACTGCCTGCCACTTGAATAAGGAATTACATTTTTTTAACTTTAATTAAGTATATCTCTTAAACTAAAGTTCAGAAAAAAATAATTTTTCGTGCAAACAAATTTCAGTGTTAGCTTTAGTTTCCTGAAGAAATAAAAAATATATATATTTTGTTATACTAAAATTATGCATTTATTTAAAGACATGTATTTCTGTGGTACTTTTTCGTGTGTAACTTGAATAAGAAATATTTTAAAACTGAGCAAACTGTAATTAATTTTTAAATTTTAGGCTATAAAAATGAAAGTTATTATCTTCTAGCATTAAATTAGTAATGAGTACTGCCACCATTTTTAGAAATAACTTCAAAAATGCGATTTGCCATCGATTTGTATAATGAATCTAAGTAATTTATCGAAATTGAACTCCACGCTTCTGTTATTGCATCCTTTAAGGATTCTATCGTCTCAGATTGTTTTCCTCCTTCATAAGCTTTTCTTGCAAGCCAACCCCAGACATTTTCCATTGGATTCAGGTCTGATGAATATGGGGGCCAATCCAAAAGTTGAACACCTTGTTTATTAATCCATTGTTTTACTGCTCTGGCGGTATAAATCGGAGCGTTCTCGTGTTGGTACGTCCACGGTATGGGTCCAAAGAAATCATTAAATTTTGGAAATGCTTCCTCCATGTTTTTGTAAGTCGTTGCAGTCATTTTGTTGTATACAAAAACCAATTCTATGGTACCATAATACGAAATGGCACCCAATACCATTATGCCGCCCTCTCGGCTGTGTCTGCGGCTGAAAAATAATTCCTCCTTATTTAGGTCATGGAAGTAATAGTTATACCCGTGGGGACCATCAATATTAAACCTATTTTTCGTCGGAAAATTCAACTTTAAACCATTTGTCGGACCACGTCATTGTATTTTTGGCAAACTGTAGACGTTGTGATTTGCGTTTTTCATTAAGTGGTGTTTTTTTTTTCTGCAGATTTCGTCGGACTTTGTATGGGCAGACTTTAAAATAGGGTGGACTGTTCTTAGACTGGCACTGCAATTCTAAGAATTTTTCGTCTTTACTTTGGAGTTGTTGCCATTTTCTTCTGCCCTTTCATGTTTTATCCATATCTTTCCACGTTATTTAAATAATTGTACACAACTGTCTTTTCTCTATTAATGTTTTTGATTATTTGGATCGGATTCTGGTCCTGAGATTTCAAAATCAGAATTTTTTATTTCTCAGAGTTATTAAGAGCCTTACCACGTCCCATTTTGAATAAAAACTATTTAAAAACTATCAAAAATTCAAATCAAAGCCTTCTTGATTATTATTAAAAGAATTCCTTATTCAAGTGGCACACGAAGTAGTACCACAGAAATACATGTCTTTAAATAAATGCATAATTTTGGTATAACAAATTATGTTTATTTTTCATTTCTTCAGGAAACTAAAGCCGACACTTTGAAATTTGGTTGCGCAAAAAATGATTTTTTTCTGAACTTTATCTTAGGAGATATACTTAATTTAATTTAAGAAAATGTGATTCCTTATTCAAGTGGCAGGCAGTTTATGTGTGCACTTACTTCGAGATAGTCGGCAATAGTCAACAAAACATATCCAAGATCTTAGTGGAAATTATGCGTATTTTGCGCTATATCTCGTTAATGTGCCCTAAATAATCAACGTAGTAGATAGTCTCAAAGTTTCAAAAACAAGAACGAAAATTTTTAAAGGGATCTTAAATTTAAGTCAAATATCGTTGATAGTTGAAAACGAGACACTTTTTTTAAAACACATTTTGCTAAGGCACATCGCATGGACAGCACGAGATTAACCAAAATTGAAAAAATGATGGTATAAAGGTAGTATATGTAATGCTTAACGGAAATCCAGAGGCGCATCAAAAAATTTCGGACAATAAAAATTTTATGAACCAAAATAAATGTACTTTGTTAAAAAAGGCTCAATATTGAACAGCATTTCTTGCAATCAACTCTAATAAAATATATTTTCGTATAATATATGTAGAAATGATAGAAATAGTTTAGTTTCTTTACCCATTTTCCGCAATATTTAAAAAATCGCGGTTTTTAGCGTAAAAAAATTTTTAATTTAACTAGAAAACCCTAAAATATGTTATATTAACATCATCAAACGCAGAAAATATCATAAATTTTATTTGAATAACTCAGGTTTTGATACTACGCATAGTTTTTTATAAAAATGTTTATGTGCTCAACTTAAAACCGCTATAACTTTCAATGAAATTAATTAAAATGCATGACATGAAAAACCCGAAAGGTTGAGCTATGTAAGTTTTAATACTTAGAATATCAATTTTACCTAAATATATATTATATTATATTATATTATATTATATTATATTATATTATATTATATTATATTATATTATATTATATTATATTATATTATATTATATTATATTATATTTTATTATATTATATTATATTATATTATATTATATTATATTATATTATATTATATTATATTATATTATATTATATTCTCTAATATCAAAAACTTAACAACGCAAAAATTTGGAACTAATATAAAGGGAACCTTACCGAAAATCGATGTTTTTTTACAAAAATAAAACAAATAATTTATGTAGGAAATATGGGAAAAGGTAGGAGAAGATCACCTAGGTTGACAATTTATTAATTGACTTTTGGTGGGTTAGCTTTAAGACGAACGGAACATGACGGAATCGGGACAGGGATATAAAAGACCGACGTCCCACTTTATTGTATTTATTATCACTATAAGTTTTAAACTTTATCAAGTTTTTTTTTTTTTTTTGTTTTCTTTTAATATATTTTTAAGCGAATCAATTATGAGTTATTTGAAACATACTTGTGACAAAAATAAAAACGTATAAAAGTCTAGGTAAATCATTCTATATAAAATCGAATAAGTTCTAAAATTCTTGTCCAATTCAAAAAAAAAAAAAAAATAAATCTTGTAATGCTTACAAAAAAGTCTTTAAAAAATATTACATCGTTGTAGAAAAATTTATAACAAGTTGCCTTAGAACTTTAAAATCTTTTTATATATTTTTTCTTTCAATATTTGACCAAACCATACACAAATGTATATGGATAACTAGCTTGATTCTTCTACTCTCCAAAAAATTATCTAGAATAAATATTGTATTTTGTATGAAAAAATTTGTGGAAAACTTTTTCTGTGTTGTTACTTAAGCATTTTTTGTAAAAAGTTTTGAAATAATCATATAAGACACCAAAATATAAACACATATATATATATATATATATATATATATATATATATATAAATATATAACGATGTCTGTCTACCTGTTGAAAGCAGGATAGGTTTCGGGGCGGATATCCTAGGGGGACAAAATTTACCTCATTATATAAGGTTTGTTGAAAACAAAAAGGTTATGAACCAAATATAAGAAAACAGGATGTTCCCTCTGATATCTTTTAGACAAGAGTATGTACATCTATGAAATTTTCTATAAATAGTCCAGAGTCCAATGTAAGCTCGGAAACAAGAAATAACATTCTCGCTTTTTCAAATTTCAAAACATCACTTTTTTGAAGCGGAAGGGGCCCTGAGTCTTGTAAATTCTATTAAAATCGGAGATAATAGTACCGACTACTTTCCATTTTTATATTAGAGCACCTACATATTACCTGTCTCTAAATATTTTATTAAGATGGTATTTTGATAATAAACTATTTATTACAAATAATAACTAATTCAAATATAACTAAGCAAAATGTATCTAAAACCTATTTAAATTGTTATCTAGAATATGCAACAAAATGTGATTCATTAAAAGTTTAATATTGTTAAACTAAAATGAAATCAAATTAAAGAAAATTCATGATCATTTTGTAATGTTAATTGAAATTCATTTAGTTCAATTTTATGAGCTCAATTTGGTTTTTAATACAGCCGATACCAACTCAATGGACAAATTCATTCACCACGATAAACTTTTCTCATTACGAAATGTAATGGGTGTTTCTTGCCAATTTCATGTTGTTGTATTCTAGAGTATTCTCTGCTATGATTTTATTTGATTTTTCACAAAGAGACAAATGTTCGTAAAATGCTTGTCTGCCAAATGTTTCCAAAGCCAGCGTCGCGGTTGTTGACTGTAGTGATATTTTTGTCTGTGTTAGGATTTTGGCTCATTAGTTAATGAGTATTTAAATGACAACACGTTTTCCTCCAATAATATCAATATCTACAGAAATTCCTAAAAAATATAAAAATACACATAATGTCACATTCGTTTGTTCACTTACACATACCTGTAATTTAATTTTAAATTAAATATTGAAAGTCCCTTCTAGTTTAACTTGAATGCCACATGTTGTCTCATTTAAACATCCTGTACCAGCCTGAATACCTTGCTAGCATTTCATTTAAAATTTGTTTTTTTTGCGTTCTCTTAGTTTTTCGTAAAAGATAAATGCGTTTGGTTAAAAGGAAATAATAAAAGAACTCTTAACAGCAATCACATACAAACAAATATTTTTACCATGGTATAGATGTACAACCTTTTTCCTGGGAACAGAATGTTATGTCGCTGAAAGAAAACGGAAAAATATTTTAAATTATTAAAGATATTCTTGTTGAGAGTGCTTTGATAGCCATTTTTGCTATTTATTAAGCTCTGATTGATTTAAATTGTAATTGAAAAAGGTACGATTTTTATTTATTTTTAAAAAGGGAAATTTTTCACTTATCTGAATGCATAATATATTAATATTATGTTATTATAGTACTTTAAAAAAGGTGAAAAAATAGAAAACTTTAAAAGCTTTTTGACATTTGTGATCTTATTATATTTTTTAAGACAGTTAAAACTTTTTCTAGAGCTCAAAAGATGTTGAACATTAGAACATTAAAAAAATTATAAATTTTTAGCAACTACCTACATTTCTGATTAACGTTAAAGACTTGGGAGTCATTCTATATATTTTCGAACACCAACTAAAAATAAAAAAATCTCTAGAGGAAGAATTGCATTTCTGTATTTTTTAATTTTGAAAGAAACTAATTCATAAGAGTTGTGTATTTTTTCTTAAATTTTTAAAAATACTTTATGCTACTTGCCATTACATGATAATTCAGGCGATTATATATAAAGTACAGTCGAGATAATATTGTAAGACTTTTACAATAGAGAAAGAATTTAAAAAATTAGAGGAGATAACATTAAAGAGCTAGGTACAATTTCCTAGTGTTTCCAAGTGGGATGAATCTTTTGGACAAAAACAATTTAAACGACAATGTTTTTTTAACATCTTGTAAATTGAAGCCTAAATGTCAGCTTTGTCATAAAGCCAAATCAAAGTAATGAAGAAAGGTATATGGGATTATTCTGTAATTCGTTTCAAAAAATTATTAGAATACCAGTTTATTATACACTAAAATTGAAAGGTGTTTTCTCCAAAATTTAAATACATAAAATAATTTTTTTATGTTCCTGGCGAAGTATTTATTTGTATGCCTATTTTAATACTCATAACTCATTGATTTTAATAATACACAGTGGTTACAAAATGCTTTTTTCGGAAATAATTCTATAACTTTTGATCCGTTAAAAATATCTCCATAAAATTTGAGATGGCTAGAGCTCCGTTATTTTCAAGTTAATTCGGAGGACCACATATCCTTAGAGAGTCAGGGGGCTGGAGGGTAGACCGCCAAGTTTTTTCACCTCGGGTATGTATTTTTTTTTCAAAAATCACAAAAATTAATTTATAATTTAAATATAAAAAAAAAATATGTATAGCTAGTCCTTATAAATCTCCACAAAAAGTATGCTTACATATGTAGATTATCTCTATTATTTTTGGAGCTATTTAGGAAGAAGAAAATTTTTCTCTCATTTTTGGTCTCGTTTTTTTAAGTTTTTTAAACTATATAATTTATAATATAACCCAATGCGTGAAAAGTAAACGCAAAGGCGATTTAAGTAACAGTCTCCCCACAAGCTCTATCCCAACTTGGTCAATTTTAAAGAAGTTTTTTAAATTTATTTATAAAATTCTCAAAACGTAAAGCTGCCATCAACAAAAAAATTTGTCAGTTATATTCTTCATAATGTTGGTTAGACATTTAAAAAGTATTTTCTGGACGACGGCTTTTATAACGACAGGGAGAGGATTTCAATGCAAAAAATCGACTTTTGAAATACTTTTTCGCCAGATTGAGATTTTAGTATTTTGATACAAAAAAAGTGGAAGTTTTTTAGTTTCCTTATATAAAGGCAAGCTTATCTTTATTATATAAAAATTCCAATAAGATATATTTATTCGTTTAAATTTTATTTCAGTCCAAATTATAAACACTATTTCTCAAAAAAAAAAAAAAAAAAATCTAAATTTTAAGTTTATCATGATTCTGAAGAAATTTGATCGTCTTAATTTATTTGTACTAATCATGATTCTGACTGATTCTTACGATAAAATTCCTATTCGTATAATATTTATATTTTTGCTTAAAAACTAACAAGAACTTTGACTTCTTAAGTCATTTTTAGCACTTTTCTCATATATTTTATGATAAATGTACACAAAGCGAGCAGATAAATGGCAATGATAACATTTTCTGTTACGTTTCCAGTGTACTTGCACTTGTAAAATGTCTGCATTTTTCATACAAAAATATAAAAAATTGCTAAAGGATGCAATCTTTGTTGTTATGCTTGTGCTCATGTAAGCTTTGTATATAAATATTTGCTATCTGTAAACTCTAAGGAATATGGAGAATTATAATTGATAAAAAACTTAGTTCGGTAAAATTTTAAAAAAATTTAGGTTTTCTGAGAAACAAAGTTAAAATTTGATTGAAATAAAATTTTAACGAATAAATATATCCTAATGAAACTTTGATATTAATGATAATAATAATTTAGAAGAGAAAAAATGTTACCACCTTTTTGGAAAAAACATAAAAAGAATTTCAGAATAATACGAGTATAACTTTTAATCGATTTTATAAATTTATATGATTCTTGCAGAAATATCATATCTAATTTTATGAGGAATCTAGTGGATATTTTCCAAAAAAATTGTAAGACTTATATTAAGCCCGTGAAGTTTAAAAAGCTTAAAAAAACTAATATTTTGAATTATCACACAGTTTAAAGAGTTTTAGTTATTTAATAACTTTTCATCTAAAAATGTATATATATTATATCTTCAAGTTTAAATTTTAATTTCAAATATAATTTTTCGGAGGAAAACTTTATAAGAAAAACCTGTGATATAATTCATTATTAGTATAACTATATACTATATTATATTATATACTATAAGTTATTCTTTACATAAATGAGTATATTTTATTTACTAATGTAGGACTTTGCACATACCCCCCAAAGAGGACAAGCGTATAAAATAATGGATTGGAAAAATACTTTATCTAAAATTATTTTGTTCTCGCGACTTAAAACAGATTTTCGCCCTATTAGCGGATATAACACATTTTTTGCTAAGTTAAATTTTTCTATTTGCCTTTGGTTATGCAAGTTAAAAATTAATTTTTTATCAAAGATAACTCCTAAATATTTACATCAATACACCACTGCACAGCAGACCCATTGATTCTCAATTGGTTTATGGTATAAAAATAAAAATTTCCTATACGACTAAGGAAAACTGCTTGAGTTTTACTTTCGTTAATTTTTATTTTCCAGCTATGAAAATAATCAACAAGCTAGTCTAACGCAAATTGAAAATTATCTAAAATTTTTTGGTCAAGTTTACGTGAAGAAAATAGACATGTGTCGTCAGCATAGGCTGCAAATTCAACAACATTGAATTGTGGCATATCAGAGCAATATAAGTTATAAAGTAATGGTTCCAAAACTGAGTCTTGGGGGACTCCTGCTGTTATTTCATTAATATTAGAATGTTCATCATTTATATTTACACAGAAAGATCTATTTTTTAAAACCGAATCAATGGTTCTTATAAGATAAAATGGAATATTGTATTAGATCATTTTGTATAATAAATATATATATCACTTAAGCTGAAACAGATAACCCATGTAAGCACATTTTTTTAAAGATTTAAAAGGACTAGCTATATAAATTTTTTACATCTAAATCATACACCCAGACAAAAAACGATACAATTCAGTGTTAATAGTGAATCTGCCACGTATTTTTTCAAATTCTACACTACGTAATCAAATCTTAACGAAAGTCGTTACGTAATTGGTATCAAGTTGAAACCGTTTCACTATCAAAGTGTATTATTTTTTTATTAAATTTGTAGATGAACGGTATCAGAAAAATGAATTTTTGCCGCCTTTTGAAAAAAATTACATACCCAAGGTAACCAACTTTGGGGGTCTACCCTTTAACCTCCTAACACTTTAAGGATATGTGCTCCTCCAAATCAACAGCTCAGCTCCAGCCATGTAAAATTTTATTGAGATATCCTTAACAGATCAAAACTTATACAATTATTTTTAACAAAAAGAGCGTTTTGAAACCACAGTGTGATAGTAGGTTAGACTTTTCTTCCGTGCATAGAAACCCTCAAAAATTAATAAACTTTAGAACAACAAGGGAATATTCAGTCCGAATTGTGCAATAGAACCACAGATCATTTATAGATTCTAAACATTTTGAAAAACCAAAATTCCCTCACCTTTGGTGATACAAATAACTTTAAATTACCCTTAGTTTGAGTTAGGTTTCCTAAGAGCCATCTCACTTGGTTCCATAGTAATTCAGATCCCATTGTGTTACACAGTCTTAAGTATTAAAAATCTTAGCAATTATTCTTTCTGTAATACTGTTGATTACCGTAAGGAAGTAAAACATCAACCTAAAAACGCTGTTATCATATAATATAAAAACCTGCCCTAACTCTACCCAACAATTTCGAACCATCGGTGTAACCCACAAGCACATCTTCAGATGAGTAGTTTCCAGAAGGCGAATTATTATCATTAAAGCTAATAAATTTTAAATTAAGGAGTAAGTGTAGTAAATAACTTCCTTTCTTCATCCATTCTAAAGTAATTTTCTGGAGATGGTCTTGAAAGGGAGCAATTGTCTATTATGGATAATAAATTTTGTTAATGTCTATACGGGACTAATTTGGGGAAATTTTTATCAAAATACTAATATTCGTACCTAAAACTTTTATGAACGGGAATATCACATTCAGCTGAAAAACTTGTAATTTTAATCTATGTTACCAAAAATGTGTGAGTGGTAAATATAATGAAATTATTTTTAAAAAATTGCAGCCTTTACTTTGCGCACAAACTTTATATGTGCAACAAATCCGGATAGATGGACGGACATCGCTAAGTCGACTTAAAAAGCTGTTAATGATTATTCGAAATGTGTTTTGTCACTGCAAATGGTAAGTACTCTAATTACCAATCGAATAAAAAAAACACATAAAAAGTGAGACAAATATAGTGGATAAAGCCCGACTATGTGATATCCTACACCATTCTGTTTGTACTTCAAAATTCGGGCAGGGGTCTTATATAGGACTAGGGGTCAATTTTTGCACGATATTTGTATTAAGAGTATTGTATATTTCTATGAAACATATGTACGCTAAATATTATGTTATTTATGTGTTTTAGGGTGGGCTTTATATGAGATCTATGGTAAATTATAGGCCGATTGTAATAAAACTTGGCACTACGATTTGTACTTAGAAAAAACTTTTTTGCGTCAAATATTAATTTGAAACTAACATTTGTAAGGAATTTATGCACGTTATGTAATTAAAATTTAATATATAGATTTTTACTTATATAAAACCGATATGTGATAATTTTCATTTAAATATTTCTATATTAAAGGCATTTATGATCGTTAAACCCTTATTCAAAGGGGAATATTTGTATGAGGTCTCGGTCGATCATAACCAACTTTAACAGGCTTCGTTCCTGGACTGTAAAAGATAGTTGAGCCAATTTGTGTGCCAATTATTTAAAAAATTGATTGCAAGGTTTACATGGACAGACAAACGGATGAACATCGTTAAATCGACTGTAAACCGATTGGTATACCTTAAGGTGTGTCGTAGACACCATCTATGTTAGTGTAGGGAATAACAAGCAAAATAGTCAAGCCCGACCAAATTTAATTGTATAAAACTAATTTGTACCAAATTTCAATAAAATATCTAAACTGCGACCTGTAGTTTGATTGAAAGATGTTTATGGATGGACAGACAGTCAGTCGTACATATAGATGGACATCGTTAAACTGACTCTAAAAGTGATTCTAACTCAAACGGTATACTTCAAGGTAAGGGTTTCAAAAATTTTTTTGTGCATTACAAACAACAGCACATACTCGTAATATCCCAACATAATTTGATGGTATAGTGTATAAAGAATTTATCAAATGTTATAGAATATTAACAGTATGTCAGTGTTTGTTTGTGTCCGGCAAACATACTTTTAAATCGCCCATTTATATCTTCTAATTATGGTCAAAAATAAATTGGTTATCGCTAATACAGAAAAATGTGCCGAAAGCAAATTATATTTGACTTAAAAATTGCCAGAAACTTAAACTTCACTGTTGCGTGTGCTTTAGATTACACATCACAGAATTAACTCTTTACTGCATTTTGTGATTGATAATAATGTCGCCAAAAATACTTGCAACAAAATTGAAAGTGCAATGAATTAGCTTCTTATATAAAATAAAAACTGTGCTTTACGTTTTATAAATGTTTCAAAATAATTCAGAAAATACGTACAATTCCTTAGTTGAATCATAGTTTTATACATATGTACATAATGTATACATAAGTTGTTAAACTGTTTACCACATTATTTCCATTTTTAACCATTAACTCCTTAGTTCATAATAACATCTTGTTCCAATTATTCTCTCCCACTATGTTAGCTTTTACGCCACTAAATAGTGCTATAGAAAAAAATGTAGCATGCATTCAGGTGCAAAAACCGTGTAAACTTATGCATTCACTAGTCGGGCTAATTAAAAACGTGACTTGTCGTATGTGTTTTATAAGTATGTACAAGTAAGTATATTGTAACAGGTTGCAAGGTATGTATGAATGTTATACCTTTCATGTTGCAACTAAATATCATCATGATTGTTGAACATATTTGTTTAATTTTGTTTTTCGTTCTTGTATGTATTATTTTGCTCTTTTATCAAACGAACAGACCTTTAAGCGTATGAATAACATTTAATTGCATTTTATTTGTAAAAAAAAAACATTTAGATTTGTTACAGAAAATTAAAACTAACTGAGATTAATATTTACATATTCAACTAGTTTTGCATATTTTTAATTAATTTTTGTAAATGTGTGTTGTATATTTAAACGGGCTATACAATTAAATAAAGAACGTCACAGAGAGGTGTCAATAAAAAAATTAATTGAAAATAAGTAAGAAAGTTATAGTCAGTCAATCCCGACCATATGATAACCTATATCACTGCGTAAAATTAAATTTTCTGAGTTATCTGTATATATGCGCAAAATTATGTTTATATAAATATTTATTATTATTTAAATAAAAAAAAATTATATAAACATAAAAACAAAGAATGAGATTGAAAAAAATAATAAAATTTCTTATCTGAAATTCTTTATGAAAGAAAAACTCCATTTTGGCCACGTTTTGTGTTCAAATGGACATTTAATAATCAATATTAAACATTTTAAATAATATAAAGTGTTTGAAATCTTGAAACTAAATGTAAATTTTCTAAATATCTTTTGTTTTTGAAATATTTTCTAATATTTTTTTAACGTCGAAAATTGATATACTTTTGTCAAAAATTCTACTAGCCCTGTGACATAGATTAATAACTAGCGAAAAAAAAAATTTTCAATTCTATTGAATAGTAATCTTAGAAATTTCAATATTTGTTTTAAAATTTTTTTTTTCAAATAATTTGATTATAATAAAAATTTTGTGAACTAAAACACATAAAAATATATTGAATATAAAAAAAAAATAGAACTTGAAAATATATTTGAAATTTTAATAAGATAAAGCGAAAGGAAAGCTAAATATTTTGGTGAATTGCAATTCTTTCAAACTTTTAATTTGAATTTTATACTTTTTTATTGAAAGGAAATTGCAAATTTCGAAAAATTAATCCTTTAAACATTGGAAGAATCCCAGAGACCGAAATCGAGTCTCAGGGAGAGGCTGAGAATCGGTTTAATAACAAAATAACTATAGAAATATATTATCAAGATTGTTCAAGATTTTATTCAAAATTAAATAGAATAACGTTGCTGGCAAATTTCTAACAACAAGAATATAATTGAAGAATTTATAACAATCAATTAAACTATCAAAAGAACCTAACTAATAACTAATTAAACCAAGATCTAAACTTTAACACTTAAAATTACCTGAACAAGAAAACTAATGCAAAATTTTTTAAACTACCAAATTTACATTTAACAACTAAATAATGCACAAAATATAAATTATCAGTAAATGGAATTAGAAATTTAGTGAAAAAAGGTTAAAAAAATAATAATAATCTTAATTTTTACCTTTGTTAAGTAATTTAATTTATTGTTAATTAATTAATCATACTCATCATACTAAATAAACAACTGCAAAACACTTACACTTACATATACTAAAAAAAGAAATAATAAGCGATATCCTCAAACTTCTTCGAATTCAGGCCTGACATCGTTGGAGTAAAATGGTGAGTTTTATTTAAATATTAATAAGAAAACAAAAATATTTATATAAAACACTGATTTCAAAACCACCTCTAAAAAAAGTACTAAATTTTTGACTCAAATATGATTTTTTTTTACATAAACTGAATAGAAACACATTTAATTTTTTTTCATATTAATATATAATTTTACTATTAATAATAATCATTTACACTGTAATAAACATGCATACTGTTCATATTTTAATAGTTTAATAAATTGTAAAAATTTATAAAAAGGAATTTCTAAATAATCTTAATTTCATGAACGGTTAAAGTTGTATATCAGGTAGTCAGATCACGGGCTATTTAAAATAAATTACAAAATAGCATGGTAGGGCGGATGAAGACTATGGGAAGGAAAATAACACCACAATCACTTCCTAGGCTTCAATTCAATATTTATTTTATTTTTTTTTGTTTTACTTTATTGTCGATCTAAGGGATATTGCTACCTAAATTTTAAATAGTTATGTAAAGGACTTAAATCTGATTCTATAGAAGCAAGAACCAACCCCAATTTCCCTGAGCACGGTCGGAACAACAGGTAGCACAGCTTCTAGAAAGTCAGAGCCATGCTGGTCCGTCCGTTACAACTTTCATTGATTTAAGTTAAAATCAAACAAAATTATCAAAGCTTGAATGAAATTAATTAAATATTTCGCTGGGCAGACGAAAAGACTTAAGTGTTTTTCAACATGCGAAAACACAATTTATATTTTGTATGAAAGCCATACAAAATTATATACATAAGTAATTAATCGTTTTTACTACTTCGGAACTAATCCATATTTTTGAAATAGATTAAAACTGAAAATGGATGCTCAATAGTTAAGTAATTCGGAAAATTACTTTTAAAGTTCTAAAGCAATGTTTGAAATTTTCTTGTGAATATTTGTAGTTATTAATGCTTTTTAGTTGCATAATAATGATATAAAAATGACTTTTAAATAATGTAAATATCTGCTGTAGAATTTATGAAATGCAACCAGACCCACCCAAGCTCGAATTATTTTATGAGCAGGTCAAATGAACACTTTTAAAAATTTTTAATTTTTAATCGTGTATTCCGATGCACATACAAATTTATACAATCGTAGCAAATAATTTTCGCATTTTATGTGTGATGACTTTTTTTCTGGCTTAAAGTATTCCAAAGATTAACATTTCTCATTTTTTTTCAATTTAAGGGACTTATAATTCCGACAGTTTCTCATGACCAGAAAAATAACTGTCTGTTTTTGTATGTTGAAAGAAAAATTCGTTTCGACAAAATGTATGAAAATGACAAACAGCAAGTAAATTTAACATTGAAACGAATAGTTCGTCCGACATAGAGAAACAGGCAGTAAAATTATCAAAATAAAATAAAATAAAAAGTATATAAAAAATTGTTCATTTATATAAAAAAAATTATATTTTTTCATATAGCTGAAGTTTTTAAGTAATAATAATTTTTTTAATTTAAATATATTTGTTTAAACGATAAAACTATCATTTAAAGAAATATTATGCAATAATTTAGAATTAACTTTTTACACTTTTCTTTAGCTTTTGGAAAAATATAAAAGCACATAAAATATTCTTGTTATTTAATAGTTTAAAAATCACTTATATTTCCTACATATTTAATTAAGTGCCAATTTTTAAAATCTTTTAATTTTTTTCTTAATTTCAGAGGAAAAATATTGATATTTTCCCTAAAAATGATTTAACCAACATTATATTGTAAAAAATTCATCCCGCCTTTTTCCTATTTTCGATAAATTATTATTTTTTTGCAATTTAATTTATATTTTTTTATTTTCCATTTTTAAATTTGTTCTACCTTTTTAATTTTTTTAATTGAAAAATTCATTTAGAGGGGAGGGTGTAATTTCTTTTCAACCCCTCTTTTGATACTTTAATATTTCTGTTAAAGAAACTAATAACTTTTTTTTCGTCCACGTTCCAGAGATAGAAAAATGAAATATGATAATTTTTAAATGCTGAATAAGAATCTGTTGTTAGTTTTTCATATTACGTACAGTTACAGGAGACAAATTTTTCCAATTTTGCGTGAAAATTTGCTATTTTCGGTAATAATTTATAAATGATTCCGATAATATTTAGCGGATAAAAAAATGATATTAAGATAACTTAAAGGTATTTGCCAACATCTTTTGTTGTTTTATTTACTTAATTTGGACAAGAGTAGTATGTTTATGTACCTTCGGGACCACTTTTTTCATACAAAATTCGGCTCATGCATAGCTGGGGTTGTGGTTTTTTGAAATGTGAAATGTGTATGTGTTGTGTGGTATTGAGGTATTGGAATGTGTGTGTTGTGAGAGTGAGAGAGAATAGTTATTTGGTGTGAGAGAGTATTGTCAGGTGAATTTGTGTGTGTTAAGGTTTTGAGGATTGATTTTGTGTGTGATGGAAGAAAACCAGTTTTAGTGTATAGATAGAAAATAGACAGCTGTTGTGTTTTTAAAGATCAAGGTGGTTGAAATGTGTATTTTCCTCGTTCGTGATTGATGGTTGGTTTTATGTTGGCTATGGTGGAGATATATATTTATATTTTTGTTGGTGTTTTGTTGTGTTAATTTTTCTATGATTGTTTACTATCTATAGATCTTTCTGGATGGGATTTTGTAACCTAAAATATTTGTATTTGTTGTGAGAGAGAGAGGAAGTGTGGGTTGTGAGAGAGAGGGGAAGTGTGGGTTGTGAGACATGAGAGAGAGGGAATAGTTATTTAGTGTGAGACAGTGTTGCCAGATAGATTTGTGTGTGTTAGGTTTTGAGTTTTGATTTTGTGGATGATGGAAGAAACCCAGTTTTAGTGTAGAGAGAAAATGCTTGCCTGTTATGTTTTTAAAGATCAGTATGATTGAAATGTATGTTGTTTATGTTTTGCATCCCTGGTTAGTAATATGTTTGTAGTTTTGAGAAAGAATGTGAATACATTTTTGTGATAAGAAATGTAAACATTAGTATTAGTAGTTTAAAAAATTATTATTATTGTAGAGAGGAATGTGATAACAATTGACAATAAAAAATGTTATTTACAACCAAAAGAGATTTTATTTCTGTGATTCTAATTGTTGTAAATAATTTATAAAAAAGTATTTTTAAATAAAATACAATTTTTTATTTATAAATTATTATTTATTTCTTATAGTTTTTATATTTTGTTAAAGGTACAGTTTATACAGTTTTTTATATTATTGAAATTTATAATTTTCCAAGCTTCATCTTCTGCTACTCTCCTTAAGATTTCATAATCATAACAATCACAAATTTTCGGTCCAGCTCTAGTATTCTTATCAGCCCAAACACAATCTTCTAAATGTTTATCATTTTTGTTTAATGTTCTTGGTAATTTTCTTATTTGTTCTAGATGTTCTACTGTATACTCATTGTAATTATGAATTTCATTGGTTTTAGTTGTTATTTTTTATATTTTCTATTCTATTTTATTCATTTTCTATTCTAATCTATTCTATTCTAATCTATTCTACTCTAATCTATTCTGTTCTATCCATCTATCTATCTACCTACCTACCTATCTATCTACCTACCTATCTATCTATCTATCCATCTATCTATCTACCTACCTACCTATCTATCTACCTACATATCTATCCATCTATCTATCTATATATCTATCTATTTGTCTGTCTATCTATCCATCTGTCTATCTATCTATCTCTCTATCCATCCATCTACCTATCTATTTATCTGTCTATAAATCTATTCTATTCTATTCTATTCTATTCTATTCTATTCTATTCTATTCTATTCTATTCTATTCTATTCTATTCTATTCTATTCTATTCTATTCTATTCTATTCTATTCTATTGTATTGTGTTCTATTCCATTATATTCTATTCTATTCTATTGTATTGTGTTCTATTCCATTATATTATATTATATTCTATTCTATTCTATTCTATTCTATTCTATTCTATTCTATTCTATTCTATTCTATTCTATTCTATTCTATTCTATTCTAATCTATTCTATTCTATTCTATTCTATTCTATTCTATTCTATTCTATTCTATTCTATTCTATTCTATTCTATTCTATTCTATTCTATTCTATTCTATTCTATTCTATTCTATTCTATTCTATTCTATGTCATCTACTTATAAATTGTTTAAACTACTATATCTATTCTATAAATTTATAATATTTACAAAAACCAATAATATGAATTTAAAATAGTGTCTTATGTATTGGGACTAAATCGCTATTTTCATATTAAACTTTTTCTTTGCATACATATGATAATTTTTCATGTATACTCCTTCTTTAAATATCTTGATTTTAATTTAGTATATATTGATAGATACATACAATATTAAATTTAGATGCAGTTCTAATAACTGTTTGAAATAAGTACACTCTTATCTTTTTAATAAAAAAATGTATAAAGATTTGCTAATCGATCAAACTTCTATCAATTCTGTTCAAACTAAAGGTATAGGTAATACCTGATTAAAAAGTTGTGAAAAAGTCGCTAATAGAAAATGTAATGATCTACTCCAATTATCATTTAAGCTACAGTGTACCATGAGTGTAATATTCCCCAGAGAATATGAACGTGTAAAGACATTTGATTGGTTGGATAAGAACCAATTGACTATGACGAGAATGTTTTATACCAGCAAAAGAGATAGAACGAGATGTTATTTTTGTGTGTTGAGAACATGTTGATCTGCCTATATCTGAGCATCTGCGCTGATCATCAAATTGTCCTCTATTAAGAAGACGTAGTATCAACAATATATCAATACATTTTGAGTATTTGAAAAAAGTCTTACTACCAACTAGCTATGATACATATGGTATAAGTAAAGGTATTGAAAAGAATTACAATGATTTTCCTGAGGGTATAATCCTATCTGAAAAACAAATTTTATTACCATCACCAGCAAATATAATATTAGTACTAAAAATCAAAATCTCAATTCATATCATCCGGAATATGTGGAATATGAAATTGAATCACCACACCTAATTATATTTACTGCTGTGTCCAGAAAGTCTAAAAGAACTCTATACCAATTAATAGATTTTATTTTTACATAAATATCTTTAATATTTTCTGTTAATTTTTTTTCTTTTATACAAAATCTTTCGATTTTATAGTATGAATTATATTCTATCCCATATATGTGATTATTTAATAAAAGTTCATTATTTCTTTACTATCAATATTTCTTATAAATGATGAAATTAAAACATTAAACATTTTAAATTTACACTAAATGCCATGTTTTATTTTATTTTTTATTTTTATAATAGATACATACATATAAACACATTTTTTTTTTTGTTTCATTATTTTATATTCAGTATTCATTTGTATCACAAATTTAATTACGTTTACATCTCTTTCTAAACATAATATATTTTATAGTGGAGAATTAGACAAAGTTATAAACATATCTGGTAAAATTCAGTATATTATCAATAAATTAAAGGTCTTTTTAGTTTAATTTGGAAATACGTTGTTGCTTGGAATCAGATAATAAAATATAAATGGTGTATTAAAATTTATATCAGTAAGAAATATATTCAATCATTATAACAAACCTTCACATCTAAATATTTCAAAAGTCACACTTAATTTTAATTACAATTAATTTCAATTATTTTAATATTTTTGTCTTTTGCAAACATACATTTATATTATTTTTCATCATTCCCTTAGACACCTAAAAGTACAGGGATGAAATATTATCCATAGACTTACTCTTACAATATTTATTCTTAATGAAAATAGAACATAAAACTAGAATACAAATCGAAATAACAAAAAGTGATATGTCTCCTGACACAGTTTTAACCTTTAAATTCTTTAACTCAGTTTTGATTATATCAACATCAATATGTAGTTTATCAATATATTTGCTATTGTTTAAAATATTTACAGTAACTGGTTTTATAACTCTAATATTAATTTTATTGTAATCTATCAGCCATGATGATGTTTGAATAGACGATTTTTGTTTTGATGTAAAATATGCTGAAGAATATAACGTGATTCCTTCGTGTTCTGCAACACATCCTGATGGTAAAGTTAACAAACCTTTTAAAGGTAGCATTATCGAACTGCGATTATGATTATCACAGTCCACACTTAGTGTGAATGCATCAGAAACAGTAAATAACCACTGATTTTCTGTTGATAATTTGATCCAAACACTTTTCTTTTCAACTTCTTCAAAATTACATTCAGCATGCCTTGACTGTTTTAGTGCTGAAATTTCACATGTTCGTTCAACAGCTGATTTCCATGAAAAATTATTTCTACAATTAAATTGGTCATCATAGTTTTTAGTACATGCATTAAGTTGCAATTGAGACATCAAAAAATACAAATTATTTGCAAAGTTATACACTATGTAGTCATCATCCACCAAAGATATTACTGCACTATTATCTACTTCAACTGGCAATTGAATTATTTTGTAAACTTCAGAGCTATGATTGGTAACTAATGGTATTTCAGCTTGTATTACAATTCGATTTTCTATTATAAATCCATTTACTTTGATAGAATTAAAAATTTTCTTTAATTTAGTACCGGTGAGTTGTCCAGGAAAAATCAAATCATTTGATAAGAATATTTCAATATGTGATAATTCGTCTTCTAATTGGTTAAATGTAAGAAGATCTGGATTAACATACCCATGATTTATATCAATTAATAGATTTGACAAGGATGATTGAACTTTATTACAGTTATCTACTATTAAATGTAGTTGCCCTATCATGACTTGAAACAACCATTCTGCATTTGTTCTATTTTTATCTTCATCACTATTAATCAGCTTCAGTAGTTCATAAATTTTAATAATGCTTGCATTTAGTTCATTAGTAGTGTTTTTTATTATGTTCTCTGTAGAATCTAAAATTGATATTTGTTGAATCATAAGCTAATTCAAATCTTGCTGGTTGTTAAAATAGTTTTTTATTTTTTTTTTTGCAGAGTTTGATGATCTTCGTTAATCACGGTTTTTGATTTTAGAAATAAATTGTCTTGCTGCAATGAATAATATATTTTATCGAACCTTCGTTTTAACAATTCACATTTCTCTTTGCCATATTTATTAATTAAGAACTCATTTTGTATAACTTCTGTTATGATTTTTATTTTCTTAAGTTCATCGTAAAATTCATAGAAGTCATAGTAAATAAATAGATTCCATCTTGAATTAATCATGTTTATAGTTCCTATATTATCAAAATATAATACAGTATTTGATGGTATTTCTTGAACTCTAATATTAGTATTATAATTTGAAAATGCAGCATTTAGTCTTACAGTTGTCACGAGATGTGTCAAAAAGCAAAGTAAGTTATAATTTATTAAATTCATAATATTTAGGTGTTGTTTATTTATTAAGCTTGATGTCTTATGTTTATATCTTTACTTTTGGAATATGCTATATCGTGATCTTTGCATGCAGCGTCCAAAAGGTTAATTCCTTTATCTCCTTTATAACTGATAACGAACTGGTTCTAATCTGCTTTATAACAGATAACGAACTGGTTCTGATCTGTTTTATAACTGCTAACGAACTGGTTCTGATCTGCTTTATAACTGATTACGAACTGGTTCTGATCTGCTTTATATCTTTCATCACTTATTTACAATTGAATAAAATTATCGAATCCCTTTCTATATCGACCTTTATTAACTAGATCATCCTTACTAACAACAAAACATGTAGATTTTATTATTAACCAACTGTGTTGTAGGAATTAATTCTAATTTCATTTTCATGGCTTTTATATCTCGGATTTGGATTACTAGTGCGTGGACTTCGCATGTAATATTTATATATAATCTTCATAATATATTTCTTTTCCTCATTTAAATGAAAACAGCGGCATGAAACTGCATTTCCATATCTTCTTTTGAACGATTGAATTTTCTGTAAAGATTCTTAAAAAATCATGTTCTCAAAACTCAACAAAAATACACCAATATCAAATATCTTGTAACCTTCAGATCACTTAAATCACTAAAAGCAAAAGCTAAAAAGTGAACCATCCCTAAGACCATAGTAAATAAAAGATTTTTCTTTTTTAATTTTATGTAGATAATTATTAACTTTAATATGAAAAAAAAAAATATGTATTATTAAAAGATTCCATTTATACCTTTAAAATTACAGGAGATGAAATATTAGCCATAGACGTACTATTACAATATTTATTCTTAATGTAAATAGAACATAAAACTAGAATACAAATCGAAATAACAAAAAGTGATATGTCTCCTGACACAGTTTTAATCTTTAAATTCTTTAACTCAGTTTTGATTATATCAACATCAATATGTAGTTTATCAATATATTTGCTATTGTAAACATTTTGTTTACAGTAACTGGTTTTATAACTCTAATATTAATTTTATTGTAATCTATCAATTTCAAGTGGTGGTTGTAAATCTCCAAAGCTGTTAAAATATTCCTTATAGTTGTGATTTTTATAATATGCTACCCAATGTGTTCCAGGTCCATGTTCATAATCTAAATTAACAATACCACATTCTTGAGTAAGTGGTTTTTAGGTAAACCATCACGCATGAAAACACCTCTAAAATATCTGAGTTGTCTTCCATATTTCTATAGATCTATATCAGTTAGGGGACGATTGGGTAGATTTTTTAAAAGTTTTTTGAATCTGGTCTATAATACAATCCATATCCAGTTTTATAAGGTTTAAGATATAAACCTTTTCCCATAGCTATTGCTTCCATATTTTTATTATAACGTGTAGCTTCTGCTAGTTGTTCTTTTCCATTCTTTATACTGTTCACAGCTTTAACTATAGCTGATCCACCTGTAGCTAAACCTCCCAAAGCTGATAATGTTGTTAAAACAGGAATTAGTGGTAGAAATCCACCAATTTTAGGTACTGGAATTACTCTTGGTATTTTTATATTAGCTCTCCTTTTGCTTTTAAAATTATTATGAACGACTTTTTGAGCAATTTTAACAGCGTCATGTATATTATCTGGTTTTTCTTTTTTTCAAAAGTTTTAAGGTATTTCTAACAGTGTTGGTAAATAATTTTCTATTACAAACTTTTCTCATTCTTTTTTTCATTGTTTTTCTCGATTTACGATGTTTTTTAATATTTTTAATATTTTTCATACCTAATCCAAATTTCACTTTTGTATTCATTGCATTCGTAACAAACCAAGCATTAGCTCGTTCTTTAAAATCACTATCTTTAGATTTTACTCGTTGTCAAGCTTTTTCAGCTAATATTTGATCAGCTTGATGTCGGCTATTTAAATCTTTTGATTGTGAATATGCAATATCGTGTTCTTTACATACAGCGTCTAATAAATTTATTCCTTTATCTCCTCTTGCTAAGCGTTCTTTAAGTTTTGTACCAGGTCCACAGAATTGATAACCAGGTAATAATACAGTATTTGATGGTATTTCTTGAACTCTAATATTAGTATTATAATTTGAAAATGCAGCATTTAATCTTACAGTTGTCACGAGATGTGTCAAGAAGCAAAGTAAGTTATAATTTATTAAATTCATAATATTTAGGTGTTGTTTATTTATTAAGCTTGATGTCTTATGTTTATGTCTTTACTTTTGGAATATGCTATATCGTGATCTTCGCATGCAGCATTCAAAGGTTAATTCCTTTATCTACTCGTTCCAAATGTTTTTATAATTTTTATCCAGGACCGCAAAATTTGTAACCAGGAAGATTTATTTTATGTTAGTAGACATAAAAATGCTAATTCTTTCTATTTACGTCAAACTTATACAAGAATCCCAAAACATTTAGTTATATATAATGCTAATAAGATTATTATATTTAAGCAAGTGAGACATATATATGGAGATCATGTGATATGAATTATGAAAAGTTTCATAAAATCTGTCGAGAATGATGGAAAGACAAGTATGGATTTCTGGTTGTAAGTAAAGATGATGATTTAAATAAATATTTAATTATCAGTATATTATTAGATATTAAACGTATTAGATCAGTATACACTACATCGATCTGGTATCAGCTATCAGGTCTGATATCAGATATCAGGTCTAGTATCAGCTACCAGACCTGATAGCTGATACCAGATCGATGTAGTGTATACTGATCTAATACGTTTAATATCTAATAATATACTGATAATTAAATATTTATTTAAATCATCATCTTTACTTACAACCAGAAATCCATACTTGTCTTTCCATCATTCTCGACAGATTTTATGAAACTTTTCATAATTCATATCACATGATCTCCATATATATGTCTCACTTGCTTAAATATAATAATCTTATTAGCATTATATATAACTAAATGTTTTGGGATTCTTGTATAAGTTTGACGTAAATAGAAAGAATTAGCATTTTTATGTCTACTAACATAAAATAAATCTTCCTGGTTACAAATTTTGCGGTCCTGGATAAAAATTATAAAAACATTTGGAACGAGTAGATAAAGGAATTAACCTTTGAATGCTGCATGCGAAGATCACGATATAGCATATTCCAAAAGTAAAGACATAAACATAAGACATCAAGCTTAATAAATAAACAACACCTAAATATTATGAATTTAATAAATTATAACTTACTTTGCTTCTTGACACATCTCGTGACAACTGTAAGATTAAATGCTGCATTTTCAAATTATAATACTAATATTAGAGTTCAAGAAATACCATCAAATACTGTATTATTACCTGGTTATCAATTCTGTGGACCTGGTACAAAACTTAAAGAACGCTTAGCAAGAGGAGATAAAGGAATAAATTTATTAGACGCTGTATGTAAAGAACACGATATTGCATATTCACAATCAAAAGATTTAAATAGCCGACATCAAGCTGATCAAATATTAGCTGAAAAAGCTTGACAACGAGTAAAATCTAAAGATAGTGATTTTAAAGAACGAGCTAATGCTTGGTTTGTTACGAATGCAATGAATACAAAAGTGAAATTTGGATTAGGTATGAAAAATATTAAAAATATTAAAAAACATCGTAAATCGAGAAAAACAATGAAAAAAAGAATGAGAAAAGTTTGTAATAGAAAATTATTTACCAACACTGTTAGAAATACCTTAAAACTTTTGAAAAAAAGAAAAACCAGATAATATACATGACGCTGTTAAAATTGCTCAAAAAGTCGTTCATAATAATTTTAAAAGCAAAAGGAGAGCTAATATAAAAATACCAAGAGTAATTCCAGTACCTAAAATTGGTGGATTTCTACCACTAATTCCTGTTTTAACAACATTATCAGCTTTGGGAGGTTTAGCTACAGGTGGATCAGCTATAGTTAAAGCTGTGAACAGTATAAAGAATGGAAAAGAACAACTAGCAGAAGCTACACGTTATAATAAAAATATGGAAGCAATAGCTATGGGAAAAGGTTTATATCTTAAACCTTATAAAACTGGATATGGATTGTATTATAGACCAGATTCAAAAAACTTTTAAAAAATCTACCCAATCGTCCCCTAACTGATATAGATCTATAGAAATATGGAAGACAACTCAGATATTTTAGAGGTGTTTTCATGCGTGATGGTTTACCTAAAAACCACTTACTCAAGAATGTGGTATTGTTAATTTAGATTATGAACATGGACCTGGAACACATTGGGTAGCATATTATAAAAATCACAACTATAAGGAATATTTTAACAGCTTTGGAGATTTACAACCACCACTTGAAATTGATAGATTACAATAAAATTAATATTAGAGTTATAAAACCAGTTACTGTAAACAAAATGTTTACAATAGCAAATATATTGATAAACTACATATTGATGTTGATATAATCAAAACTGAGTTAAAGAATTTAAAGATTAAAACTGTGTCAGGAGACATATCACTTTTTGTTATTTCGTTTTGTATTCTAGTTTTATGTTCTATTTACATTAAGAATAAATATTGTAATAGTACGTCTGTGGCTAATATTTCATCTCCTGTAATTTTAAAGGTATAAATGGAATCTTTTAATAATACATATTTTTTTTTTTTCATATTAAAGTTAATAATTATCTACATAAAATTAAAAAAGAAAAATCTTTTATTTACTATGGTCTTAGGGATGGTTCACTTTTTAGCTTTTGCTTTTAGTGATTTAAGTGATCTGAAGGTTACAAGATATTTGATATTGGTGTATTTTTGTTGAGTTTTGAGAACATGATTTTTTAAGAATCTTTACAGAAAATTCAATCGTTCAAAAGAAGATATGGAAATGCAGTTTCATGCCGCTGTTTTCATTTAAATGAGGAAAAGAAATATATTATGAAGATTATATATAAATATTACATGCGAAGTCCACGCACTAGTAATCCAAATCCGAGATATAAAAGCCATGAAAATGAAATTAGAATTAATTCCTACAACACAGTTGGTTAATAATAAAATCTACATGTTTTGTTGTTAGTAAGGATGATCTAGTTAATAAAGGTCGATATAGAAAGGGATTCGATAATTTTATTCAATTGTAAATAAGTGATGAAAGATATAAAGCAGATCAGAACCAGTTCGTAATCAGTTATAAAGCAGATCAGAACCAGTTCGTTAGCAGTTATAAAACAGATCAGAACCAGTTCGTTATCTGTTATAAAGCAGATTAGAACCAGTTCGTTATCAGTTATAAAGGAGATAAAGGAATTAACCTTTTGGACGCTGCATGCAAAGATCACGATATAGCATATTCCAAAAGTAAAGATATAAACATAAGACATCAAGCTTAATAAATAAACAACACCTAAATATTATGAATTTAATAAATTATAACTTACTTTGCTTTTTGACACATCTCGTGACAACTGTAAGACTAAATGCTGCATTTTCAAATTATAATACTAATATTAGAGTTCAAGAAATACCATCAAATACTGTATTATATTTTGATAATATAGGAACTATAAACATGATTAATTCAAGATGGAATCTATTTATTTACTATGACTTCTATGAATTTTACGATGAACTTAAGAAAATAAAAATCATAACAGAAGTTATACAAAATGAGTTCTTAATTAATAAATATGGCAAAGAGAAATGTGAATTGTTAAAACGAAGGTTCGATAAAATATATTATTCATTGCAGCAAGACAATTTATTTCTAAAATCAAAAACCGTGATTAACGAAGATCATCAAACTCTGCAAAAAAAAAAAAATAAAAAACTATTTTAACAACCAGCAAGATTTGAATTAGCTTATGATTCAACAAATATCAATTTTAGATTCTACAGAGAACATATTAAAAAACACTACTAATGAACTAAATGCAAGCATTATTAAAATTTATGAACTACTAAAGCTGATTAATAGTGATGAAGATAAAAATAGAACAAATGCAGAATGGTTGTTTCAAGTCATGATAGGGCAACTACATTTAATAGTAGATAACTGTAATAAAGTTCAATCATCCTTGTCAAATCTATTAATTGATATAAATCATGGGTATGTTAATCCAGATCTTCTTACATTTAACCAATTAGAAGACGAATTATCACATATTGAAATATTCTTATCAAATGATTTGATTTTTCCTGGACAACTCACCGGTACTAAATTAAAGAAAATTTTTAATTCTATCAAAGTAAATGGATTTATAATAGAAAATCGAATTGTAATACAAGCTGAAATACCATTAGTTACCAATCATAGCTCTGAAGTTTACAAAATAATTCAATTGCCAGTTGAAGTAGATAATAGTGCAGTAATATCTTTGGTGGATGATGACTACATAGTGTATAACTTTGCAAATAATTTGTATTTTTTGATGTCTCAAGTAGATAGGTAATGGTGGACCACGACATCAAAGGATGCCGCCGCCGCTTTTCCAATTGGAATGTGTGTGTATCGATGACCTAGTAAGTAAACTTGTAATGGGCATTTCCAATTGGAATGTGTGTGTTGTGAGAGTGAGAGGGAATAGTTATTTGGTGTGAGAGAGTATTGTCATGTGGATTTGTGTGTGTTAAGGTTTTGAGGATTGATTTTGTGTGTGATGGAAGAAAACCAGTTTTAGTGTATAGATAGAAAAAGGACACTTGTTGTGTTTTTTAAAGATCAAGGTGGTTGAAATGTGTGTTTTCCTCATTCGTGATTGGTGGTTGATTTTATGTTGGCTATGGCGGAGATAATTTTTTATATTTTTGTTGGTGTGTTGGTGTTAATTTTTCTATGATTGTTTACTATCTATAGATCTTTCTGGATGGGATTTTGTAACCTAAAATATTTGTATTTGTTGTGAGAGAGTATTGTCATGTGGATTTGTGTGTGTTAAGGTTTTGAGGATTGATTTTGTGTGTGATGGAAGAAAACCAGTTTTAGTGTATAGATAGAAAAAGGACACCTGTTGTGTTTTTTAAAGATCAAGGTGGTTGAGATGCTATGATAGAAATATTTTAATATTTTTGTTGGTGTTTTGGTATTAATTATTCTACGAATGTTTACTAGCTATAGATTTCTCTTTTCTGAATGGGATTTTGTAACGTAAAATATTTTGTTGGAGGAATATTTGTTGAATCGTATTCCAATTGAATTTTCTACTTGTATGTGAAGGTATAATAAGCAGCAGTGAATTTCATTGACTTTGATATTTTTAGGAAATATTTAGGAAATATTTATGAAATCTTTTGTGAAATGTGTATGCGGTGGATTAGTATCTATGAGTTTCATTGGTTTTAGTTGGTATTTTTAAAAAATTTATGTAAGTAATTGGAATTTTTGATATATGTTTGTAAGAGAAATGAATAGCATTTGCAGAAAGAGTTTTGTAACTAAAAAAAAAGACAATGATTTTTAGTTTTATTTATTTATTTTGTTGATAAAAAATTTGTAATATGTTTCTATTAGATGTATTACATTATCTTTTTTTAATTCAAATTTAATACAATCACACAAAATGTTTGATCTACAATCGCAAATGTTGCATATCGTAGGGCAGTTGATAAAATGTTTTCCATGAACAGAGGTAATTACTCCATATTTTCATATTCGTCTAGCATTCCCTTAAAATAGCTTATCATGTATAAATGTTCATCAAATATGCCCCCTTGAAAATCATATAAAAATTTCTCTATTATATTTCTATAAGTCATTTTCTTTAAAAAGATGTTTTTCCTCTTTATTCTTTCTTGTCTTCTCATTTTCAACTGCTTTCATTCGACTTGTATGCTACTATTTAAACAATATCCGTTTAGATCCTAAAACATGAATGATCATGACTTTTGATTTTATAAAATGAGCAAGTTTATGAGTGGAATAATTAATTCAAAGGCCAAAAAACCATTCTTCTTTTTATTATTATTCTTTGTATTATTTGAAACATGTACATACATACATAAGTATTGATCATATAAAATATGTTGACATGACATTTCAAGACAGCAAACCAAAAACCTAAAGGTGAAAACAGGTAAATACTATTTTTTAAAAGATTTATGAAAATTAAAAAAGGGTTTCATAATTAAAAATTTTATCTTGTATACCATAAAAAGCAAACCACGAGACATTTATGACTTCCTTTGTTAAAAAAGTCTATGTCAACCTGTAGAATTAAAAAATGAGGTTTGATCAACTTTAGTTTATTTTCTAACACTTTCCTTAATGTCATACTGTTAACATTGAAGAAATGTATTTTCGTATTTTAGTCATTTGTAGTATTATTTAAGCGCTCTATGTAAACATTTTCTAACTTACCTAGGAATATTACTATTTTCCCCCAATTAGTATATTATACCATATATATATATGTCCAAAAATTAAAAAAAAAAAAAAATTAAACGCGAAGTTTTATTTCATTAAACCAAAGTGAAAAAAAAAGTGAATTATACGAAAAATAATTGAAATTTTAATTAAAAAAAAAAAAAAAAATAATACTAATAATAATAAACAATAAATAATAATGGCTCCAGTACCCTGCTCAATTTGTGGAATCAAATCCAGCAACGCCAATATGCTCAAGGCTCATCGCTCCCTTCATTGTGACATATGCAAAAAGTTGTTCATGTCCCATTTAAAACTGAAGGAACACATGAATGTCGAACAGGGAACCTCAATAGAAAATTCCATTACCGATCAGCATGAAGCATGTCCAATTTGCGATAAAAGTATTAAAAAAACAATTTTGAAGGCCCACATAAACCTACATTGCCCCATTTGTGCCAAAGTTTTCATGAGTACAAGAAAACTTATTGAGCATAAAGATACCCACAACAACCCCACTCCTTCTACATCATCAACAAATAGACATTGCAAAGAATGTAATGAAATGATTCCAATTTCCTCTTACAGCTCTCACATAAGATCAAATCAACATAAAGAAAATTGTGAGGCAATGATCATTAACAAAAAGTTAACTGTGAGAAATAGTGCTTTCAATGGACGTATTGAAGCATATTCGTTCTTAAACAGCAAGGAGGAACTTCTGATGCCAGAGGAATTTTTCAATTCCGCAAAGGATGTTGTTATTGATCAAATGAGGGAATGTATTGCAAAACATACTCTCTTTAAAAGTAATATGGAATTATTATGTGACTACATGAAGACAATTAATGATGACATAATAGTAGCACCAATGGCTCATATCTCAAAAATGACTTTGGTAACTATGGCCGATGACATCACAGAAATATTTACAAAGCATGCAGATGAAATTGTCACAAAAATGGGGGAATTCCAGGAGAGAGATAGTGGATGGACACTAATAAAAATAAATTCTCTGGAAATCAACATAAACAAAGTGAGTCTAATAAGAGGATCCCAATTCATCCCACTACCAAAGAAAATAAGTAAAAAGGGATCATGCATTAATGTAGAAAACAGAGACGTTTACTGCTTCAAATGGACTTTGGTTGCAGCTTTATATGAGGGATTGAATATGAGGCAAAGGAAAAATTGCAATGCCTACAACATTAATATTGAGAGCCCCATAATATCTATTGGTGAGCACATACTAAATTTTGAGGGATTAGAATTCCCACCATCTTTAAAAAATATTAAAAAATTTGAGAAAAAAAATTCGGTGAGCGTCAATGTTTTCGGCTTCGATGGCACATCCATTGTTGGACCATATTATATAACAATAGAAGAAAAATCTACACATGTGAACATGCTCTTGCTGCACTCTGATGAGAAATATCATTATGTTCTCATAACTGATCTCTCAAAGTAAGTTTTTTTATTATTATTATTATTTTTTTTTTTATGGTTCTAATTTAATAATTATTTTTTTTTTCTTTTAGACTAATTCGGTCTAGTATAACATCGCATAGCAACAAAATTTTAATTTGTAATATGTGCTTATATTACACTCACAATGAGCATTCTCTCAATGAACACAAAAAGAAAGATTGTGGAGAAAAAGTTGTGGAAATGCCCAAGCCTGAGAATGCTGAAATAAAATTCACAAACCACCAAAAACAAATCGATGTCCCATTCGTCATTTATGCTGATTTCGAGTCCATTTTGGAGAAAAGAAATGATATAGTGAGTAGAAATATAGTAAATATACAAAAGCACATTCCATGTGCTTTTAGTTATAATATTAAGTGTAGTTTTAAGAACGAAAATAATAAGATGAGGTATTATTTAGGAGAAAATGCCTCTAAAAATTTTGTTGAACAAATAGTTAAAGATTCAACTGACATTTATATTAATCATTTGTCAAAAGTAAAGCTGATGATAATGACACCAGAAGAAATTGAAGTTTTCAATAAGTCAATAATGTGTCACTTTTGTCAAAAACTTTTAAATAATGTTAAAGTAAGAGACCACTGTCATCTCACTGGTAACTTCCGCGGAGCTGCTCATAATGAGTGTATTTTAAAGTGTAAGACACCAAAATTTATACCAGTAATTTTTCATAACCTTTCTGCATATGATATGCACCTGTTTTGTAAAGATCTTTCCACAATAAAAAATGCTAGTATAAAAGTTATTCCACAAAATAAAGAAAGATACATTTCCCTATCTGTATTTGTTAAAATAGATAGTCATAGAAGCTTTGAGATAAGATTTTTAGATTCTGTTAGGTTTATGGCTTCCAGTTTAGACACTTTAGCTAAAAATCTCGATATAAAAGATTTTAAGAGTGTTCGAGAACAATTCAATAACGAGGATAAATTTAATCTCATTAGAAGAAAGGGGGTATTTCCATATTCATATATGGATTCTTTTGCTAAATTCAATGAAAGCCAATTGCCTAGCAGAGAACATTTCTTTAATATATTAAATAATGAAGAATGTAGTGAGGTTGAATATGAGCATTCGCAAAGAGTATGGAGAGAATTCAATTGTAAGACTCTTCTTGACTACACCGAGCTTTATCTGAAATCAGATGTACTTCTTCTAACAGATATTTTTGAAAATTTTAGAAAGATTTGTAAAAGTATTTATAATTTAGATCCTTGCAATTATTATACTGCACCTGGTTTATCTTGGGATGCAATGCTCAAAACAACAAAAATCTCACTAGAATTATTTACAGATAGGGAAATGTATCTTTTTATACAAAATGGAATAAAAGGTGGTTTAGTTCAATGTTCGAAAAGGTATTCCAAATCAAACCATAAATATATGGACAATTTTGATGAGCAGAAACCATCAGAATATTTAATGTATTTAGACGCGAATAATTTGTATGGCTGGGCAATGTCCGAATACCTTCCTTATGGAGATTTTCAATGGGTACATTTTGAGAACTTTGATAAGTTTGATGTTTCAAATATATCAGATTCATCAGAATATGGATACATTTTAGAAGTAGATTTAGAATATCCTGACTCACTCCACGATTTACACAATGACCTTCCATTTTGTCCACAAAATAAAACTCCAAATAATTCCAAGTGTAAAAAATTAATTGCAGATTTATAAAATAAGTATAATTATGCGATATACTATAGAGTTTTAAAGCAATGCATTGCAAATGGTCTAGTTTTAAAAAAGATTCATAGAATTTTACAATTTAGACAATCTGCATGGTTAAAAACATATATAGATTTGAATACTATCCATAGAACAAATGCTAAAAATAATTTTGAGAAAGATTTTTTCAAATTATTAAACAATGCTGTTTACGGGAAGACAATGGAGTGTGTAGACAAAAGAAAAGATATTCGTATTGCTACAGAGTGGGAAAATACAAATAAAAATCATTTAGGCCTTCGATCATTAATATCCAAACCAAATTTTCTAAGTTTATCAAAATTTAATGATACAATGTACGCTGTTGAGTTGAAGAAAATGAATCCCTATTATAATAAGCCCATTTACATTGGGTTTACAGTGTTAGAGCTATCAAAATGGAAGATGTATGATTTCCATTACAGCTACATGAAACCCAAATTTAGGGAAAACCTCTCCCTCAACTATA
Organism: Protocalliphora azurea; assembly: GCA_932274085.1. Classification (NCBI taxonomy): domain Eukaryota; kingdom Metazoa; phylum Arthropoda; class Insecta; order Diptera; family Calliphoridae; genus Protocalliphora; species Protocalliphora azurea. The sequence goes on along the minus strand of OW026523.1, from coordinate 69,060,379 downwards.
TGGACACAGATTCATTTATTTATTCTATTATAACTGAGGATTTTTATGCTGACATTCGCGGTGACATTGATTCAAATTTTGATACTTCAGAGTATTCTCCTAATAATGAATTTAATTTACCACAGGTGAATAAAAAAGTATTGGGAATGATGAAGGATGAAAATAAGGGGGGCATCATGACAGAATTTGTAGGTTTGCGCTCTAAAATGTACTCACTTTCGACTATTAATGCGGCAGAGATTAAAAAATCCAAAGGTGTTAAAAAATCTGTTATAAAAAGACTTACATTAAACGATTATAAAGATTGTTTATTTGAACAAAAAACTGTTACAGATGAAATGGTATTGTTTAGATCAAAAGCTCATCAGTTGTACACACAAAAATTACATAAGGTAGTACTCACCCATACAGATGATAAAAGAAATATTATGGTAGATCGAGTACAAACTCGTGCTTGGGGTCATTACAGAGATAGAATTAATTCTGATATGGAAATTGAATAGCTAAAAAAAAAAAAATGATATTGGTAGTTGTATGTGAGATGACAGTGGTCGAGAATATAAATGAAAGAAAAACAATTTGTAAATATTGATATAAAATTTTGTTTATTTTATTTCATAAATTTTTTAAATTTAAGAAATTTTGTAATATATCTAATTAAACATAAGATAAAGTACCTAGTATATATATTTTAATTTATTTTTAAGTATTAGAAAAAAAAAAAACAATGTGATATATGTAATAAGAAAATTATCAGTAAAATAAAAAAATAAAAAAAAAATAAAAATATTTTATTATTTCAAGAAGGATTTTATTTTTATTATTTCAAACAGGATTTTCTTTTTCAAGTAAAATAGCATTTCTTAATTTACAAACTCCATGGTTATGATAACTACAACAAATGGTTTCGGGGTATTTCATCTCCAATTGTCGAAAATTAATGCATCCGTAATCTTCAATGTTAAATACTTCTTGCTCTAGTATTTTTTCCAACCAGATTTTCTTTTCGGCACCTTTAACATATACATCAGAATATTTTGCATTCGATCTTAAAAATTTACGAACACTTTTAAATGATATGAATCCATCATTCCAATTAAGATGATGGAAATGCTTCATTAACCAGTTAGCTTGCTTTTGTTTCTGTAGTGAGAGAGACTTCAAAGGGAATGGCGGTTTGATAATGAAATTAATGTACTCCGTAGAATTGAAAACCATTGCAATTTCTTTTGCAATAAAGTTGTTAGAATTGAATTTGAATCCTTGCAAGTCAATGAAAATTGTGTTTGTCATTATTTATATTTTATATGAATTTTCGAATTTCTCCTAGAAGTGGTGTGTATTCAATTATTCTATCATGAATAAGAATACAATAAGCTGATGTGTTTGCTGGAATATTTGTAGCAGTTTCAAATTCAATTTTTATATCAATTGGTCCGCTATTGACACTTTCGTTTTGATGACTAACATCAACTACTATTATGGGAGCATTATTTTTAAACTCTTGTGCATTGAGAAGAGGTTGAGGATCTTTCATATAATAGTTTTGTTGAAATCTTACATACATATCATATAGAATAGCATAACGTTCATTTTTGAATTTAATATTAAGGTCGTCATATGGATAAGATTCTGAGTTTAAATGCACTTTCAAATTAGTTAGATCACAATGAACAAATTTCTTTTCATTTTGAAAAGCAATCAAAACGAAGCGAGGGCGCTCTCGATTTGCAGCTAGTTTAACATTCCATACATGATTACTTCCTGTATTTAGTTGTGGATTAATATGACAATCCCAACTTCGAAATGCTATTGGTATAGAAGCACCACTGTTTATTATTTTTATCATATTCAATTTACTAAAATCAGATAGTTGGACATGAGGAATTCTCCAAGATATATTGGAAATTGTAATTTTCGCCTTTTCAGTAGAAACAGTTGAATAAACAAGATTTTCATCATTCTTATTACGCAACAGTATCAGCTCATGTTTTCCATTTAATATGATTTTATTATAGTCCTCAGCAAATCCCAAAAATATTTTAAGTGGCACATAAAAGTTAAAATAACCATTCACGAGATCTATGTCATCAATTTTGTGCCAACCGGCATTTTGCATTACACTACTATCAGTTGGTGATAAAGAAATAAAATTTTTTATAGTACTTGAGATTCCTAAGTGTCTTGTATGATCAATTTCAATGCCATTTAGTTCATAACGAATTTCATCAAATAGGTATGCAACAAAATTATTTTTTAATTTGAAGTTGGATGTAGAAGGAACTAATTTTGTGTTATTGGCATCTTTCACGAATCCTTCAACATAAATGAAACTTTCAGCGGGTAATACATACAAATCCTGGTTTTGTATTGAAATTCGAATTTCATCGTTGTTGTTGTAGGATTGTAGATATGGAGTGTATGTGTGGTAATCTTTTTTAATTATATTCTCATCTGATACAGGTTTTTCCAGAACATCTATTATTGAACTCATGGTCTCTTCAATTTAAAATTCAATGATTTTAGAAATTCTTTATTTGCTGGTGTTAATTTTAAATGTTGAAACGTTTTACTCTTGTTTACTTTAGTTTTCTCCGATGTGTTGGAATTATGTGATATTTTATTTTTAGATATATTATTGCTATAAATTATCATTATTTGGACGGTTTCAAATGTATTCGAATTGTAATTTCCTCTCCTCGGAAATTGATTAAATCTCCGTGCTGATCAACTACTCTTAGAGTGAGAGAACTTATCTCTCGACAGTTGATTGGCAAATAAATGAGATTCCTGGGAATCTCATCAATTTTATACCCTGGAGGGACATTAATTGCAAATTCGTGCAAAGTGTGTGACTGAGAATTATTGATGTAAGTGTTGACTGCAATATTACCTTCAACACGCAAGATATTTACTTTAAAAATATTTACTGGAAGGTAGGAGTAGTGATCTTCATTAGGAGATAGGGTCTTTTTATTAAATCCTAATAATTTTCCAATTGTATTCTCCCTATTTAAGTGTATATGATCTTTTGAGCTATATATTTTTACTTGCATTGTATTATTATTTGCTTCTATAATAATTTTATTTTTTGAACTATACCGTTTATACTGTTCTTTTATATAATCAACTATATCATTTAATTCATAAGACCCAATTGGAATTTCAATTATATAATCCCCAATATGAAATATATTATTATATACATCTACATTAGGTATGCTATTGTTAGAGCACATTCATATTCTCCATTTAGTTCGATAGGGGGAAAATAATTTGCTGACAACTCTGATGAGTTAGAACTTAATGTTAGTGTTATTGACATTTTGGTTGTTGGATTATAAATAAAATAATTTTGGCTTGTGTTGTGTATTAAAAATGTTTTATTTATTATTTTTTAGTATATAGACAAAATTATTCTAGTATCTTAAAATCTATAATATTTCACTTTTGTTAATCCAAGAATTATGTTGATTAGGAAATCCTAGCCATTTTACAAATGCCTTCTCTCCTTTGGTTTTTAAGATTTTTTCAACCAGGTATGTATTAGGAAATTTAGTTTTGGAAAGTTCTTCATCATAGAATCCACCTTTAATTGGATTGCCGAGATAGTCCTCCAATGTGTATGTTGTAGGATAGGTATTTTTTACGGTTTTGATTTTAAAAATCTCTGTTGTCCAATTAGGAGTATATCCTTTCTCAAATATGTGTTTATATTTACTTATACGTACATAATCTCCAACATTAAATTTAGATACTTTATATATTTTCAAATGACTATAAACTGTATTTAATAATTTTTTCTCATTTGAGGAGTTAACATTAATTGGAGCCATTTTTATTGTACGATGAACTTTTCTATTATATAAATCAATAAGATCTTTGTAAATATTCAGCCAGCGATATGAACCATTCAAGCTAAATTCTTTCCACATCATCCCTTTTAAAGTTCGATTGAAACGTTCTATTATAGATGCTTTCATTCTACTACAAGTTGAGTAATGATTGATGCTATATTTCTGCATGAGGTTTTCAAAATATTTGTTAAAAAATTCTTTGCCATCGTCAGTTTGTAAATTTTTGGGAACTCTACCCAATTTTAAAATACTATCCATTGCTTTTGCAACTTCAAGTGCAGTTTTATTTTTAAGTGCTACAGCCCAAGCAAACTTGGAAAATGTGTCAATGATATTTAATAAATATCTGTAATTTTTATTAGATTTTGAATAATTTCCCATCTCAACCAAATCTGCTTGCCAAAGGTCATCTACTCCTTTCATTACAACTCTTCTACGATTGAAATTTTTTCTGGCTTGCTTATGTAGTTCATTTACTAAGTCTCTTTTTGTAGTCATTATTAATAATTTTTATGATCACTTCCGCTGGATGTTAACAGTTGAAGCACCTTTATCTATTGTTACTACATTGAAATGTTCAAATTTATAAATTTTTTCACGTATCATTCTTATTTCTTCTTCAAATATTATTTTCATATTTATTAATATTTCACGAATTTCTTTAATATTCTCTTCTAAAAGATCTATTATCTCCTTCTTTGATTTCTCAATGTAAGATTGCAAAAACATTTTATTGACAACATCATTCTCTTCCAAAGCATTTGAAACATTTCTGATTCTCTTGTTCTGGACGTCAATGTGGTTATCTCCATCCATAAAGAAGCCCAACAATTTAGGTGCATTTTTTATTGAAATTACACCACTTGTATCGTTAAGATAGTGACCAAATTTATCAACAGACATCGTTTTGATTGATATTATTCTATAATATTAGCTTCATGTAATTCTTCAATGATTGATACAATCTCGTTATTATGGTTGGTATGACCAGCAGCTTGTGATGCGATCAGTAGTCTAAGTCGATCTATCAACTCATTTGGATCATCCCAATATATATAGTTGGGTTTATTAAAGTTTAAATTCATCACTCCACTACCCATATAATTATTTTTTTCAGTATTTGAAGATGATGTTGCTAATATTGCGGAATTTGTTTGAGATTTTTCCTTGAACAGTTTTCCAATAATATTTCTATATTTATATGCTCTGGTTCCCTTTACTTGACCATCAGATTTATAATCTCTTTTGTACGCATTTGTGTTAATGAGAATGTTTTTATAAATTTGTAATTCTGATTTATCATAGTTCTTTGGTATTTTATGGAACATCAGTGAAAATAGACCTGGTGTTAGGGCCCATATTTGATTTCCAATAAGAATCTTATCTTCATAGAATTTAATGTTACTATTTCCAAACCGCCATTCATTATTAGAATCTTTATGTGGACCATAAAGGGTATCTAATTCATTTTTAATTTCCAAAAGTGATAAGTTAGGATAACTTTCATTACTATTAAAATTCTCTAGAGTATCTGACTGAGAGTAAAAATCATCATCTTCAGCATCGTGAAATGATTTGTTTTTGTTAAACAATGCTTCTTCTACAAACTTCTTAGGAGTGCTGGCTTCTAAATTCTTCGGTGGGTTGTTCGTAAAAGTATTAATTTCGTTTTCTAATTTAGGTTCATATTTTCCAATTTGTTTGTTATTTTTTGTTCTATTAATAAAATCTTTCAAAGGTTCTGTTATAGGTTTAAATGTCTCCTTCAGCTGCTCACGTGTATCTGATTCACCAATTTTTATACTACGTATTTTTTTCTTTAAAACATTTCTTGCCTTCACCAAATCTTTTAAAATTTTCTCATTCATTTTAGTTAGATTTAGTTTTCTAACAACAACAACAGGATCTATTATCAGGTCTGATATCAGCTATCAGGTCGGATATCAGCTATCAGGTCTGATATCAGTTATCAGGTCTGATATCAGTTATCAGGTCTGGTTTCAGGTATCAGATCGGTTATTAGTTATCAGGTCTGGTATCAGGTAATTTTTGTAATGGATAAAGTGTATACTGATCTAATACGTTTAATATCTGATAGTATACTGATAATGAAATATAATATGATAATAATTTATATTGTTATGAAATAATCAAATAGCTTTCTGTACCGTCCTTTGTTTAAGTCATCATCTTTACTTATAACCAGAAATCCATACTTCTCTTTCCAACATTCTCGACAAATTTCATGAAACTTTTCATAACTCATATCACTGCCAACATGATCTCCATATATATGTCTCAAATTCATTTCATCTTGCTTAAATACAATAATCATATTAGCATTATCTCTTACTAAATGTTTTGGGATTCTTGTATAAGTTTGACTTAAATAGAAAGAATCAACATTACTATGTCTACCCATACAAAAATATGCGCGTATATTGTTTTGTTTTTCACATGCAACATCATCGAAAATCATAATTGAATTGTTTTTGGTTTCTTCAGGAGATACAACAGATTCATTATCAGAAAAAGTATAATAGCCCATTCCTTTAATCGATGATAACAGACTCTTCAAGTATTCATATCTTGGTTGATGTAAGGATTTTGAGTATAAATAGACGTTTTCAAATTTTAGTCCATTAGGACTTTCTAACAATCCAATCATAACGTTAGTCTTTCCACAATTTGATGGACCTACAATAAGCGCTCGAATAGAATTCGGTAATAAAGAACTGTGCCTCATTTTCGTATTTGTATTCGTTGAAGAATCAATATTGCGAATTAAAATATTTTTATGTTGTTTTATTAAACGCATTTTTATAACTGAAAATAATAATTTAATATTGCTTTTTGTTATATATAGTAAAATAAGATGGTAATACAATACAATAGAAAAGTTATTCATCAAAGAGATGTCAATAGAAGAGGTTTGCTAAATAAAATAATTAACTCCCTGCCAATTGAACTACATCTTCCTGGTTATCAGTTTTGCGGTCCTGGAACAAAATTACAAAAACGTTTAGAACGAGGAGATAAAGGAATAAACCCTTTGGACGCTGCATGTAAATATCACGATATTGCTTATTCTAAAAGTAAAGATTTATATAATAGACATCAAGCCGATAAAATTCTTGAAAATAAAGCTTGGCAACGAGTAATTTCAAAAGATAGTGACCTTTCAGAAAAATCCTTTGCATACCTGGTTACTAACGCCATGAAAACCAAAAGAAAACTCGGTATGGGGTTGCAGAAGAAAAAGAAGAAAAATGTAAAATCTAAATCTAATGGAAGAAAACTCTTCAACACAACAATAAAAATGGCAACAAAAGTTTTAAATAAAGAAAAACCTCAAGATATTAACTCGGCAATTAAGATCGCGCGTAAGATCGTCAACAATTCGTTTAAAGGAAAAAAGTATCAAATTGTAGTACCACGAGTAATAAATGTTCCAAAAATTGGTGGAGTTTTACCTTTGATACCAATTTTAACAGCTTTAAGTGCTATTGGAACCTTATCCAGTGGAGGAGCTGCCATTGCAAAGGCAGTAAATGCAGCAAAAAGTGCTAAACAGCAACTCGATGAGGCAAATAGACATAACAAAACAATGGAAGCTATAGCAATGGGAAAAGGTCTTTTTCTTAAACCGTATAAAAGAGGATATGGATTAATTTTTGAAGAAAAGTCAAAAAACATGTAGAAATGCTACCTAACAGACCGCTCACTGATGTTGACTTGATAAAGTTTTCACAAAATATTCCAAATTTTAGAGGAGTTTTTATGTTAGATTCATTACCAAAACGTTCAAGAAAAAAGGAAAGTGGAATAGTAAATTTTGATTCTTCTATGGGAAGTGGAACTCATTGGGTAGCATATTATAAAAACAATAAACAAGTTGAATACTTCGACAGTTTTGGAAATTTACAACCACCAATAGAATTAATTAAGTATCTTGGAAAAAATATTAAATATAATTATACTCAACATCAAAATTATAATTCATTTAATTGTGGACATTTATGTATTAAATTTTTACACCAAATAGCTGAAAATAAAAATAAATAAAAGGACTTTTTTTTTCTTTTTCTAAATCAAGATCAAATTCATATTTTTTTATTTATTACTCTATTGTTTACATTACTACTATTACTATAAATGTTTATTCTACACATTTTCACTTAATGTCCAGACGGGATATTGACCGTTGGGTATAAAATCTCCCATTTCATTGAAGGTGTTTAAAATCAGATTCTTTTCCCCTTCTCTGCACAGTCGATATATACCAGTTGATAATTCGCTTATATCTTCATCGCTCAAATTGTTATATCTGTTGGGTAGAAATATTATGTTTTCCTGCAGCTCAATGAGGATTGTCGACCCGAATTTCGTGTTCACCCTCTTCGCCTTGAATATTGGATACTTTGTCCCTTTTTTCAAATCTTTCACATGGATTGCTGACTTCTGATTCAAAGCGTTAAATTTATTGATTAGAATTGTAGCGCTATCCATTTTTTACTTCTCTCGTTAAGTGTTTTTAATAAATTGAAATTAATAATATTTTATTATGATTATTAGATCCCTAACAAAATTACTATTAAAAGTATTTTGTATTAAGTAAAATTATTCTAAAAAGTTGACATTATAAAAAGAAATGAAAGAAAAATATATTCTATATTTCCATTCTCCTTACTCCACTTTAAATATCAAATAGAATTGAATATTAATTAGGCTCTATTACTTGAGAATGAAGTGATAAAGGATAGATAGATATACCCTTCACCCTATCTTCAATCGCATTATCAAATTGATGTGATCATGAAGCCGTTTATAAACAAAGAAAAAGAAAACAAAAAAGACAGGTAAAATATTTAATGCAGGATATTTAAAATTGAGTGAAAGAGAAAGTAATGTTAATTATAATAAATAAATTATGGAAAACATTTATTACAAACTTCGGATATATCCAAATAATAAGCAAACATTTCAAAATAAATATCACTCTAATAATTTATCCAGACGGGAAAGTAACCAAACAAAAAAAAAAATTAAAAATAAAAGAAGAAAAAATGCCTAGCATCAAGGAGGCTATTTTAAATTTTTTATCCATCTACAAAGATGTTATTTTGGTGGATCATTTAGTGATGATTAATATGTTTATGGCGATGCTAAATGATAATGAAGAAATGGGGATAGGATATGGTGACAGAGAAGAGGAATTAAATAGAGGCCATTTTGTATGCTGTCCTTGGTTCTATGACGATTGCGAGGAAGGACCGGATACTTGCTATTGCACTATTTTTAATTTAAGAAAATATAATATAATTCAATTAATGGACAATTATTATGTAGTCTTTAGTGAAAATAAAAATTAAAATAAAATAGAAAATATGTGTTTTTATTTTTAAAGTAATGATAGAGTATAAAATTTCTCGTCTAATTTGAATTGGTACGGGTGTGATATTTACAAAACCATGTAGAATAATTAATAAATAAATAAACATTTTCTTTTCCTAAATAATATTTTTTTTTTTATTTTATTTTCTTATTTCAATTAAAATGGTACACATATTCCAATACATACAAAAGAACAAACAAAATTATAAGAATAAGTTGATATATAAATAAATATATTGTTAGACATATTAGAGAATATGAACTTTCAGCCTTTTGTTTCGTATTTCTAGGGCACTCAACATGTGTAGGAGAAGGTGGTATTTCAATAGTATACTCTGGGTTGTAATTATTGTTTCTAATCTTGTTATTGTATGATAATGGTATGTTCTCAAGAGACATTGTTCTCACATCATTCTCCCGTATTTCGTTACCTCCACTAGGACCGCAAACATCATAAATTGGTGGAGGTAGGATTCGATCTAATATCTCCCAATCTAAGGGTACGTTGTTGGTAGAACATCGTCTTAATAAAGAACAATTCGGTGACCATCGTAGATGTTCCATCACAGGATGATCATTACGATTCCAACACCAAATTTCAACTTCACAGAAGTAACATTTCGTTCTATCACATTCACCAGTATAAAACATCCCCGTCATAGCCAATTTCTTCTCATCTAACCAATGTAATGGCCAGCATGTAAACGTCTTTAGACGTTCATCTTCTCTATGAAAAATATCATTCATTGCATAACGTGGCTTAAATGATAATTGCATATTTTCAAAACAAAATTACTAAAAATTAAACGAAAACTCCAACAGAGATTCTAACACAACAAAAGAGTACAATGTATTTATTTAGGAATAAAAATAAGTACAGTATTTATACACTTCAATAATCACTTCAATATATACAATTTTCCTCTAAGTTACAAAACTCTTTCTGCAAATGCTATTCATTTCTCTTACAAACATATTTCAAAAATCCCAATTACTTATATAAATTTTTGAAAAATAACAACGAAAACCAATGAAACTCATAGATACTAATCCACCGCATACACATTTCACAAACGATTTCATAAACATTTCCTAAAAATATCAAAGTCAATGAAATTCACTGCTGCTTATTATACCTTCACATACAAGTAGAAAATTCAATTGGAATACGATTCAACAAATATTCCTCCAACAAAATATTTTACGTTACAAAATCCCATTCAGAAAAGAGAAATCTATAGCTAGTAAACATTCGTAGAATAATTAATACCAAAACACCAACAAAAATATTAAAATATTTCTATCATAGCATCTCAAACACCTTGATCTTTAAAAAACACAACAGGTGTCCATTTTCTATCTATACACTAAAACTGGTTTTCTTCCATCACACACAAAATCAATCCTCAAAACCTTAACACACACAAATCCACATGACAATACTCTCTCACAACAAATACAAATATTTTAGGTTACAAAATCCCATCCAGAAAGATCTATAGATAGTAAACAATCATAGAAAAATTAACACCAACACACCAACAAAAATATAAAAAATTATCTCCGCCATAGCCAACATAAAATCAACCACCAATCACGAATGAGGAAAACACACATTTCAACCACCTTGATCTTTAAAAAACACAACAGGTGTCCTTTTTCTATCTATACACTAAAACTGGTTTTCTTCCATCACACACAAAATCAATCCTCAAAACCTTAACACACACAAATCCACATGACAATACTCTCTCACACCAAATAACTATTCTCTCTCACTCTCACAACACACTCATTCCAATTGGAAATGCCCATTACAAGTATACTTACTAGGTCATCGATACACACACATTCCAATAGGAAAAGCGGCGGCGGCATCCTTTGATGTCGTGGTCCACCATTACCTATCTACTGTCTCAATTGCAACTTAATGCATGTACTAAAAACAATGATGACCAATTTAATTGTAGAAATAATTTTTCATGGAAATCAGCTGTTGAACGAACATGTGAAATTTCAGCACTAAAACAGTCAAGGCATGCTGAATGTAATTTTGAAGAAGTTGAAAAGAAAAGTGTTTGGATCAAATTATCAACAGAAAATCAGTGGTTATTTACTGTTTCTGATGCATTCACACTAAGTGTGGACTGTGATAATCATAATCGCAGTTCGATAATGCTACCTTTAAAAGGTTTGTTAACTTTACCATCAGGATGTGTTGCAGAACACGAAGGAATCACGTTATATTCTTCAGCATATTTTACATCAAAACAAAAATCGTCTATTCAAACATCATCATGGCTGATAGATTACAATAAAATTAATATTAGAGTTATAAAACCAGTTACTGTAAATATTTTAAACAATAGCAAATATATTGATAAACTACATATTGATGTTGATATAATCAAAACTGAGTTAAAGAATTTAAAGGTTAAAACTGTGTCAGGAGACATATCACTTTTTGTTATTTCGATTTGTATTCTAGTTTTATGTTCTATTTTCATTAAGAATAAATATTGTAAGAGTAAGTCTATGGATAATATTTCATCCCTGTACTTTTAGGTGTCTAAGGGAATGATGAAAAATAATATAAATGTATGTTTGCAAAAGACAAAAATATTAAAATAATTGAAATTAATTGTAATTAAAATTAAGTGTGACTTTTGAAATATTTAGATGTGAAGGTTTGTTATAATGATTGAATATATTTCTTACTGATATAAATTTTAATACACCATTTATATTTTATTATCTGATTCCAAGCAACAACGTATTTCCAAATTAAACTAAAAAGACCTTTAATTTATTGATAATATACTGAATTTTACCAGATATGTTTATAACTTTGTCTAATTCTCCACTATAAAATATATTATGTTTAGAAAGAGATGTAAACGTAATTAAATTTGTGATACAAATGAATACTGAATATAAAATAATGAAACAAAAAAAAAAATGTGTTTATATGTATGTATCTATTATAAAAATAAAAAATAAAATAAAACATGGCATTTAGTGTAAATTTAAAATGTTTAATGTTTTAATTTCATCATTTATAAGAAATATTGATAGTAAAGAAATAATGAACTTTTATTAAATAATCACATATATGGGATAGAATATAATTCATACTATAAAATCGAAAGATTTTGTATAAAAGAAAAAAAATTAACAGAAAATATTAAAGATATTTATGTAAAAATAAAATCTATTAATTGGTATAGAGTTCTTTTAGACTTTCTGGACACAGCAGTAAATATAATTAGGTGTGGTGATTCAATTTCATATTCCACATATTCCGGATGATATGAATTGAGATTTTGATTTTTAGTACTAATATTATATTTGCTGGTGATGGTAATAAAATTTGTTTTTCAGATAGGATTATACCCTCAGGAAAATCATTGTAATTCTTTTCAATACCTTTACTTATACCATATGTATCATAGCTAGTTGGTAGTAAGACTTTTTTCAAATACTCAAAATGTATTGATATATTGTTGATACTACGTCTTCTTAATAGAGGACAATTTGATGATCAGCGCAGATGCTCAGATATAGGCAGATCAACATGTTCTCAACACACAAAAATAACATCTCGTTCTATCTCTTTTGCTGGTATAAAACATTCTCGTCATAGTCAATTGGTTCTTATCCAACCAATCAAATGTCTTTACACGTTCATATTCTCTGGGGAATATTACACTCATGGTACACTGTAGCTTAAATGATAATTGGAGTAGATCATTACATTTTCTATTAGCGACTTTTTCACAACTTTTTAATCAGGTATTACCTATACCTTTAGTTTGAACAGAATTGATAGAAGTTTGATCGATTAGCAAATCTTTATACATTTTTTTATTAAAAAGATAAGAGTGTACTTATTTCAAACAGTTATTAGAACTGCATCTAAATTTAATATTGTATGTATCTATCAATATATACTAAATTAAAATCAAGATATTTAAAGAAGGAGGTATACATGAAAAATTATCATATGTATGCAAAGAAAAAGTTTAATATGAAAATAGCGATTTAGTCCCAATACATAAGACACTATTTTAAATTCATGTTATTGGTTTTTGTAAATATTATAAATTTATAGAATAGATATAGTAGTTTAAACAATTTATAAGTAGATGACATAGAATAGAATAGAATAGAATAGAATAGAATAGAATAGAATAGAATAGAATAGAATAGAATAGAATAGAATAGAATAGAATAGATTAGAATAGAATAGAATAGAATAGAATAGAATAGAATAGAATAGAATAGAATAGAATAGAATAGAATATAATATAATATAATGGAATAGAACACAATACAATAGAATAGAATAGAATAGAATAGAATAGAATAGAATAGAATAGAATAGAATAGAATAGAATAGAATAGAATAGAATAGAATAGAATAGATTTATAGACAGATAAATAGATAGGTAGATGGATGGATAGAGAGATAGATAGTTAGACAGATGGATAGATAGACAGACAAATAGATAGATATATAGATAGATAGATGGATAGATATGTAGGTAGATAGATAGGTAGGTAGGTAGATAGATAGATGGATAGATAGATAGATAGATAGATAGGTAGGTAGATAGATAGGTAGGTAGGTAGGTAAATAGATAGATGGATAGAACAGAATAGATTAGAGTAGAATAGATTAGAATAGAATAGATTAGAATAGAATAGAAAATATAAAAAATAACAACTAAAACCAATGAAATTCATAATTACTAATGAGTATACAGTAGAACATCTAGAACAAATAAGAAAATTACCAAGAACATTAAACAAAAATGATAAACATTTAGAAGATTGTGTTTGGGCTGATAAGAATACTAGAGCTGGACCGAAAATTTGTGATTGTTATGATTATAAAATCTTAAGGAGGGTAGCAGAAGATGAAGCTAGGAAAATTATAAATTTCAATAATTTAAAAAACTGTATAAACTGTACCTTTAACAAAATATAAAAACTATAAGAAATAAATAATAATTTATAAATAAAAAATTGTATTTTATTTAAAAATACTTTTTTATAAATTATTTACAACAATTAGAATCACAGAAATAAAATCTCTTTTGGTAGTAAATAACATTTTTTATTGTCAATTGTTATCACATTCCTCTCTACAATAATAATAATTTTTTAAACTACTAATACTAATGTTTACATTTCTTATCACAAAAATGTATTCACATTCTTTCTCAAAACTACAAACATATTACTAACCAGGGATGCAAAACATAAACAACATACATTTCAATCATACTGATCTTTAAAAACATAACAGGCAAGCATTTTCTCTCTACACTAAAACTGGGTTTCTTCCATCATCCACAAAATCAAAACTCAAAACCTAACACACACAAATCTATCTGGCAACACTGTCTTACACCAAATAACTATTCCCTCTCTCTCATGTCTCACAACCCACACTTCCCCTCTCTCTCACAACCCACACTTCCTCTCTCTCTCACAACAAATACAAATATTTTAGGTTACAAAATCCCATCCAGAAAGATCTATAGATAGTAAACAATCATAGAAAAATTAACACAACAAAACACCAACAAAAATATAAATATATATCTCCACCATAGCCAACATAAAACCAACCATCAATCACGAACGAGGAAAATACACATTTCAACCACCTTGATCTTTAAAAACACAACAGCTGTCTATTTTCTATCTATACACTAAAACTGGTTTTCTTCCATCACACACAAAATCAATCCTCAAAACCTTAACACACACAAATCCACCTGACAATACTCTCTCACACCAAATAACTATTCTCTCTCACTCTCACAACACACACATATCACAACACATTTCACATTTCAAAAAACCACAACCCCAGCTATGCATGAACCAACTTTTGTATGAAAAAAGTGGTCCAGAAGGTACATAAACATACTACTGACAAGCCGTTCTCGAATTATATAGTGACCGCCTAATTAAGGGAATCATATTAGTCATTACTATAAAAAAAAACTAAGGAAGTTATTATCAGTCTAGCTCTACGAAACAGTTCATAGGCTTTTAAGTGATATTCGAGATAGGCCATGCTTTGAGAACTATGCTTCAATATAAACCGATGTTTCTGAAATCATATAGACTGATTTCTATAAAATATATTCGTGACAAATTTTATATTGCTATAAATATCTATGTGGAATTTTTAGCACTTCAAATTTATTATTGACACAGAAGGCCTCATATGGTAGTATTCTAAAATTTGGTAGTTTGTTGTATTATTGTCAAAAATCTATTTACCTCATATTTTTCTAAATACTAGCTTTTTCCGGTGCTCTCTGCTACCACTTTTTATATGATAAGTAATATTTATTTTATATGGGGGCTACTATTCCCCATGAACTTATCCGCCCTAATCAAAATTTGATATGAAAATTATTGCTACAAACTTTTAAGGCTTTCATTTTAAATATGTGAAAATTAATATTTACTTTGTATGGGGCTACCTATTCCCCTGAACCTATCCATCCTATTTTCATTTCATCAATTCGATATTATAAGATAGTAGTTCCCATAAAATTTGAGGTATCTCACTATAATAGTTCTTAGATAACCCCATATAACGAAAATATTCATTCGAAAAACAAAATATGATATTTGAATTTAGGGACGCACATGATGATGCTGTACAAATTTTAAGGAAGTGGGTTCAGCCGTATGAGTTTTAAAAAAGCGGGCATAAAGTATGGAAGTCGCATCCGATCAAGATCCCACATAGCCTATATTATTTTCCACTGCAAGCACTATCTGTATGTTAAATTTAATTTAAATAGTTTCTTCGCAAAATTGAAAAACTTTATTTTCTCAAAAGTAGGCGTAAAATATGAGAGTGACATTCAGTCGAGCTCTAACATAGCCTATAATTACCTTCGGAACTGGTAAAATCTGAATGTGAAAATCGGTTCAACCGTTTAGACGTGATTGCTACCCAAAAAAACAAACTTACACTTCATTTTTATAATATATATGTAAAGATTAATATTTGTGCAATATTTCTCACGCTTAAGTGATTTTTATTATAATAGAAATATATATTTTTATACATTAAAATTTCAGGAGGACATTTGTAGGGGGCTAGTTGAAATAGTGAACCAGTCATAATCTTTGTGCACATTTAACCTGGATAGTCAGCCAGCTAAACGAATTGACGGGTATCGTTAGATCGACTCAAAAAGTGATTCTGAGTCGATTGGTATATTTTAAGTTGGGAGTTGTATAGTTTTTTTCTATACGTTACCAAGTTCACCACAAATGCATAATACCCCAATCATCTATGGTGGTGTAGATTATAAATATGTACGTGATAGAATAAACGGAAAACAGATTCTAATTCAGCACATCAAAATTTCACCTATTTCTGTTAAAAGGAGCATTCCTTTGCAGGAAAATGTAATTAGAAATACGTCGTATCTAATATTTTGTGCTAAAATCTATATTCATTATTATTTGTTAACCTTAGAATTTATAATATATGGGCCGTATATACAATATTTTTTCATATTTTTATGTGTTTTTTTTTTCGAAATCAAGACCAATTTAATTTGGCTGTTTTGGCTTAGTTTATTTGGTCTCATGTTTTATATATTCTTGTATGTGTTGAAGTTCCTTTAAATATTTGTTAGTGTAGATATAAGTATTAATCTAGTGAGTATTTTTTGTTCATAATATTGCATTATTAGTGTATAACTTAATACAATATTATTATCATTACTTGCTTGTAATCAGACACTATGATGATGTAGATGTGGTATTTTTTTCTAATTAAAGTTTTACATATGTATTCTGCTTCCATTTTCGTTCTTTAGGCAAAAAAATAATAATATACAATTGTGTTCATGTATCAAAGATTATTGAAATATAATTTACACACTAATAAAATTAAACGAAAAAGGGATATTTATATACAGTGATGTTGCCAGAATATATGTATTTTTTTTTTTGAATATCCAAAAAAAAGTTGTAGCGATTTTTTAAAAACTGGGAATTTATAACTATTGACCTAAGAGAAGATTTCTACTTCTTAGAGCATTTTTAAAAAATGAGTTTGATAAGTTGATAGTACAAAATCATTAATGTATTATGATTAAATGTATGCAATATCCAACAAATTTTATACATTTAATCTTGGAAGGCCTTGTACTTCATTTAATACGCTCAGTTGAGATTAAGAAATAAAATAATATATTAGGTCAATAATAAAGGACAAACGATCATGAAATAAAACATTGAAATAGCAAGAAGGTGCGGTATATGTAATATTATTTATTTACTTTTTTTTGGAATTAAAAAAAGAACTGTTTTTGAGATGTACTAGTTTAATTTTTATATTTCCAAATCTGACCTTTGAACTTTTGATGTAGATCAAGTTTATACATATTGCTGTAAACGCAATATCTTTGCCCTTAATAAAAAAATTAAACCAGATATCTAACATGTAGAGTTCAGGATTTATTAGCTATTAAACATGTACACCTTTTTACAATTTTTATCTTTTATTTTTGTTGATAAAAAAAATGATGTATATATATATATATATATATATATATATATATATATATATACTGAAACATATATATAATATATATATATATATATATATATATATATGTTTCAGTTTTTAAATATGAAATAGTTGGTTACACCTTTTTACAATTTTTATCTTTTATTTTTGTTGAAAAATTATAATAATATAAATTATATAATAATAAAAATTATATATATATATATATATATATATATATATATATATATATGTTTCAGTTTTTAAATATGAAATAGTTAACAAATATTTCAGCCTTTTAAATCATTATTAAACGAATTATATTCAAAAACAATTATGAAGAACATTTTTATTAATATACCGATTTATATTTTATGAGCGTATGCCAAACGATAGTTCTAAAGAAGTTTAAAATTTTCCTATGGTGAACAAATATTACAACGTTGCTGTCCCAAATGAAAACTTTTTTCAATGGCAAATTTTGACAATTGAAAAAAATACACACAATTTCATATAATTTTTTAAATTATTTTTTTAAATACAATTTATTTCCATTATAAAATAAGAGTTAAAAAAAAAAAACATTAAAATTCACAAACGATTTAAAATATTTTATTATTGTTTCTTTTTATTAAAAAATGTATGATTGTCAAAATTTTCTATTCATTTGTCAAAAATTGATATCGCCCTATGGGCTAGTGAAAATATTATTCATCTCTTTTATATATCGAAAACTTACGTTTCTACATACCTTACTACCATTTGGCATACATTATATGCGCCTGTGTGAAACGGTAGGAAAGTTCTATAGTAAAACATATTTTTACTATGGTGAGAAAAATTTTTATTTCTGCTTTGTGAAATGAAAGTCATAGAATACAACTAGAAGTTTGTTCCTCTCATATCACTTCGAAATAAATTTTCAAACAAGATACTCATTTTTTTTTCAAAACACAAAAGCAAAATATATGTGACTACATGTATTTTGACACACAGAAAGAAACAAATAATATACTTGGATGAGTATAACACAAAACTCAGAGAATATAAAAAAGCCAAACGAAGTGCAAAACATAGATCCTGGATGCTTTTTGAGAATATGTTGACAGCGTAAATGACGTTTAGGAAATTATAAAATTCCTGCCGAAACCCAAAGCTTGCATTCATCACAATTAAAAAATTAGAGAGACTATGAAGGAGGTACTAGGAATATTAATGAAGGCACACTTTCAAATAGGAACAGTGGGAGCTAGAGAGGAACCACACTGTTATGAAGGCAATTAAACTAATAGATGATAGACTCGCGGAAATATACACTGTTTGTCTAAAATATACGTATACTTCAATTGCCTGGAGGGAAGCAAAGGTTGTCTTCCTACCTAAATCAGGGAAGGAAAGTTACGCAAATCCTAAAGTAAATATATATAAGCTATAAGCTTAACGTCATTCTTACCGAAAACTTTAGAGCGAATCGTTGAAGGGCGTATATAGGCGTATATACTCTGACTATATTTATTGATATAGAAGGATCCTTCAATAATGTTTTGACCTCGAGTCTCACTGAGGGTGGCTTAAAGATGATTACATAACCAGACACAAAGAGATAGCAAATATACTACCATGGACGTGCGTAACAAAATCCCAATAAGATATGTGAATGAAAACTGCACACCATAATCCCAGAAAGAGAAGAATGGGAACAATTCTGGAACCCACCTATATACAGATAGCTCTAAAATTAGTGTTCTAACAGGAATAGGTGCCTATGAAGTGAGCCGAAAAATTTTCGAATCCCAGATCATAATACGGTCTTCCTGGCGAAGATCGAAGCTATTACAGAGGTACTAAAAGGTTGAAGGGAGAATAAAATAAAGCTCCTACTCGTATTTATACAGATAGTCAATGGGTTATAAAAATCCTAAGAAATAATAGAATTACATCTCGAAGTATTTTACAGTTAAAGAGAGAAATAAACTCGTACTTCGTGAGAATATCAAAGTTAATCATGGTGTTAGAGCACATGTTTGAATATCATCACAATGGGAATTGCAAAACCTGTCCAAATACTTAAAACTAGACTGGACGACTGGCCAAGGAATGAACACGCCAAATTTTAAATACTGGGAGAACGACTGACATCTTATGGGGAAACACAAATATTGAGAAAACAAAGGTTATTCTTAAATTAAATGGGCCAACACTCAGAAAGTTAGTCAGCATAATAATTGCTAATACGGAGTTACAGCTCACCTATCTCGCATTGGTGTAACAAATGTCATAATCTGTAGAGTATATGAAGAAGAGAACGAGACTACTTATTTCAGTGCTCAGCGGTTGCTCGCGTAAGAAGCGAAAACGTTGAACGGGATAAAATACCGAATCTGGAAGATCTCAGGGACATCAATTGGAAATCTCTGAGAAACTATATTGAGAAAGTGACCAAACCAAACAAACAGATAAGGCTTACGATTAGGAGAAACTTTATTCTCCTGAGTGGGTTTGGGACAATTATGATGAATTTATATTTAAATACGAATATATTTAAAATAATTATGAGAATTCGATATATTTTCGGGAAATTTTTAATGTGGGGGATTGAGGGAAATAATGAAAACATTTAACAAATTTTACTCTGTTACGTTATTGACCCAAAATAGGCAAGTACCAAATTTCATAAAGCAACCTTTAAAACTACGGATTAGCAGAAATTATGGTTTTTGATGCACAAACTACTGGAAGGAGAGAAGTTTACACTAACAAATTTTATAAAATTCTGTTTATTTAAATTTAATTGAAATCAATTATTTGTAATTTATCTTAATTACCTAAGACAATTTCACTAACTATTATGATAGAGAAAGCTTTTGATAGCTTGCTAATGTGTTAGTGAGAAACTTATATTAGATAATCGTTTATAAGCTACAGCTAAGATATAAGTGAGAAACTTGTATTATATAAGCTTTTATAAATGATTGTTAATATGTGTCGGTGAGAAACAATATTTGTTGTTTGCTAATTTTAGCAGCTAAATTTAGCATTTTACGTCGATATGGCCGCTAATATTTCATTTAGAATTTGGCATATTATTTAGCAGATTTTAATAATAGCAGCACCAATAAAAAAATCATTTAATTAAAAAAAGGGACAAGTACTAAGTGCTTAGTTCAAAAGAATTTATAGTCCTTTTCGCCATTTTAAAGAACCGTACGTATTATACAAATATAAATTATATACAATTATATACAATTATATACTTTTATAAATTAATTGTATACAATACGGTTCTCCTTAATATTAGATACTGTTAAAAATATTAAATAAATTTTTCCAAAGTTTTGAAACTGGGGTATATTTAATTTATATTTATATTTAACATGCAAAGTATTAAAGTAATGGATCTTGAACAGAACTGACCATGCATGGAAAGTAGAACAGTTTGCAAGATGTCAAGGTCTATAAATAGTAATCTTACGTATAAACAGAAGAAGCTAAGGATTTATAATGTTTATTATCACGGGTCACTTTCCAATCATATCGAACATTATTGAATTAGATGGAGCACAATGTTATGACAAACTGGGTGATATAATTAGGTGCAAACTGAAGAATATTTTAGGCTTTAGTAGCTAAATTGGATGACCCTTTCTTATTCTTCTACTTGCATTATTTTCTTTCTTCTGTTTATATAACTTTTTCTATATTTATAATTACATAAATAAGATAAACAATATGAAAAATTAACAAATAAAGGTGTACCACTGGAAAAAGTACTTTATTAATTGCATTATTTTTTAGAATTTTTAAATAATTTTTAGAATTTATAATAACTGGTCAATCTAATGAGCTGTTATATGCTTCTTGATATTGTTGGAAGATTGCATAGAGTAATTATTTGCAAGTAAACGAAGCCACGATTTATATATATAAAAAAAAATAAAACAACGCTTTGGAAAGACAAAAACGAAGCACTATTTCACAGATTTGTATCTTATAATTTTTATCACTTTTTTCGCTTCACATTTAATTTCATAAACACAAAAGTATTTTTAAGGCTTAATTTAAATCAGCCAATTGATACAAAATGTTCTAAGATTGTTTAATCTGGCAACTACAGTTCATTCATGATTACATACTTTATAATATGGCCGTATTAATGAACATATGTTTTCATTTACTTACAAAAAAAAAAAAAAAACAAATGAAAAAAAAAATTATTTAGAGTGCTATATTCGGCTGCGCCGAAACTTTTATACCCTTCGCCAGTGTTCAGATGTGTTATATGAAAATGAAATATGTTTTATTGGCTGTAACTGCAAATATATTTACCTAAACTATATCTATGTAAACACTAAAAACCTGAAATAATTTTAATTTTCATATAAAGTTGAAATAGAACCAAGATTTTATAAATCCTCATTTATTATAATAATTAGGTGTAAGTTTGTTTATTTGTTTATTTGTTTTCGTATCAATCACGTCTAAGCGACTGAATCGATTTCTAAGAAATTTGACAGACAGATAGTACCAGTACCAGAGGTGGTTATAGGCTTTATTAGATATCGGTTGGACATCGCACCCATATTTTAAGCCTATTTAAATATAAATAGTTTTTAAATTTTACTCGCTATTTACTATTTACATGATATTTGACGCACAAGTAGTACTTGTACTGTAGAATGCTACAGTTTTTGTATCTTGATCGGATGCCACGCTCATATTTTATGCCCACTTTTTTAGAACTCTCAAACAGATAAACCGATTATTTTAAAGTACATCGGAGCAGGGTGTGTAGTACTTACCATCCCAAAGTAAGTGCCTATTACGGCATATCTAAGGAACTATTAAAGTGATGGTCCTCAAATTTCATGAGAACTTATCATATCTTATCATATCGCATTGTTAAAATGAAAATAGGACGGATAGATCCAGAGAGAGATGCAACCCCATTTAAAAAAATATAAATTTTCTCATCCAAAAAACTATTACAGTGAAAGTTTTAAAAAAATTTAGAAGTAAATTTCATATCAAATTTCAAATAGGGTTAGTAGGTCCAGGGAAGGCAGTAGCTCCCATAAAAAGTAAATATTACTTATCTTTTCAAATACGATAGCGAGGCGCACCGGTAAAAAAATACTTTTATAAATATAAGGCAATATTAAATTAAAAAATGGTATTGTGGAAAATTTATAGACCGATTTGACTGATTTAAAAACTGAAATTCGAAAAAAATATTTGTGATAGATTTATGCAAGAATGAGGCGTAGTTTATACGGGAGCTCTAAAAATCTAATAACGTATTTTGGCCTATAACTCGGTTAATACTGGATCTATTTAGTTCATTTTTTCAACACAAAAATTCATAAAAAAACTACGATTTTTCTGCGAATTCTTTAGCTCACATAGGTGTTTCAAAAAGTAGAAAAAAACTAAATGTATGTATAAAACCAAGTCCATGGCTTATTTATGACTTGGATATCGGTCGAAAATGCGTTTTGGCCGATATTTCTGTAACTAATGGAAACGGGTGGAAAACCCGTTTTTTGATCCGATGTTACTGAGTTTCAATAGAAATATTTTCGAAAGGATTTCCGATCATTTGATATATGTATAGTACATGTTAAACGATCGATGGGCTTCAAAACTTCAAAAAGCCATTTCAATTGACATAATTTCTTATGAAGATCCGGAAAATATAAACTTGTTTGCCCTCTGATAAAAATCGTGGAAAGTACAAATGGCATAACAAAATTATATATACCCTTTACACCTGTGGTAAAGGGTACAACAACAGAAAAAACCGCAATTGAAACGCGTGCGGAAAATCATTAATTTGATTATACAGATATTGTATCATGCTTCTAAATCTGGAGCTGAACAAGAGAATTTACGCATAGACAAACAAATCATTGCAATATAAAAAAATGCGACCCACATAAACATTCGTGAATAAAAATCTGATAATATAACAACACCAGCACGAATAAGGATAATTATATGTGTGTTTGTTCATATATATTTATGCACAAATGTGTGTGAAACAGAATAATGTTACCAAAAAAGATTCTGTTATTGTTATTAATGCTAAGTTCTTGATTGCTTGTTTTTACACCCAAAGAATAAATATGCGTAAATTAAAATGCATCGATTTATGTTATAAAAAGAGCAATCAAAAATTTGCAAAATCATATTTTTTTCTTCGGCTTCAAATAAACCAAACTGTTAGTTATTTATCCGTTTCAAAAATTTTAAGAATTTTGGCATCGATTTGCTATAGTATATTTTTGTATATTTTGGTCATAATAGCACATGTTTGCACATTTTGAGCTTTACAGTATATTTTTTCATATTTTCACAGAAAATCTTTATTTGGGACCATATTTTAGCAATTTAAATGGTACAGTTTTGCATATTTTATACTTAAAGTCACATTTTGTATATTTTGCACACAATAAAATTTTTAACATAATTTGCCATTAGTGAAATTTTTTTACTGCACACAGAGTTTTCAAATTCGATTTCCTAATAATTTTTATCTTACAAGTTGATAAAAATTTTGTAATTTCCTGATACAAATTATATATTTTTAAAGTGCAAAAAGAACATATTTTTTAGCAAATGCTAATAAAAATCAATTTATATTTAACATAAATAGTAGATAATTTTAAATTTATTCAGAAAAATTGTATTATTTGACATCTTCCGATTTTAAGAGCATTTTTTAGGACATATTTTTGGTTGTCCTGGAGACAAACTACTTCTCAAAATATGGTTTTTAATAAACAGCGTACACAATTTTTAATTTTTCTCAAACAAATTACAACATGTAATAGACATATGTCGACTATTTCGTAATCCTCAAATATTTTTTTTAAATAATTTTCATTCTCGTGAAATGAAGATTTTAATAAAATTTTCTATAAATTTTTTTAGATACGGTTTTATTAAAGTTTGAATATATCGGTTCATAATAGGTTAAATTGATTTTTATGGCAAATAAAAAAAAAATGGTTAAGTCACAAGAGCAATTATTATACTTTTCACAAATTCATTGATATTTAATAGCCTTTTTCTCTATGTCGAATCTAAGCAAAAGAAGGCAAGTCGAACGATGTCGAATCATTTTGGGTTTCTCTACACCTGAAGCTTTCATTAGAGTTACGTCCTTTCATATAGTTTTTGTTGTTTTTCTTCCAGAAAAATGTTTTTTTTTTCAAAAATATTAAAAATTGTGCTAAATTGCTTGAACATAGATAAAACCATATAATACAACTAGAAGTTTGTGTGAGAGGCACTTGGAACTAAATTTTCAAAAAAAAAAAAAAAAAAACAATTACTCATTTGTTTCAAAACACACAAAAACAAAATGTATTTGACAACATGTATTTTGTTGTTGCAAAAAAAGCAGAATAAAAACAAAAATTCTATTGAGATTTTTCATTTATAAATTGATACTTGAAACAAAATCTTCATTTCTTGATACGGTGGATTTCCGTATGAATACGAAAGGTGATTGAATAACTTTTGCAGTTTCCTGGTGAGTAATTTTCTTATTTTTCATTAAAAAATGTAACCTGACGAAAGTAAAATAGCAGTGACTGATTTCGATATTCTCGTTAGTATCGTTCGAAATACAGAAACCTAATTTTTTATTAAAACACTTGCGCTTTTGTTCGACTTGCCATTCGACTTATTGTTCGCATAGAAGTGCGTTAAAAAACAAAAATAAGTTTTCATTCACTTAGAAAGTGAAAGAAAGCGTTTGTTTGCCATATAGAAGCAGGCTATAAGTATAGTAAATACTTCTATACAAATTATTTGCAAAAAATTCTGATTTAGCCAGATGTATAAAATCAATTCATTTGCTTTTAAGGGTTTAATTACCTATAATTTTCAATAGTATCAGAACAGACGTAAAACCCGATATATGAAAAATTTACGGAATATGGACAATTACATGTTTATATAATGAAAATATGAAAAAAATGCTAATAAAATCTTAATATTTCGCGAGTGAAAAGAAGTGCAAGAATTATTTAAATGCAGATTTCAAGTGTTAATATAAGTTTATAATATCTTGAATTAAATTTTCTTATAATGAAAATCTTTATAATGCTATTGAGAGAAACCAGTATTTCTGGATATGTTTTAAAAGTGGTCCAGTTCATGTAAATCAAAATATTCGGATGTAATATTTCAAGAATCATACAAGAACATAATGTAGCTTATTTCTACATGGGTACATTTGCAACTTTTTTTCGTAAGGCACTTTAATGTACATATGTTTTTATTATTCTTAGATATATTTAAATAAGGACTGTAACTATGTGCTTAATTTGTTTTTGTAATATTGTAATCAGTTTTCTTTAAAATGAAAATTTAACAAAATTTATCCAAACGCATAATTCGTAAACGCATAATTCATAAATTGAGTCATAAAAATTTCAAAGAGTTCATGGTCACCTAAAGGAACCCTAATAACTGAAGAAAAATTTGATTTTCATACTGTAGGATAGCCGACAAAATAATACTTATTTTAATGGAAATTTCTCAGTATCTTTTATCAGAAAAGTTTAAAAAATGTAGCCGGAAGATCCACAAGGTAAAAAACTTCCTAATAGCAATGATAGAAAAACTGTGGAAGCACAGGAGAGAACATATATTATTGAGATTCATTTGCTTTTAAATGTATCAGACAAATATCGTGTAAAAACTCATGATTGTGAAAAACAATTTTGGTCTGGGAAGCTATATATACGTGAGGGAAAAAAAGCACTGTATTCATAACAAATGACATCTTAAAGAGAAATGTACGTACTCTCGGAAAATATTCCTTTTTATCAATAGAAAGCACAACGAATTCTAATTTTTCTGACCTGATTTCATCATTAAAACAAAAGAGTAGCTGAGAGATATCAAACAAACGGCGACCAATCCATTAAATCCATAATTGACTCTATTTGAAATGTATAGGCTTATAGTGAAAATATTTAAAGAACACTTAAAGTTGAATAAAAGATAAAATAGAATTAAAAAAAAGTGGATGCTTTCGAACAAAAACATAATAAATCTTATATTTAAGGTATTCCAGAAAATATATTAAATATCTTAGAAAACGAATAACAGATTAATTTTTCTTTTAAATTTAAAATTGTCTTTAACAGAACACAATTTAAAAAAGATAATCCGATTGCTTTCATTTTTATAAGCTGAATTATATGCACGCAGTTTTTGTGCGCAATCCTAATATATTTTTCATTTTTAAATAACATCCCGCAATGACTACTAGATATCGCTTTTGCAGGTTCTTTAACATTCATATACAATCTTTCATAATATTTTTAGATATGGTATAGCAAATCAATTTTTTGCAAATACTTTGATTTAACTATTTTCTACAGGTGTATGCAGATGATCCCAAATCCATACAGTTAATGTTACATCAATTACTATGTAAAAAGATACCTTCCTTTAAGAACTAAATATACAAACGGAAAAGAAATAAAAAGGAAAAAAGCAAGAAAATAAACAAAATAAATAATTAATTGTTAATACAGCACTGTGGTCCCAAAATGCTCTATTTTTTAGAAATAATTCTGTAACTTATAAACCGTTGTAGATATCTTAATACAATTTCAAGTAGCCAGAGAAGAGGTGTTTCTATGGAATAATGGGTGGCCCTCCGAAGAATCTTGGGTATGTCATTTCCTTCAAAAATCGCCAAAATTAATTTATAATATGACTGGAAAGACATCTTATATATGGATAGCCCTTGTAAAAAAAAAAAACAAAATATGCTTACATGTATAGGTTATTTCTTTTAGTTCAAAAGATATTTAGAATGAAATAATTTTTTCTCTCATTTTTAGCAAAGTAAAAAAAAGAGACTTAAAACAAGTAAGAAAGTTATAGTCGATCAAGCCTGACCATATAATACCCCACACCATTGGGATCTTATATTAGACACTTGGACAATTGTGGATCGACACTTTTACTAAGTGTAAAATAAAATATATGAATACATAATATTACGTTAATACTAACATTTATATGAATTTATGCACTTTTGAGTAATTCCCGAAAGTGTGCCTATATATTTATTATATAAAATTTATTTGTGTAGAAGAACTTGATATTAACATGTCTATGTGATTTATCCACATCAAAGCGATTTTCGGAAGAGGGTTTTATATGGGAGCTATGGTCAATTATGGACCGATCTTCCTTACACCAAATTTCATAAATATATTTCTATATTTAAGGCATTTATGATCGTTAAACCCCTATTCCGGGAGGACATTCGTATGGGGGCTATTTGAAATAATGCATTGATCATAACCAATTTCGATACGCTTCGTCCATGTATCATGAAAGTGCTACGTGCCCAATTTCATTGAATTATTTTCAAAATTGCGACCTGTACTTTGTGCACACAGTTTACATGGACAGACAGGTTTACAGGACGGACATTATTAGATCGACTTAAAAAGTGATTGTGAGTCGCTTGGTATACTTTAAGATGCGTTTTCTGTGCGATACAAACATCAGTACAAACTCACAATACCCAAACCACCTATGGTGATGTGGGATATAAGGAGAGAAAAATTTATTTCGACCCGAATATCTCTTAAACTAAAAGAGATAACCTACACATGTAAGCTAATTTTTTTTTTTTTTTTATGTAGAGATTTGCGAGGACTATGTTTATATAAAAAGTCTTTGATGTCATATCACAAATGGATTTTGTGGCGATTTAGAAAAAAAAAATACATATCCGAGGTGGCTAACTTTGGAGGGCCGTTCACTACCCCCTGACCCGCTAGGAATCTGTGCTATTCCAAATCCACTCAAAAACACCTCATCTCACCTATAATGTTTTTGAATTGATTTTATTGATATATTTCCAATGGTTCACAAGTTGCAGAATTATTTAAAAAAAAGCGTTTTGAAACCACTGTGCACAGTAAGTCCGGTCACTAACAGAATATTAAACAAATAACCTCAACTGAGTCTGTGCGGTATAAAAACAAAAGCAAAAGTAATTTATTATTAATGGACACGCACAATTGGTTTCTAATGAAAATCCAATGATTAAATCAAAAAACACAGAAAATAAAGATAATAAGATGACAAAAAAAAAAAACAAAAAACAAAAAAAAAAAATAAATAAAATAAAAAAGAATAATAAAGAAAACCACAACAAATTATTAAAGTAAGTAAATAAAGGCACACAAGTAAACATAAATGAATTTATTTTATTTTACCTCTTCTTCTTCTCAAAAACTGCTATGCTTTTTTATCATTTTTGCCTTTTACCAATGCAATATCAATCAATATTTTATTGGGATGGACATTATTTGGTTGGGTTATGCTGTATTGCCTGTGGATAAGTTTCTGTTGCTACTACTGTGGTTTAGTCTGTGTCAACCGCATCTCCAGCGACTTAAAGTTTTCCATCAATTCATAATTAATTCTAATTGATTGCATTTGTGTGGACAAATGAAACGATAATTCAATGTAAAGTTGTATTCTTTGCAGCTTAGTTTCAAATTCTGTTTTATAAAATTAACGTTACAGGAAAAACACAAGCGATTTATTATTAAGGTTTAGTTTATAGAGAAGTTTGTATTTTTTTTTTTATGTGAATATGCTGAAACGATTTTTCAAAAGAGAAGCAGTATTATACTACAGTTATATTAAATAGTTAACATTTACGTACGATTTTCTTTTTGCATGGAAAAAAGTGGACGGAATTTTAGGCATTTTCTTTGCCTTTTTCCAGGTTTAGGTTAAAATTTAAAACCTTCAGTAAGGACTTGCTTAGGAATTATACTTCTAATGGTAATCCAAAGGAATTTCCAGTATGGGCGGCTGAAATTTGAAGTGGAATAAAACTACCTGTGAATGAAGTAAGCATTAGTAGATCATGAAAATAGAACGAAAAATTACTAAATCATGGAATTTAATAGAGGGAAGCAAAATTTGGCACATATATGTACATAGATTAGTCTTTTCGTCGTACAAGTGGTGTTGAAAGTAAACACGTATACGCTACGCTAGTTATTCGCGGTTTGATGTCACAAAAATCGCAATTTTAAAGATAATTCAATGAACTTTGGCACGTGGGACTTTTATGAAACAAGAACGAAGCATATTGAAATTGGTTGTGAGCGGCCCTTTATTTCACATACCCCCATACAAAATTTCCCCCCGGAATAAAGTTCAAACACTCAAAAATGCCTTAAAAATAAGAATATTTTATTGAAATTTGAAAGAGGTATAAGTATCAATCTTTGTACCAAATTTTATGAGGGTCAGTTCACATTTGATCATAGCCACCATATAAATCCCTCTTCCGAAAATCTCTTAAATGTGCATAAATTTCATACGAATGTTACTATCAAGTTAATAAGTTTTATGTAAGTAGAAACAACATTGCCAAATTTAATGAGAATCGGTCCATAATTTACCATAGCTCCCATATAAACCCACTTCCAGGAATCGCCTTAAAGTGCATAAAATTATCTAAATGTTAGTATCGACGCATTATTCTGTATTTGTAGATTTTATTTTACATTTAGTAAAATTGGACACAGGTGTAATATAGGACCCCTTCTCGAATTTTTTTGCTCGTGCAAAATGGTATAGGATATCATATAGTAGGTCTTGACCGACTATATCTCTCTCGTTATATATGTATCAATGACTGAATTATAAACAACAGATTTTACAGATGCTGAATTGGCACGAAAGAATGTACAAATTGGCTTCCAGAGACAATCAGTATCTTATTGGAAGATACTGGGACTAACTGAATGGATGGCTTCTTCTTGATGCTACATATCCTATCAATTAAATTTTTTCATCATGCTGTTGCTTAAGCTTTGATATTTTCTTGAAGAAATGCGAAACTTTGAAGATGAGTTGAAAAATAACATCTCATAATATAATATAAGGACAGGAATCTCTTCAATTCTGCTCTTACTTGCACATTTATCGAAATCTTTGAAACTGAATGGAAAAATAAGAAGTTTAAGAGAACTCTGTTGGATATGGAAAGAAGGCAAATTAGAATTTTACTTATTAAAATATTTTAATTTCTTTGGATCAAAATTATAAAAAAAAAGTTTTAAACACATACATCTGAAGCTTAAAATATTTATAAAGGTATCGAAATGATTATCTATAAAAAATAATAACAAATTAGATTTTTCTAATAAATCACATATAGACCCAATTCATATCAGTATGTATAATACTACAGTTTATCCCAAATATTTTTTTCAAATATCAAAATGATTATACTACTTACTTATAAAAGTATAAAAATACGTAGCATCTCCATATAGTTGCTTCATCGATTATTCTACACTTTCACTGTTTTCATTGATTTCTGTTATCAGTTTTAAATGACCTCTAATTCTAACTAATTTTGAAATAAATTTTTTACTGATAATTTTCAAATTGTATACAAAATCAAAGCAATATTTATTATCAAGGTTTAGTTAATATTTTTCACTGCAAGAAGCAACATTATGAAACTATTTTTATTATTTGCTTTGGCTTTGGCTGGTGTTTGTCTAACACACGCTGGCATCTATACAAGGAGACATTATCTTGATTTCAAACATCCTGGCAAATGTGTAGTAGATGGTAAAGTGTTGAGTCCCGGACAGAGAATTAAACATCCCATAATGGATTGTGCTGAAATAAGATGCGATGATTCGAATGGCATGACCACCATTGAAACGTAAGTACATTTTGTATATAAGAAATAAAATGGTTTAAATTTTGTTGAACTAAATGTATTCTAATTTCATTTTCCTTTGTTTTAGCTGTGATCCCATTTCGGTTTTAGTTTCACCACTACAAAAATTAAAAAATTATGGTCGTCCAAATCCACCTAAATGCACATGGGGTGATTTTAAAAACACTAAAGCGGAATATCCCAAATGTTGTGAACGTCATTTTACTTGTGCGTTTTAGTTGCAATGTTAGAAAATAATTTTAAAATTGTGCCACTAAAATAAAAATAAAAATGAAAATAAAAATATAAATAAACAGTTGGTAGATATGACTCTGTAGAAAATTAAACTCTTTAAATAAGTAAAAAAATTATCAATTAGCTTCAGATGTTAAATGTATTTAACAGAGGAAGGATATTTTTTGTTATGATTTTTGTTCATATGTTTTGAATTTATGCCGGTATTGAAAACTTCGGATCTTAAAAAAATTAAATCTTGTATAACAACATAGGTGGTTGCGTTATGTTTTTATGCCAATGTTTATAAGGCACAGATAAAATCTTTGACTAAGAATTCTTTCCTGAGTCAATTTAACGATGGACGAACATCGTGTCCGTCTGGTCTGTGTATATCAGGTATTCCAGGAGAAATCGATAATAACTTTTTAAATTGCAATCCGAATTAGTTATGTCCTCTTTAAATCTCATAATTAAAAAATAATATTGTTTAAAAAGTGCATTTTAAATGAAACTGCATTTTTTGGAGACATACAAAATATATTTTTTTTAAATATTTACGATTTTTTACGTTTTACACAAAGAGTGTACAAATTTATACATATAAAATTTAATATGAAAACAAAAAAAAAAAAAAAAATCTTCCGACCAGATGTTCGGTTTTATTGATTTAAAAAACATTTAAACTGTGCTTTTATACGCTTTAAGTTATGTTATTCAAAAATGCAAGATTAGTTACAAATTGCATTAAATATATTTGCATATATTTAAGTGCATTTTTTGTAGAATTTATTCGTCAAAAAATTTTAAAAAAGAAAGGGTATTAGTTAAAATTTCACAATTTTTCAAATAACTTATATTTACTTTTATTTGTGCACATTTTTGCTCCATTTTTAGAAATAAACCAAAAAATAACATAAACAACAATTTTAAATTTTAAATCATAAAATCTTTTTTTTTTTTAATAAACGAGTTTTTGTATGGAAAATTTGTTTGAGGTTTCTTGTTAAGAATTATTTGAAGTACTAGAACTTTCCGTTACATATAAACTTAAACTAAATTATTCCGTTAATTTACCAACTTTTTAAATTATTTTGAAAAAAAATAAATAAATAAAAAATCGAAGGCGGAAAACGCTTTCTATTGGAAATGAATTTTTCTAAAAAAATATGATTTCTTTTATTGTGATATCTAAAGAGGACTATGTTTCTTTTCGCACGTCGTTAAAGTCAATGAAATCGGACTTCAGATACAAAATATATAGATAACTAAAAATACAACTTTATTTTTAACAGAATTAGAATTGAGAATAAAATCGCGAATTTTTAGTCATTAAAAAAATTAAAACTAAATATGAATATAAATAATACAATGCAAGGCTATATGACTTTTGATCCCATTTATTAGGGCTATTATTTTTATTCTTTGTGGTCTTAGCCAACTTTTGTATGTTATTTTATTTCAAATTGTTATACATAGGAGTAGTTATTATACATTTTGTTAAAACTGTTGTAAATTAATGCGAACAAAAAAAAAAAAAAAAAAAAAAAAAAAAACTAAAAAAGAATGCAACTCAAAAAGATTAACAGAATTTTTAAATTTTAATAAAAGTAATGATTAAGAAGTGCTGAAAACTATAATTTGATTGCATTACCACCAATTACTACAAGTTTTTAAGGGAAATGAGATCCTACTACGACAACTTGAATTAATTTGATTCTAAACGCATATATGTCGAATTCTAGACTGTTATCAGTTTTAAATGACCTCTAATTCTAATTAATTTTGAAATAAATTTTTTACTGATAATTTTCAAATTGTATACAAAATCAAAGCAATATTTATTATCAAGGTTTAGTTAATATTTTTCACTGCAAGAAGCAACATTATGAAACTATTTTTATTATTTGCTTTGGCTTTGGCTGGTGTTTGTCTAACACACGCTGCACAGTGGGGTCAAATGCAAATTTTTTGGTAATAAATCTGGATCTCCTAAACTACTGGTCGGATCAAATTGAAATGTATAGAAGAGTTGTAGAGGAGGACCTAAGCTTTCAGAAAAATCATCTTGTAGTCACCCTGTGATAACACGAGATAAGCTACAGGGTGTCAAAGTTGACTACCTCGAGTATGTAAAAGTTAAAAAAAATCGTAACTTGTACAAATGAAGTCCGATTTTAAAGATTTTTATATTTCTGGAAAGTGCTTGGCAAGATAAAGAAAAAATAAGCTTACTCATCTAAGTTATCCCTTACAGTTAAAAAGATATTTATGCTTGAATTTTGAATTTTTGATTTTTTGGCTCGACTTTCTTTCGTTTTTGGGGAATAAGTCCGGAGATATATGAGGTAAAAATTTTTTAAAAATATTCTGTAGTTTGCTACATATTTCAAAATAATATGCTGAAAGAATTTTTGGAATATCTCAATTCGTCTAGACGTGAAAAATATTCAAAGTCAGCACTCTGAAATTGGCATGAAAAATGGCTATTTTTTTTACAAAAATATAGTACAATTCATTCACTTTTTTCTCAAAGTTCCGTTAATAAAAAAAATTTTTCCTTATTGATTTCAAAAGATAAGGCTTCATAAATAATTAATAAAGAAATTTTGAATTGATTTATGTTTGCACCCTACATTCAGCATTGGCCGAAAATTGTCAATTTTAAAAAATAGTTTCATTTTTATCGATTAATAAAAAAAATGTCACGCCAGCGTTTTTAAATTTGGTACCCATATTTTTTATGGAAATAGATTTAGAATGATTTAACACTAAACTGCTTCCCGCGCGGCCAAAAAC
The DNA here is from genome assembly GCA_932274085.1 of Protocalliphora azurea. Lineage (NCBI taxonomy): Eukaryota > Metazoa > Arthropoda > Insecta > Diptera > Calliphoridae > Protocalliphora > Protocalliphora azurea. The sequence goes on along the minus strand of OW026523.1, from coordinate 69,025,791 downwards.
GAATGCAGGAGTGGAGAATTTATGTTAAAAGTCAGTTTTTTTAACGACTATTTTTAAAAGCATATTAAAAGCATATTAGCATAATATTTTTAATATTATTTCTTATGCAGTGTATAAAACACAAATCAAGCTTTCATTCCTAAAAAAAATCAATAAAATAGCTCCAATAACCTATTTTTGGTAATTTTTCAAAAATAAATTTTTTTTTAAAAAATAGCTGAAAATCCAAACAAATTTAATTTTTTTTAATACAACTCCACTAATTTTGCAAATACTTTAAAAATGTTAAAAGAATATAAAAATAGACTTATTTACCAATTCAGCGATATATAAAATGTTGATATAGGTCATTTAATAATAGTAATATAATGGCCTCAAAACTACCAAGTCACGTCAAAAGTTGCAAAAGTCACTATTTTGTTCCGTATTTCCATATGTGTGTATACGTAACACTCAACTGCATTGCTTATTTTTGTTACGAGATAATAATATTTATTAATGAATTTATTTAAAGTGTTCATAATTTTTTTCTACTGAAAAGGTTTTTAAAATTACCTAAGTACATAAATAAGTATATTTTCCTTCGTTTTTTAATACATTTTTTTAAGTTTTTAAATAATTTACCTAGCTACTTAATTAATGTATTATAACAAACATGATTTTTTTACAATCGCATAGGTACATTTTTTGACGTACCTGTTTAACACTACAGGTAATAAAAATAAACTGAATGAAATTGGGGGTTTTGAGCAAAAATTTAAATTTTTTAATTAATTTTTGCCTGTCACCATTTACCTGATATAAATATTCTTTATCTATATATAAGTATCCTTATAAATATGCAGATTTATTAGTGAATTTGCCATTATGGAGATTATATTAAAACACTTTTCTATTTGCAAAGTAATCTGGGATAATCTATCTGATATTATAAATCGTCCAGAAAAAATAAGAAAACTCATTGATACAGTAGTATCTTTTGGTTTAACTCTTACTGCAGAAGACAGTTTAAAGCTCGAAATTTTTTATAAATCATACGAAAAAAGGATGCAAGCTTCAGATTGGTCAATACCAAAGTTCAAGAAGAAAAATGAAGAGTGGTTGGAGGGAGAAATACCAATTTTCATCGGAAAGCAGAAAAAGGGTCGACCAAAAAAAGTTACGATGTAGTTCAGCTAAGAACAAAGAGGACCAAACAGGAATCTATTCTAAATTTACATACGAATGCCGAAATAAAAGATACATTTAAAGCTTTAGTAACACGTACGCAACCAAAGGAAGTAGAAAAAGTTATAGATGTGTTACCAACAGCTTTTCCCAATCGATTACATCGGATAATCCAAAGCATAGTGACACCGAAATCAACATCGTCCTTTACCTCTGAAGATGCTTTAGCTCTAATATTAAATTTAGGATTATCAAGAAACCAATACGAGATTTTGAGGAAATCTGTTAGCGAAAAAGGATATGATATCTTTCCCAGTAGCAAATCAGTGAGAGAAGCGAAAAGTAATATTTTACAGCCTATGGAGCACTCGGTTAATGCTTCTGTTAAAAGTGCTAAAGTTAATATATTGCAATTACTTGAAAATACTGCCTCTCGAATTATATCCACCTTCAGCAATGATAACATTGAAAAATGCAAAGACTCTGAACTTATTTTAATATTCAAATGGGGCTGCGATGGAACATCAGGATTTTCGGAATACAAACAACTGGATGAAAGTAATTCTGGAAATAATTATTCCTCGCTGTTTATAGCGTCTCTGGTACCACTTCGAATGCGCTTAAATAAGCCTTCCTCATCGACAAGAAATGACTCGCTTTTTGATGATATATGGATAAATTTAACTCCAGGTTCCAAATTTTTGTGCCGTCCAATCCTTTTCGATTACACAAAAGAAACCACGGTTACAATAAACAGCATTGTCAACCAATTGGAAGAAGAAATGAAAGCATTGCCCCCAATATATGTAAAAGTATCAAACAGAACTATTAAAGTTACATTTCAACAACAATTAACGATGATTGATGGAAAAGTTGCAAACGCTATAACAGATACAACATCTACATGGAAATGTAATATATGTGGAAAAATAAGTTCACAATTTCAGGATAATTCTGAAGTCCTTGTTAATAAAAATTGTTTAAAATTTGGAATATCACCACTCCACGCAAGGATAAGATTTTTGGAGTTCTGCTTACATCTTGCATATGATATGAAGTACAAAAATATTCCCGGACAGGAAATTGCAACAGTAAAAAACAATTTGGAACTTCACGAATTACGAAAAGAGGAGAAGAAAAGAATTCAATTAGAATTCAAAGAACAACTCGGATTAATAATTGATAAACCTCTACATGACTATGGAAGCTCAAATGATGGAAATACAGCAAGACGTTTCTTTGAAAATTCGGAACTCACATCTTCAATCACAGGCATTGACTATTTTGAAGCGTTTTAAGATTATATTGGCAGCCATTAATAGCAAAAAACAAATTAATGCGGACAAATTTAAAATTTTTGAAGAACTACTTAATATTACATACCCCTGGAAATCAATGACTTCAACAATTCACAAATTATTGGCTCATGGTAAAGAAATAATACAAAATAGTATTTTGCCATTGGGAGAGCTAACAGAAGAAGCACAGGAAGCCCGAAATAAAGATGTTAAACATTTCCGACTCTTCAATACCCGAAAATGTTCGAAAATAGCGCAAAATATGGACTTAATGGAATATTTATTAATATCATCAGATCCAGTTATATATTCTATAAGAACACGATGGCTACCAAAAATCACTCTTGAAATAGAAAAAGAGGATTCCGAAGCTAAGGAAGTTAAAAATTTGCTAACGTTTGATGTGATTATTTTCAAGAAAATCTTTAATAATATCTTCGATAATATATTCTTAATAAAATAAATATACGGGATATATGTATAATAAGTATGTAAATACGTAGAATAAATTAAACAAACATTACTCAAATAAAGAATTTACTACTTTATAATAACAAATATATACATACATAATACATTAGAATACTAAAATGTTACGTATACACACATATGGAAATATGGAACAAAATAGTGAATTTTGCAACTTTTGACGTGACTTGGTAGTTTTGAGGCCATTATATTACTATTATTAAATGACCTATATCAACATTTTATATATCGTTGAATTGGTAAATAAGTCTATTTTTATATTCTTTTAACACTTTTAAAGTATTTGCAAAATTAGTGGAGTTGTATTAAAAAAATTAAATTTTTTTGGATTTTCAGCTATTTTTTTTTTAATTTATTTTTGAAAAATTACCAAAAATAGGTTATTGGAGCTATTTTATTGATTTTTTTAGGAATGAAAGCTTGATTTGTGTTTTATATATTACATAAGAAATAATATTAAAAATATTATGCTAATATGCTTTTTAAAAATAGTCGTTAAAAAAACTGACTTTTAACATAAAATCTCCACTCCTGCATTCGTTTTTGGCCGGGCGGGAAGCAGTTTAGTGTTAAATCATTCTAAATCTATTTCTATAAAAAATATGGGTAACAAATTTAAAAAAGCTCGCGTGACATTTTTTTTATTAATCGATAAAAATGAAACTATTTTTTAAAATTGACAATTTTCGGCCAATGCTGGATGTAGGGTGCAAACTTAAATCAATTCAAAATTTCTTTATTAACCATTTATGTAGCCTTATCTTTTGAAATTAATAAGGAAAAAATTTTTTTATTAACGGAACTTTGAGAAAAAAGTGAATGAATTGTACTATATTTTTGTAAAAAAATAGCCATTTTTCGTGCCAATTTCAGAGTGCTGACTTTGAATATTTTTCACGACTAGACGAATTGAGATAATCCAAAAGTTCTTTCAGCATATTATTTTGAAATACGTAGCAAACTACAAAATATTTTTAAAAAATTTTTACCTCATATATCTCCGGACTTATTCCCGAAAAACGAAAGAAAGTCGAGCCAAAAAATCAAAAATTCAAAATTCAAGCATAAATATCTTTTTAATTGTAAGAGATAACTTAGATGAGTAAGCTTATTTTTTCTTTATCTTGCCAAGCACTTTCCAGAAATATAAAAATCTTTAAAATCGGACTTCATTTGTACAAGTTACGATTTTTTTTAACTTTTACATACTCGAGGTAGTCAACTTTGACACCCTGTAGCTTATCTCGTGTTATCATAGGGTGACTACAAGATGATTTTTCTGAAAGCTTAGGTCCTCCTCTACAACTCTTCTATACATTTCAATTTGATCCGACCAGTAGTTTAGGAGATCCAGATTTATTACCAAAAAATTTGCATTTGACCCCACTGTGCGCTGGCGTCTATACAAAGAGATATTATCTTGATTTCAAACATCCTGGCAAATGTGTAGTAGATGGTAAAGTGTTGAGTCCCGGACAGAGAATTAAACATCCCATAATGGATTGTGCTGAAATAACATGCGATAATTCGAATGGCATGACCACCATTGAAACGTAAGTACATTTTGTATATAAGAAATAAAATGGTTTAAATTTTGTTGAACTAAATGTATTCTAATTTCATTTTCCTTTGTTTTAGCTGTGATCCCATTTCGGTTTTAGTTTCACCACTACAAAAATTAAAAGATTATGGTCGTCCAAATCCACCTAAATGCACATGGGGTGATTTTAAAAACACTAAAGCGGAATATCCCAAATGTTGTGAACGTCATTTTACTTGTGCGTTTTAGTTGCAATGTTAGAAAATAATTTTAAAATTGTGCCACTAAAATAAAAATAAAAATGAAAATAAAAATATAAATAAACAGTTGGTAGATATGACTCTGTAGAAAATTAAACTCTTTAAATAAGTAAAAAAATTATCAATTAGCTTCAGATGTTAAATGTATTTAACAGAGGAAGGATATTTTTTGTTATGATTTTTGTTCATATGTTTTGAATTTATGCCGGTATTGAAAACTTCGGATCTTAAAAAAATTAAATCTTGTATAACAACATAGGTGGTTGCGTTATGTTTTTATGCCAATGTTTATAAGGCACAGATAAAATCTTTGACTAAGAATTCTTTCCTGAGTCAATTTAACGATGGACGAACATCGTGTCCGTCTGGTCTGTGTATATCAGGTATTCCAGGAGAAATCGATAATAACTTTTTAAATTGCAATCCGAATTAGTTATGTCCTCTTTAAATCTCATAATTAAAAAATAATATTGTTTAAAAAGTGCATTTTAAATGAAACTGCATTTTTTGGAGACATACAAAATATATTTTTTTAAATATTTACGATTTTTTACGTTTTACACAAAGAGTGTACAAATTTATACATATAAAATTTAATATGAAAACAAAAAAAAAAAAAAAATCTTCCGACCAGATGTTCGGTTTTATTGATTTAAAAAACATTTAAACTGTGCTTTTATACGCTTTAAGTTATGTTATTCAAAAATGCAAGATTAGTTACAAATTGCATTAAATATATTTGCATATATTTAAGTGCATTTTTTGTAGAATTTATTCGTCAAAAAATTTTAAAAAAGAAAGGGTATTAGTTAAAATTTCACAATATTTCAAATAACTTATATTTACTTTTATTTGTGCACATTTTTGCTCCATTTTTAGAAATAAACCAAAAAATAACATAAACAACAATTTTAAATTTTAAATCATAAAATCTTTTATTTTTTTTTTTAATAAACGAGTTTTTGTATGGAAAATTTGTTTGAGGTTTCTTGTTAAGAATTATTTGAAGTACTAGAACTTTCCGTTACATATAAACTTAAACTAAATTATTCCGTTAATTTACCAACTTTTTAAATTATTTTGAAAAAAAATAAATAAATAAAAAATCGAAGGCGGAAAACGCTTTCTATTGGAAATGAATTTTTCTAAAAAAATATGATTTCTTTTATTGTGATATCTAAAGAGGACTATGTTTCTTTTCGCACGTCGTTAAAGTCAATGAAATCGGACTTCAGATACAAAATATATAGATAACTAAAAATACAACTTTATTTTTAACAGAATTAGAATTGAGAATAAAATCGCGAATTTTTAGTCATTAAAAAAATTAAAACTAAATATGAATATAAATAATACAATGCAAGGCTATATGACTTTTGATCCCATTTATTAGGGCTATTATTTTTATTCTTTGTGGTCTTAGCCAACTTTTGTATGTTATTTTATTTCAAATTGTTATACATAGGAGTAGTTATTATACATTTTGTTAAAACTGTTGTAAATTAATGCCAAAAAAAAAAAAAAAAAAAAAAAAAAAAAAACTAAAAAAGAATGCAACTCAAAAAGATTAACAGAATTTATAAATTTTAATAAAAGTAATGATTAAGAAGTGCTGAAAACTATAATTTGATTGCATTACCACCAATTACTACAAGTTTTTAAGGGAAATGAGATCCTACTACGACAACTTGAATTAATTTGATTCTAAACGCATATATGTCGAATTCAGACTGTCTAGATGGTTATATTTCCCTAAATATTAACGTCCAATAGTAAAAACGTGCAACAGTCCAATAACCACGAAAGATGAAATTTTAATTATTTGATATAGAAAAGGTGCAAAAATGGGTCTAATTCCTAATTGTCTTTTGCTGTGTTAGAATTTGTTCCAAAACTAAAATTAAGGAATATTTGAACACTATTGCGTTATCGAGAATTAACCAATATCATATCACTGCGAAAAAAAATTATATTTACCAGTTGATTTCATCGCAATAACGATCGAAAATAGTTGCGTTATTTCGGCGCAAAACTCTTATAAAATTATGAGTTATCAAAATAAACCAAAATATAAATATTTGCTTGGTTTTTCATTGAGAATTTTTGTAAGATTTCGAACTAATAAAAAATTAAATAATAGTTCCAAAAATATGTTTTGTGTATGAAAATATATGAATTGATTTTTCTAATTAATCTGGTATATAATAAATGAGTATGACCCAAAAAGTTTGGACTTCTATTGTAATGAAAACAAAAAAAAAAAAGAAAAAAAATTCTAAGGCAGTATATTCAACAAAAATTTCATCTAAAAATGGAATTGCGTTAAAATGCATTTTTTTTCAAAATTTGATTTTACTTACTTGAAGATAACAACAATATAATTTAAACTCAGTTTTAATTGTATTAATCTGTTAAGTGGTATCCGAATTATTGTTATTTAAAGTTACATACTTTTAAGAATTTCAAACAGAAATTCAAAAATAAGTTCCTTAGAGTAGCCCAGATGTTCATCATCAATTGAAAGAGTCAATTAGAGTCGTCGATATTTGAATTTGGCTACACTGAGAATCTTGGTTTCTTTCCTACAAAGTTTGTTGTATTATTCCCCCAAGATATATATACATACATATATGTATATATATATATATATATTATTTGATATTTTTTCTCTTGTAAATAAACAGAAAACCGTTGTCACTTACAGCCATTATTTAATATTTAAAAATACCCTTTTAATAAATAATTCTCAACAGTAAATATTCAATGGTCCAAATATATATATATATATATATATATATATATATATATATATATATATATATGGTTCCTTATATATATATTTATTTGATTTATTTCTTTTGTCAATAAACAATATATATATATATATATATATATATATATATATATATATATATATATGGGCAGGTTTTGAACAATAGGCTTTATACAAGTTCCGTGTACCAATTTGCTTTAAATTATCTTCGAAGTGTACCAAATGACATACGTACAAAGGGACAAAGTTAAACTGATTCAACTGATTTAAGTTAGTTTCTATAAGAATCAGTAGTGTAAAAAAATGAACAGTGCAATACTGAATTCGATTCAAGTGAATTATCCAGTTGTGAGGATTTTAAGGAAATAATACTTATATTATTTCTCCAAAATCTTCACAAAAGTATGCTTTACAAGCAAATCAAGAAACCGAGCTCTTGATATTCATCAAAGCTAAAAACCATTACTTGTAACCATACATGCCTTTAGATAAAAGAAATTCTATAAGGTAATATATGAAAAATTACCTGCAAAGGAATATATATCTGTATAGTTTCCATTTAATGTAAACATAAAATTAAATAAAAATTATATTTTTTATTAACACTAAAATTTATTTTATTATTTTCCGTTTTCTTACTTTTTCTAGTAAAAGTTTATTTTTTAGATTTTTTTAATTTCTCTTTTTTCTTAGTATTAGCACAAATCTAGTGTTATGTATTAAAGTACATTGACTTGTATGGAGACAAAAAATGTTGCAAATGTACCCCTAAAATTAAAAATTGATATATTTTCAACGAATCCCCGAAATACTTCTGTTAAGCCATTTCGTTCACGTGAGCTGGACCATTTTTAATATACCTCGAAAAATGTGGTTTGCGATCAATATTATTCATAATTTTTAACTTTTTGTCAAAAAAAAAACATATGATAGACAAATGACGTCAAATACATCAGTAAATCAGTAAAAAAAAAAATAAATTAGCTTTCATTCACGCAAAATTAAAATTTTTGTAAAAATTTCCACGATTTTATTTAAAATATTATTTTATTAAAGTTGGAATATTTTCTATATTTTCCATCGAAATTTATATTTAAGGACATCATTGGTACGATCTCATTCAATATTATTGATATATGTATTCATTTAAGCCTTTAGTTACACAAGTAATATTTTGGGATTTCCGGTCCATAATTATTTAATTTAATTTTTGTGTCAAATAAATTATTAATTAAGAAAATAAATGTCACGAAAAGAATATATTTATCATAAAAACTATAAATTCGTGTAAAATAGTGACTAAATTTCAAAAATCTCTTTAATTTCATTATTATAATAAGGAACTTATTATATTTTTCACAAATTCATTTATATTTGAGTATAATAAATATTTCCATGTGACTTATTTGCAAAAATTGCTAATTTAGGAACTTAATGCATAAAATTTACTCTCTTTCTGTTAAAGAATTAATTACTTGTAATCTTCTATAGTATCAGTATATACCATTCCAATGGTACATTAAAACCCAATATATGTTGAAAAATGTCCGAAATATATAAAAATATGACAAAAAAAAAAAATTAAAATCTTAATATTTCCAAGCCTTAGTATGCCTTTGTAGTTAGTTTTCTTTTAAAAAATATTTGGATAATGATATTGAAAGCAATGCGTATTCATAGAGATGTTTTGAAAATTTTCCAGATCACGTAAATTTAAACATTCAGGTGTAATATTTTTTGAATCCGATAAGAACACACCACCTTTATTTCTAGAGGGGTACATTTGCAGCTCTTTTTCTTGAGGCTCTTTATTGTGTATATGCATATTTTATAGAAATATACATTACACTTAATACAGGTAACGGTGGACAATTAAATAAACGACAATTTCCCGGGACAGTGGGAATAATTTTTCGACGTCCCGGAATTCTGGATTAAAAATTATAATTATTACTTAGCTGAAAAATTTAAACCCAAATAGGATATGAGTTTTTGTATTAGCAGATTTAAAATAGAATTGCAAACGTACTGGGAAAAGGAAATTTGATTAACTGCTTAATTTACTGTTTAATCAACTCGAATGAATACCGATATATATTGTATGTATTGTAAAAGAATTTTGTGGATATCGACACAATATTAAGCAATATTTTTATTCTTATTTTAATTGTAAAAAAATGTTGTATTTGAGGCAGATAAATAGAGAAATTAAATAACAAAATATTTACTCAGACATTACTATTATTCAAACGTTTTTAAGCATCTCTTTAAAAATTTTATTTATTAAAAATTCACTTAAAAATTAAGAATTTAGTGATCATAGCAGTAGTGGCTAATAGCTTTTTTTGAAACCCTTCGGGGTGATTCAAAGAAGTCATACTATATTAAAACATTTGTAGCTTCAAGAGGGTGGTCCCATATTATATGAAAATAACTAAAAGGTGTCGCACATTTAAATATAGCTAAAGTTATGAAAGGCCAAATTTCACATTCTACGAGAATTGGAACAGGATGTTGCGTATTTGTATCAATTAATTTTTGATTAACAATTTTCACCGAAAATTTCCAGCCTATTCAAAGTTGCATGAAATTCATATTATTTTTCCGCATGATGCCGACTAGTTTCTATAATTTTTATGTAAAATTATAGAAGTACTTATCGCTGTTGTATTCAAATTTTAAAAATTAAAAACTGTGTTGTAAAAAGGAGTGTTATTTTATACTTATTTCCGATTTGCTTAACAAACTCGACTTTGATTTTCTGCAGTGTTACCGTTTGGTGACTTTAGTCAAAAATTGTGCCTTTTTCAACCACCTGGCCATTTTTTTGGCCACTTCTTTAAAATGGAACTAAATGGCGACTTTTTAAGACTATGTACTAAATGACGAGAGACTAAGTTGATTGAAATATATATATTAATTCCAATGAAGAAACTAATTATTTTGAGATTCACAATGCAAATAAACTAAAACTGTTAAAAATTAAATCTAATGATAAAGTTTATGAACAACTATTAAAAACATCAAGTGCTGAATCTTTTTTGACCGGATTGGGAAAATTAAAACATTGATTTGATGAATACATACGTATATCTTAACATAAAGTTTTACTTTAGCTCATAGCAGTGACTCGGCGGAACGTTTTTTTTTCTAAATTATCACCAATGAAAAATAAATTGTCCAAGAGACTTAAGGTCAGCACTTGTGAATCCATGCTGCTAATCCAAAATTATAATGGTATTATGACGGCAAATGTGTAATAATAAAAATAAAATTGATTTTCTAGATTTTTTAAGTGTTTTCTATCAAATTACGTTAACAAAGCATAAAAAAGAAATGTCGAAGCAAATTCAAAGCAAAATATTATACAAAGCGCTGCAATAATCCCCACTGCAAATAGGCTCCTACATGTTTTGTCCTTTTTTTTACTTGTAGAAATATTAAAATATTGAATGAAATTAATATCTTGAATAAAGAAAACTAAATGGCTGGCATATACTATATACTAAATATGAACAAAATCTGATGATTCTCTGTCAAAAGAACTTTTTAAAAATCTTTTCTGGAATGGACGTTATATTATATGTATTCAAAGTTACACATCTGCTTAATATAATGCGTATACCTAAATTCGCTTTATATAAAGAAGAAAAAAGTACGTTTTCGTTCATTAAAAAATAAAAGATTAGTCCGTACTTATTTTTATCAATAACGAAAGTAAAAAGAAAGCTAAAATAAGTCATAAATAATAATCCATTGTGTTAATTTGACAATTTTTATATTCATAATAATAGCTACAGTTAAAAGAAAAATACATTAACTTGTTCCGACGTCCAAAGTAATGAAAATATCTCTGCAGCATATGAACATATCATTTTTCAATATCTCCCTGCACACATTTACGTCCACTGTATTATCAATGCGACCAAAACAATTCCACTAAAAGCATTCCTAAGCCTTTATGTTGCCTCCCCCTATTAAACAGTCGTCTTTTTGAATTTAATATGAAATTCTTTCCCTTTATGTAGCCGTTTTCAAACAAATTATTTTTCTCCATTTTTTTCGCTTTCACGTTCAGACTAAATTAAGTGTTCTCTCAAAAATTCTAACCGCGTCTTTAAATTTTGTGTACGCATTAATGGAACCTTTCTGGCAATTCTTCCCGACAATTTGTTTTGCATAAGATAAAGACGTACTGTTTGCGGACTTACTTCATTAAAAAATACAGCTGAAATAGCTTTCAAAGAAATTAGGGGTTCTTTTCCTTTTATCCGTTTCAGGGCTTGTTTTATGAGGTGTTCTACAAGTTTCTATCGTTTATTTTTTAAATAGGGTATTTCGAACAAAATCTAGAGATCATACTTGCTATTTTAGGCAAAGAATATTCATTTTTTCTCTTAATTTGAAAAATTTCCTCTCCTATTTGGTGCAATGATTATTTGTTCACATTTTTTATGTCAGGATATTATTTTTCCGTAATATTTTCAACCAAAATAGAATTATTAGTAACAAGTTTTGGTATTTAAATAGAAAACATATATGTAAAATAATTTCAATGCATATTATTGTCATATTTTTCGTTGAGTGGCACTGCAATAACAAAATGTTTATTAAAAAAAATACTTATCGCCAGATAATATTAATTATCTTATAGGATTTATCTATTATTTTGAGCAGATGTGTATATTGAGAATGCTTTTTTAAAGATGTTCTCAATGATTTGCTTACTTTTAATTTATCATTTTTATTCCTTTACAAACAAATTTAAAAAAAAACTAATAACATCATAAAAAATTTACTTTATTATTTGTTTTTAATTATTCTAATAATTTTAAATAAGTGATCGAATAATTGTGCAAACTTGAAAGCTTTATTCGAACTACTTATTTTATTCGAACAATAGAAAAGCCGAATAATTTGAATACCCTAGTATACAGCCAACTTCCACTTTAACCAAAGTTAGGGTATACAAGGTTGTTTTAAAAACTTTTCAGTAAAAGAAAGCGAAATTAATTTACAAAATCTCTTCATATAATTTGTTTTATCGTGCAACGACGAAACGTTACGTTTCGCTAGGTCTTAAATGTATTAAAAATCATTTTAAAGGTTTTAATTACACCACCTAAACCAATAATAATAATATCCCAAAAAAAAAAAAAAAGTTAAAAACAACAACCATTCAGCCGTAAAACAGTCAGTACCATCATATTTGAACAAAAATATCAACAAAGCAAAGAAAAAAGAAAAAATATATTATAGTCATGGCAGGACAACATCGACCTTAGAACACTCTATACCAATATGTATTCCAATTAAAAATAGTTTTTTTTATATTTTTTAATCAAAGATTCTAAAATTTTCAAAATAAGTGATTCTACATCTCTGATGGGATAGTAACTATATCACAATCAGAAAGTCAAAGTATTAATGTTTCTATTACTATGCATTATCGTAGGGTATACATAACATCAATTTCAATGTTCGCACAATTAAGTTTCGTTTCCTAAATTGATATTTTTGTTGCAAATAGTAAAATTAACTAAACGTAGCGAATATGAAATGTTTAGTCATTTGATCATAAATACGCATACAAAAAATATACTGCCCTTTATACATAAACACCCACAACCACAGACACATATGTATACATATTGAGTTACACAGAATTACTATGTATACCAAAATACAAACATTAATATTTAAAGCACAAGTAAGCGAAATTGAGGAACAAAATTCATGATTTTTCAAAGGAAAAAAAGGAAATATGGACAACAAAGTTCTATTGTTTTGCCACAAGCTGCACGTACATATACTATATGTAAGACTTACTCTCTATAGTTGCTGGCAACAACTAATATGGTGTGCTATTCAAACCAAAAAAGCCAGCTTTATATACAGCTGAAAATATTAGAACTACAAAAAAGAAGACATGAAGTAAAATACATAGCAAATTGTCGAGTAAAACATGAGTTCTTATGTCGACATTCAATTATCAGTTCTGTTTTTACGTTTGGTTTCGAGCCACAATACAAATTTCTTGGCATTTGGTTACAATGGAAAGTAAACCTGTCGAATGTTCACTTTCCACTAAATGCACAAATTCATACAAGTGTAAGTATCGATTAAACTTGGTATTTAAAGAGATAAAAGTGGGAACTAGAAAAAGGATTTACGTTTAAATAAATTGCGTTTGAAATACAAAAATATTGTAAATGTTACTAGAGAATAAATACACTGGATAATGGGTATTTTATTTTATATAAGAAATAATGGTATTGATATTCGTATTCGAAATACAGTAAAATAGTACAGCATAGCATAGCATAGCATAGCATAGTATAGCATAGCATAGCATAGCATAGCATAGCATAGCATAGCATAGCATAGTATAGTATAGCATAGCATAGCATAGCATAGCATAGTATAGCATAGCATAGCATAGTATAGCATAGCATAGCATAGTATAGCATAGCATAGCATAGTATAGCATAGCATAGCATAGCATAGCATAGTATAGCATAGCATAGCATAGCATAGCATAGTATAGCATAGCATAGCATAGCATAGCATAGCATAGTATAGCATAGCATAGTATAGCATAGCATAGCATAGCATAGCATAGCATAGCATAGCATAGCATAGCATAGTATAGTATAGTATAGTAAAGTATAGTAAAGTATAGTATAGTATAGTATAGTATAGTATAGTATAGTATAGTATAGTATAGTATAGTATAGCATAGCATAGCATAGCATAGCATAGTATAGCATAGCATAGCATAGCATAGCATAGCATAGTATAGCATAGCATAGCATAGCATAGCATAGTATAGCATAGCATAGCATAGCATAGCATAGTATAGTATAGCATAGCATAGCATAGCATAGCATAGTATAGCATAGCATAGTATAGCATAGCATAGCATAGCATAGCATAGCATAGTATAGCATAGCATAGCATAGCATAGCATAGTATAGTATAGCATAGCATAGCATAGCATAGCATAGCATAGTATAGCATAGCATAGCATAGTATAGCATAGCATAGCATAGTATAGCATAGCATAGCATAGTATAGCATAGCATAGCATAGCATAGCATTGTATATTATAGTATAGTATAGTATAGTATAGTATAGTATAGTATAGTATAGTATAGTATAGTATAGTATAGTATAGTATAGTATAGTATAGTATAGTATAGTATAGTATAGTATAGTATAGTATAGTATAGTATAGTATAGTATAGTATAGTATAGTATAGTATAGTATAGAATAGTATAGTATAGTACAGTATAGTACAGTATAGTATAGTATAGTATAGTATAGTATAGTATAGTATAGTATAGTATAGTATAGTATAGTATAGTATAGTATAGTATAGTATAGTATAGTATAGTATAGTATAGTATAGTATAGTATAGTATAGTATAGTATAGTATAGTATAGTATAGTATAGTATAGTATAGTATAGTATAGAATAGTATAGTATAGTATACTATATAGTATAGTATAGTATAGTATAGTATAGTATAGTATAGTATAGTATAGTATAGTATAGTATAGCATAGTATAGTATAGTATAGTATAGTATAGTATAGTATAGTATAGTATAGTATAGCATAGTATAGTATAGTATAGTATAGTATAGTATAGTATAGTATAGTATAGTATAGTATAGTATAGTATAGTATAGTATAGTATAGTATAGTATATTATAGTATAGTATAGTATAGTATAGTATAGTATAGTATAGTATAGTATAGTATAGTATAGCATAGTATATTATAGTATAGTATAGTATATTATAGTATAGTATAGTATAGTATAGTATAGGATAGTATATTATAGTATAGTATAGTATAGTATATTATAGTATAGTATAGTATAGTATAGTATAGTATAGTATAGTATAGTATAGTATAGTATAGTATAGTATAGTATAGTATAGTATAGTATAGTATAGTATATTATAGTATAGTATAGTATAGTATAGTATAGTATAGTATAGTATAGTATAGTATAGTATAGTATAGTATAGTATAGTATAGTATAGTATAGTATAGTATAGTATAGTATAGTATAGTATAGTATAGTATAGTATAGTATAGTATAGTATAGTATAGTATAGTATAGTATAGTATAGTATAGTATAGTATAGTATAGTATAGTATAGTATAGTATAGTATATTATAGTATAGTATAGTATAGTATATTATAGTATAGTATAGTATAATATAGTATAGTATAGTATAGTATAGTATAGTATAGTATAGTATAGTATAGTATAGTATAGTATAATATAGTATAGTATAGTATAGTATAGTATAGTATAGTATAGTATAGTATAGTATAGTATAGTATAGTATAGTATAGTATAGTATAGTACAGTATAGTACAGTACAGTATAGTACAGTATAGTATAGTATAGTATAGTATAGTATAGTATAGTATAGTATAGTATAGTATAGTATAGTATAGTATAGTATAGTATAGAATAGTATAGTATAGTATACTATATAGTATAGTATAGTATAGTATAGTATAGTATAGTATAGTATAGTATAGTATAGTATAGTATAGTATAGTATAGTATAGTATAGTATAGTATAGTATAGTATAGTATAGTATAGTATAGCATAGTATAGTATAGTATAATATAGTATAGTATAGTATAGTATAGTATAGTATAGTATAGTATAGTATAGTATAGTATAGTATAGTATAGTATAGTATAGTATAGTATAGTATAGTATAGTATAGTATTGTATAGTATTGTATAGTATAGTATAGTATAGTATAGTATAGTATAGTATAGTATAGTATAGTATAGTATAGTATAGTATAGTATAGCATAGTATAGTATAGTATAGTATAGTATAGTATAGTATAGTATAGTATAGCATAGTATAGTATAGTATAGTATAGTATAGTATAGTATAGTATATTATAGTATAGTATAGTATAGTATAGTATAGTATAGTATAGTATAGTATAGTATAGTATAGTATAGTATAGTATATTATAGTATAGTATATTATAGTATAGTATATTATAGTATAGTATAGTATAGTATAGTATAGTATAGTATAGTATAGTATAGTATAGTATAGTATAGTATAGTACAGTATAGTATAGTATAGTATAGTATAGTATAGTATAGTATAGTATAGTATAGTATAGTATAGTATAGTATAGTATAGTATAGTATAGTATAGTATAGTATAGTATAGTATAGTATAGTATAGTATAGTATAGTATAGTATAGTATAGTATAGTATAGTATAGTATAGTATAGTATAGTATAGTATAGGCAGGTATGGAGAGCGTGCTAAAAAAAAGTACATGTGCTCGGAGAAGTCCTGTGACAGGGCGAGTGGATATCGCCCTAAACTATGTATCCAACCACAAGGGTACCTTCAAGAGAGGCGTAGTTAGAAGCTTGACGACTTCGTGGTTTCCCTAGTCCACACTTGGGAGTTTAGACCGATTTAACGGTAACCTCGTGCACCTGACACCCCTGCCGAAAGGCATCAAGACTAAGCCCAGTACGGTCTTGATTATGGCATTTCTGGAAACAAGGATATGAATTGACAGAACCCCCGGGCTGACAGTTGTAGTATTCTGTTACCTTAGTATGCAGAAGTGAAATTCTGCAGAAATGGCTTCCAGGCTAATGCTACAACTGCCTCCGTCCCATTAAAACTTGGCATATCTCAAAGTACGTTCAAGGCTCGTCACCGTTAGGTTGGTGGTGCAGGATCGGATGTTAAATTCCCGACTTACACTGATCTGGCTCTGGCGAAAGGTCTCATAAGGGTCATTCGTCAACTCTCGCATAGACCTCACTGCTGGCATAGGGACCCATGGGATCATACAAGTGACTGCACAACGAGCGGAGATAGCGGCTTTGAGTTGGGACCACGAAGCTAAATGTTGGAATCAGAAGAAAGAACAAGGATGAATATAAGAGTTGAAGAGACACCATTTGGAAAATGTTCGATTATCGGACAACCATCGGGTAATAAGAAAGGAGATGAACTCGGAGTTGTTGAATCTCCATTTAAAAGAAGCACGGTTATAATGAGATCACCTCCATTGAACGTAGCAAGTGGCAGCAATAAACAAACTAACAATGTAACCAAGCTTGGAGGAAAAATTTCGCAGTTGATGGAATTTATATCAACTCGTACGAATATCCACAAAGATATTCACTCGATGACAAGGGAGATACATGCATTATTTTTGCTAGTATCAAATGAGTTAAAGTGCACGTCAAGCAATTTAGTAGATAAACAACCTATAAACAGAGAAACTCAGACGGAAGCATGGCCCAAAATCACGGTCCATGAAACACCAAAAACACCAGCTGTCAAGAGAGGCCCCAAAACGCAAAGTCCCAAGGGAAATAAAACCAAGAAGAAGAAAGATTCGAATCATAAGAACTCGGAAAGTAACAAACCCAAACCCACCGCAACGGCTACCAATAAAGATGCCGAAAGTGTAGATTTGGACGCTCCAAATTCTGAATGGAAGGAAGTGCGCCCAAAAACCAAAATGAAAAGGAAAATAATTAAGCCAGATGCTCTTATTATTACAGCTTGCGGAGATACATCATACGCCGATATCCTCAAGCAGGTTAAACGTGATCCGAAACTGAACATTTTAGGAAAAAATGTTAAAAATATAAGGAAAACAGAGAAAGGTGAATTACTTTTAGAGTTAATTAAACCGGCTCATCAGAACACAGTGGAATTTAGAACTGCGGTCAAAAGCGTTCTTGGTCCAGAAGCAGCAGTGCGTGCACTAACTCAAGAAGTACTTCTGGAAATAAAAGACATCGATGAGGTTACGACAAGAGAGGAAGTTTATGAAGCTCTCCTAAATGTTTCAGAAGAGTTTAATATATTGCAACCATCAGCAATAAAGTCAATGAGAATTGCATATGGATGTACCCAAACTGCCACAATTGGAGTAAACCCTGTATTGGCCAATATACTTATGGAGAAGTCTAAGATACGTATAGGATGGGTGTTATGTCGCATACGTGAGATGCTTGAATTTTGGTCATACAGCTTCTGGATGTAAAAGTACTAATGACTACTCTGGCTTGTGCATTCGCTGTGGAGAAAGTGGACACAAAATCAAATTCTGCACTAACAATGCAATGTGTCTTCTTTGTAGAGAAAATGGATCTGACACTAATCATATTACCGGAGCAACTGTCTGTCCGCAATACAGGAAGGCGTTTAACAAACTTAAATCAAAATGAGACTATTACAACTGAACATGAACCATTGCGAAACTGCCCAAGACTTATTGGCACAAACCGTCCGTGAATTAAATGTAGATATATGTATTATTAGTGAGCAATATAGAAACTTAACTCCACCATGTTGGTTCAGTGATACCTCTGGCACATGCGCAATTTGGTCTACAAATAGTCACATTTTGAGGAAAGTAAGATTTGAGTGTTGTTTTGTCCGTACTATGGTCTCTGGAATACACTTGTACAGCTGCTATATTCCCCCAAGATTTGACATTGGTGAATACAAGAAGATCATACATGCTTTAACAACTGATGCGATCGGAAAGAGCCCTATCCTTATAGCTGGGGATTTTAACGCCTGGGCTACGGAATGGGGCTGCCCAAAGACAAATGAAAGAGGCAGAATCTTGCTTGAAGCATTTGCGTTGCTTGATGTGGTTTTGATAAATAGTGGAAATGTGCAGACATTTAACAGAAATGGTAGAGGATCAATAATAGATATTGCGTTTGCTAGCTCTAATATCCATAACGGGATATATTGGCATATTTCCGACATATACACCCAAAGTGATCACACTGCAATCATTATGGACTTAGGTATGTCTACATCGTCGTCCGAAGCAGGCTCCAGAAGAGAAATAAGCGGTTGGAAATCCAATACTTTTGATAGGCAGTTGTTCTCTATATTTATGGAAGACGTAGAATTATGTGGTACTCCTGAAAATATGGCTGAACAGTTTATAAGTCATATGACGCAAGCTTGTAATATGTCTATGAAGAGAAGGAAACGTGAATTTAAGAAAACTCCTGTATACTGGTGGAATGAAGAAATAGCTCAGCTGCGAAAGGATTGCATCAAAGCCAGAAGACGCTATGTAAGAACTCGATGTAGAATAGAAAATGAACTTTGTCACGAGATTTTTAAGCAAAAGAAAAAGGCCTTTAAGCTAGCAATACGTAAAAGTAAAAGACTACGATTCCTGGAGATATGCAATGATCTAGAGTATAACCCCTTTGGCTTAGCGTACAAACTTGTGAGAAAAAAGCTTAAATGTCTGAGCTCACCATCACCCAAGGAAGCTAAAATTCTTACTGAAATAGTGACTCATCTGTTTCCGGAGCAACGTACTGCAACATGGAATACTCAGAACATCCGAGAGATTTTCTACTTTCCAGAAATTACGTTATTGGAAATCCAAAAGGCTGTTACAAAATTCGAGGATAAAAAAGCCCCGGGACCAGATGGTATCCCAAACCTCGTCCTAAAAGAGGCTGTAAAGTGCTGTCCAAACCAAATGCTGCAGCTGATGAACTCATGCCTAAGGCATGGTTCATTCCCATCAATGTGGAAAAGGCAAAAACTTGTGCTCCTACCCAAGGATAAGAAGCCTTTAGAGGAACCGTCATCGTACAGACCACTGTGCATGATAGATACCAGCGGAAAGCTATTGGAGAGAATCATTTGCAATAGACTCGAAGAATGCATTGAAACATTGGATGGTCTGTCAAAAATGCAATATGGTTTTAGAAAACATAGGTCGACAATTGATGCAATTGCAATGGTTGTAAGCATTGCAAAAGATGCAATAGATGGTAGCAGCTGGAGAAAAGGATCCAAGGAATATTGTGTACTCGTGACTCTAGATGTCAAAAATGCATTTAACACGGCAAATTGGGAGAATATAGTCAATGCTCTTGTACGAATAAATGTTCCAGCTTATCTTGTGGCAATAATAAAGGATTACTTCCGGCAAAGAGTTCTTATATATGAAACAGACAAGGGAATGAAGGAATATAATGTCACAGGCGGAGTACCACAAGGATCGGTGCTTGGACCATTGTTGTGGAATGTGATGTATGATGGTATCTTGAGATTAAATCTTCCAAGAAGAGCAAAAGTTATTGGCTTCGCTGATGATATAGCCCTGGTGATAGTGGCAAAAACTATTAACGAAGCTAAAACAGTTTCCGAGAGTAGTATCCATGTGGTACGGTCATGGCTCATTGAAATGGGTCTATCGTTAGCTGAGCATAAGACGGAAGCGGTATTGATATCCAGTCGTAGAACGATGGAATATATAAATCTTCAAGTTGGAGACTGTGAAATAGGTACAAAGGATTGTCTCAAATACCTGGGTGTGGTGATAGATAATCGTTTATCATTTAAACACCACCTAAATTACGTGAGAGATAAAGCCACAGGTATATGTACAGCGCTGTGCAGGGTAATGCCGAATACACGAGGTCCAAAATATTTAAGAAGGAAAGTGTTAGCTGGGGTTGTCACGAGTGTAATTCTCTATGCTGCTCCAATATGGGCAGAATCCACCAGGCTAAGGACCTACAGCGGTAAAATTAGATCTGTCTACAGACTAGCAGCACTGCGAGTATCTTCTGCATATAGAACTGTATCGGATGAAGCAGCCTTTGTAATTGCTGCCATGATACCAATCGATATATTGGCAAGAGACGTCAAATATGAATTCGAAGCACGGTCCATACCGGAAAATGGTAGAGATGTTAGTGTTATTAGAAGAGACAGCATGGCGGAGTGGCAAATGAAATGGTCATCAGCTTCGAAAGGTAGATGGACATATAAGCTTATCCCAAATGTAGAAGTATGGTGTGGAAGACGGCATGGTTATCTGAATTACTACCTGACCCAATTCCTTAGTGGACACGGTTGTTTCCGCTCATACCTATACCGTTTTGGACTTGATAGCTCTCAATATTGTCCGCGTTGCGTAGAGGATGAAGAGGATTCGAATCATGTGTTTTTTGTGTGTCCACGTTTTGAATATGAGAGAACGAACTTGGAAAGGCAAATAGGCGGTGAGATATGTTCAAGTAACATAGTACAAATTATGCTTGTATCACTCGAGAACTGGGAGAACGTTTGCAAATACGTGAAAACAGTCCTTTTAGAGTTGCGGAGGCAAGAGGAAGTTAGAAGAGGAAATTTTGATTAGTTAGGGTTTTGATACCTTTCCCCCCTGCGAGGAAATACTTTTGCGGTGGTTCCGCAGGGAATGGGGGCTGGAGAATACGAGGTTGTTTTAGCGTGTTAAAGTCTCGCACACCTGGTATCATTGAACGACCAGAGTCTTTCGATGATTTTTTCCTCGTAAAAAAAAAAAAAAAAAAAAAAAAGTATAGTATAGTATAGTATAGTATTGTATAGTATAGTATAGTATAGTATAGTATAGTATAGTATAGTATAGTATAGTATAGTATAGTATAGTATAGTATAGTATAGTATAGTATAGTATAGTATAGTATAGTATAGTATAGTATAGTATAGTATAGTATAGTATAGTATAGTATAGTATAGTATAGTATAGTATAGTATAGTATAGTATAGTATAGTATAGTATAGTATAGTATAGTATAGTATAGTATAGTATAGTATAGTATAGTATAGTATAGTATAGTATAGTATAGTATAGTATAGTATAGTATAGTATAGTATAGTATAGCATAGTATAGTATAGTATAGTGTAGTATAGTATAGTATAGTATAGTATAGTATAGTATAGTATAGTATAGTATAGTATAGTATAGTATAGTATAGTATAGTATAGTATAGTATAGTATAGTATAGTATAGTATAGTATAGTATAGTATAGTATAGTATAGTATAGTATAGTATAGTATAGTATAGTATAGTATAGTATAGTATAGTATAGTATAGTATAGTATAGTATAGTATAGTATAGTATAGTATAGTATAGTATAGTATAGTATAGTATAGTATAGTATAGTATAGTATAGTATAGTATAGTATAGTGTAGTATAGTATAGTATAGAATAGTATAGTATAGTATAGTATAGTACAGTATAGTATAGTATAGTATAGTATAGTATAGAATAGTATAGTATAGTATAGTATAGTATAGTATAGTATAGTATAGTATAGTATAGTATAGTATAGTATAGTATAGTATAGTATAGTATAGTATAGTATAGTATAGTATAGTATAGTATAGTATAGTATAGTATAGTATAGTATAGTATAGTATAGAATAGTATAGTATAGTATAGTATAGTATAGTATAGTATAGTATAGTATAGTATAGTATAGTATAGTATAGTATAGTATAGTATAGTATAGTATAGTAT
>OW026523.1:68816982-69002678 GCA_932274085.1 Protocalliphora azurea | reverse complement strand
TACTCGTGACTCTAGATGTCAAAAATGCATTTAACACGGCAAATTGGGAGAATATAGTCAATGCTCTTGTACGAATAAATGTTCCAGCTTATCTTGTGGCAATAATAAAGGATTACTTCCGGCAAAGAGTTCTTATATATGAAACAGACAAGGGAATGAAGGAATATAATGTCACAGGCGGAGTACCACAAGGATCGGTGCTTGGACCATTGTTGTGGAATGTGATGTATGATGGTATCTTGAGATTAAAATCTTCCAAGAAGAGCAAAAGTTATTGGCTTCGCTGATGATATAGCCCTGGTGATAGTGGCAAAAACTATTAACGAAGCTAAAACAGTTTCCGAGAGTAGTATCCATGTGGTACGGTCATGGCTCATTGAAATGGGTCTATCGTTAGCTGAGCATAAGACGGAAGCGGTATTGATATCCAGTCGTAGAACGATGGAATATATAAATCTTCAAGTTGGAGACTGTGAAATAGGTACAAAGGATTGTCTCAAATACCTGGGTGTGGTGATAGATAATCGTTTATCATTTAAACACCACCTAAATTACGTGAGAGATAAAGCCACAGGTATATGTACAGCGCTGTGCAGGGTAATGCCGAATACACGAGGTCCAAAATATTTAAGAAGGAAAGTGTTAGCTGGGGTTGTCACGAGTGTAATTCTCTATGCTGCTCCAATATGGGCAGAATCCACCAGGCTAAGGACCTACAGCGGTAAAATTAGATCTGTCTACAGACTAGCAGCACTGCGAGTATCTTCTGCATATAGAACTGTATCGGATGAAGCAGCCTTTGTAATTGCTGCCATGATACCAATCGATATATTGGCAAGAGACGTCAAATATGAATTCGAAGCACGGTCCATACCGGAAAATGGTAGAGATGTTAGTGTTATTAGAAGAGACAGCATGGCGGAGTGGCAAATGAAATGGTCATCAGCTTCCGAAAGGTAGATGGACATATAAGCTTATCCCAAATGTAGAAGTATGGTGTGGAAGACGGCATGGTTATCTGAATTACTACCTGACCCAATTCCTTAGTGGACACGGTTGTTTCCGCTCATACCTATACCGTTTTGGACTTGATAGCTCTCAATATTGTCCGCGTTGCGTAGAGGATGAAGAGGATTCGAATCATGTGTTTTTTGTGTGTCCACGTTTTGAATATGAGAGAACGAACTTGGAAAGGCAAATAGGCGGTGAGATATGTTCAAGTAACATAGTACAAATTATGCTTGTATCACTCGAGAACTGGGAGAACGTTTGCAAATACGTGGAAAACAGTCCTTTTAGAGTTGCGGAGGCAAGAGGAAGTTAGAAGAGGAAATTTTGATTAGTTAGGGTTTTGATACCTTTCCCCCCTGCGAGGAAATACTTTTGCGGTGGTTCCGCAGGGAATGGGGGCTGGAGAATACGAGGTTGTTTTTAGCGTGTTAAAGTCTCGCACACCTGGTATCATTGAACGACCAGAGTCTTTCGATGATTTTTTCCTCGTAAAAAAAAAAAAAAAAAAAAAAAAAGTATAGTATAGTATAGTATAGTATAGTATTGTATTGTATAGTATAGTATAGTATAGTATAGTATAGTATAGTATAGTATAGTATAGTATAGTATAGTATAGTATAGTATAGTATAGTATAGTATGGTATAGTATAGTATAGCATAGTATAGTATAGTATAGTATAGTATAGTACAGTATAGTATAGTATAGTATAGTATAGTATAGTATAGTATAGTATAGTATAGTACAGTATAGTATAGTATAGTATGGTATAGTATAGTATAGTATAGTATAGTATAGTATAGCATAGTATAGTATAGTATAGTGTAGTATAGTATAGTATAGCATAGTATAGTATAGTATAGTATAGTATTAGTATAGTATAGTATAGTATAGTATAGTATAGTTATAGTATAGTATAGTATAGTAGTATAGTATAGTATAGTAGTATAGTCTAGTATAGTATTGTATAGTATAGTATAGTATAGTATAGTATAGTATAGTATAGTATAGTATAGTATAGTATAGTATAGTATAGTATAGTATAGTATAGTATAGTATAGTATATAGTATAGTATAGTATAGTATAGTATATTATAGTAAAGTATAGTAAAGTATAGTATAGTATAGCATAGTATATTATAGTATAGTAATGTATAGTATAGTATAGTATAGTATAGTATAGTATAGTATAGTATAGTATAGTATAGTATAGTATAGTATAGTATAGTATAGTATAGTATAGTATAGTATAGCATAGTATATTATAGTATAGTAATGTATAGTATAGTATAGTATAGTATAGTATAGTATAGTATAGTATAGTATAGTATAGTATAGTATAGTATAGCATAGTATATTATAGTATAGTAATGTATAGTATAGTATAGTATAGTATAGTATAGTATAGTATAGTATAGTATAGTATAGTATAGTATAGTATAGTATAGTATAGTATAGTATAGTATAGTATAGTATAGTATAGTATAGTATAGTATAGCATAGTATAGTATAGTATAGTATAGTATAGTATAGTATAGTATAGTATAGTATAGTATAGTATAGTATAGTATATTATAGTATAGTATAGTATAGTATAGTATAGTATAGTATAGTATATTATAAGTATAGTACAGTATAGTATAGTATAGTATAGTATAGTATATTATAGTATAGTATAGTATAAGTATAGTATAGTATAGTATAGTATAGTATAGTATAGTATAGTAGTATAGTAATAGTATAGTATAGTATAGATAGTATAGATAGTATAGTATAGTACAGAATAGTATAGTATAGTACAGAATAGTTTAGTATAGTATAGTATAGTATAGAATAGTATAGTATAGTATAGTATAGTATAGTATAGTATAGTATAGTATAGTATAGTATAGTATAGTATAGTATAGTATAGTATAGTATAGTATAGTATAGTATAGTATAGTATAGTATAGTATAGTATAGTATAGTATAGTATAGTATAGTATAGTATAGTATAGTATAGTATTAGTATAGTATAGTATAGTATAGTATAGTATAGTATAGTATAGTATAGTATAGTATAGTATAGTATAGTATATTATAGTAAGTATAGTATAGTTATAGGTATAGTATAGCATTAGTATATTATATAGTATAGTAATGTATAGTATAGTATAGTATAGTATAGTATAGTATAGTATAGTATAGTATAGTATAGTATAGTATAGTATAGTATAGTATAGCATAGTATAGTATAGTATATTATAGTATAGTATAGTATAGTATAGTATAGTATAGTATAGTATAGTATAGTATAGTATATTATAGTAAAGTATAGTAAAGTATAGTATAGTATAGCATAGTATATTATAGTATAGTAATGTATAGTATAGTATAGTATAGTATAGTATAGTATAGTATAGTATAGTATAGTATAGTATAGTATAGTATAGTATAGTATAGTATAGTATAGTATAGTATAGTATAGTATAGCATAGTATAGTTGTATAGTATAGTAAATGTATAGTATAGTATAGTATAGTATAGTATAGTATAGTATAGTATAGTATAGTATAGTATAGTATAGTATAGTATAGTATAGTATAGTATAGTATAGTATAGTATAGTATAGTATAGTATAGTATAGTATAGTATAGTATAGTATAGTATAGTATAGTATAGTATAGTATAGTATAGTATAGTATAGTATAGTATAGTATAGTATAGTATAGTATAGTATAGTATAGTATAGTATAGTATAGTATAGTATAGTATAGTATAGTATAGTATAGTATAGTATAGTATAGTATAGTATAGTATAGTATAGTATAGTATAGTATAGTATAGTATAGTATAGTATAGTATAGTATAGTATAGTATAGTATAGTATAGTATAGTATAGTATAGTAAAGTATATTATAGTATAGTATAGTATAGTATAGTATAGTATAGTATAGTATAGTATAGTATAGTATAGTATAGTATAGTATAGTATATTATAGTATAGTATAGTATAGTATATTATAGTATAGTATAGTATAATATAGTATAGTATAGTATAGTATAGTATAGTATAGTATAGTATAGTATAGTATAGTATAGTATAGTATAGTAGTATAGTATAGTATAGTATAGTATAGTATAGTATAGTATAGTATAGTATAGTATAGTATAGTATAGTATAGTATAGTATAGTATAGTATAGTATAGTATAGTATAGTATAGCATATTATAGTATAGTATAGTATAGTATAGTATAGTATAGTATAGTATAGTATAGTATAGTATAGTATAGTATAGTATAGTATATTATAGTATAGTATAGTATAGTATAGTATAGTATAGTATAGTATAGTGTAGTATAGTATAGTATAGTATAGTATAGTATAGTATAGTATAGTATAGTATAGTATAGTATAGTATAGTATAGTATAGTATAGTATACTCATATAGTATAGTATAGTATAGTATAGTATAGTATAGTATAGTATAGTATAGTATGTATAGTATAGTATAGTATAGTATAGTATAGTAGGGTATAGCATAGTATAGTATAGTATAGTATAGTATATTATAGTATAGTATAGTATAGCATAGTATATTATAGTATAATATAGTATAGTATAGTATAGTATAGTATAGTATAGTATAGTATAGTATAGTATAGTATAGTATAGTATAGTATAGTATAGTATAGTATAGTATAGTAAGTATAGTATAGTATATTATAGTATAGTAATGTATAGTAATGTATAGTATAGTATAGTATAGTATAGTATATTATAGTATAGTATAGTATAGTATAGTATAGTATAGTATATTATAGTATAGTATAGTATAGTATAGTATAGTATAGTATAGTATAGTATAGTATAGTATAGTATAGTATAGTATAGTATAGTATAGTATAGTATAGTATAGTATATTATAGTATAGTATAGTATAGTATAGTATAGTATAGTATAGTATAGTATAGTATAGTATAGTATAGAATAGTATAGTATAGTATAGTATAGTATATAGTATAGTATAGTATAGTATAGTATAGTATAGTATAGTATAGTATAGTATAGTATATTATAGTATAGTATAGTATAGTATAGTATAGTATAGTATAGTATATTATAGTATAGTATAGTATAGTATAGTATAGTATAGTATAGTATAGTATAGTATAGTATAGTATAGTATAGTATAGTATAGTGTAGTACAGTATAGTACAGTATAGTATAGTATAGTATAGTATAGTATAGTATAGTATAGTATAGTATAGTATAGTATAGTATAGTATAGTATAGTATAGTATAGTATAGTATAGTATAGTATAGTATAGTATAGTATAGTATAGTATAGTATAGTATAGTATAGTATAGTATAGATAGTCATAGTATAGTATAGTATAGTATAGTATAGTATAGTATAGTATAGTATAGTATAGTATGGTATAGTATAGTATAGTATAGTATAGTATAGTATAGTATAGTATAGTATAGTATAGTATAGTATAGTATAGTATAGTATAGTATAGTATAGAATAGTATAGTATAGCATAGTATATTATAGTATAGTAATGTATATTATAGTATAGTATAGTATAGTATAGTATAGTATAGTATAGTATAGTATAGTATAGTATAGTATAGTATAGTATAGTATAGTATAGTATAGTATAGTATAGTATAGTATAGTATAGTATAGTATAGAAGAGTATAGTATAGTATAGTATAGTATAGTATAGTATAGTATAGTATAGTATAGTATAGTATAGTATAGTATAGTATAGTATAGTATAGTATAGTAGGCTCTTCAGTAGCTAGAAATTTGAAAAGAAATTAAAAATCTATAGCAATATAGGTTGTAATAAAAATATATCAATAGTAAAATTCTTCCAAATCCTTAAAGATAAATTTCTAATAGATACTTTGCACATAAAACATTAAAAACTTCCTCTTAAAAAGAAATTGCAGGAATATACTTTATATTAAAAATGTATATACGCAGTTCGAAAAATAACAATCACTAAATCACGAAATACCATCTGTAGAGACTAACAAATCTAATTAAATATCATAATTAAATTAAAAAGATTTTAACGTGCCAATTATTATAACATCTGTATATATTATTTAATGTGATCGTTGCAGATAATAGTATTACAGATCTAGATTGGTAATCAGTGTTGCTAGGAGCAGTGGCTAAATTCAACATAGAAAAAGGTCAAAGAAGGCTAAATATCCCAAAAAATAAGGCCAGAAAAAATCTATTTTTTTTTTTTTTTTTAATTCAGAAATTTATTTTTGCACGTTCTCATTAGTTTTTTATATTTTTAAAGATATTGTAATAAATTTATAAATAAAACATAGAACAGCTGTGAGTAAAATGACGTAAATGAAAAATAGTCCAAAAAATTTCCATACAAATTTGGGTAATATCTCATGTGAAAAATTGTCTAATGTTTTGAAGTGATTTTTCGACATTTTTTGGTGATTTTTCGCTTTTATAAGAATTTGTTAAAATTTTGAATAAATACTTTCTTATTATAATTATTATAATTAATTTAGTAATTTTATCAAATTATTTATTAGTATTTTAGTATATGAGTTGTTCTTGATTTGGATAACGAAGTGCCGCGGGAGAAAATTTTTAGTAAATATAAATAATATAGATTATTTTGCGCGAATAAATACACAAAAATGCGTAAATGAAGAACTCTGTAAAAATAAAATTAGGTATAGATAATTTTATTTTTATTTTAATTTTGGTACTGAAATTTTTGCTTTTTTAAGGCAATTTTAAGAATTAAAAAAGGCCAGAAAAAGCTAGAAGTTAATCAAAAATTTTGAGGCTAAACTGCTAGTAATAGTAAAATTTTAAATAAGTACTTAGTACTAGTAATGACTTCAGTAACTTCTTATTTACATCATTATCATATTTATATCTTATTTATATCATTATTTTATGTAAACTAAAAGATGAAATTTACATTTCATCTTTTAGTTTGCAGCTCGCGAAAATTAAATCATTTAGACGCAATATTTAGGAAGTCATATAAGAATATATCAATCTTTATTTCTAATGGAATAAATTTGCAATTTTTTTCGTGAGGCACTTTAATATATATACGACTATTATTTATCTCGATTAGAAAATCCTCATTTTGGAATAAAATATAATTTCAAATTTCAATGAAAACCAATTTTTAATCTGCATAAATGCAATTTTTTCCAACAACAATTCAATTTAATGCAAGAGGTAATCATGTCACTGAAAAAAAAGAAAAACTTTTTAATTTTATTTTGATTTTTTATAAATATTTTCTATAAAGTAATAGCATTGACCTCATTTATTGGTTTTCTTGGTCAGACAAAGAAAAAAAAGTATTTTTCTAAAATGCATTCAAACTATATAATCAACCAATCGACCAACTAACCACATGCGATGACATACAAAAAGAATTCATTGCAATCATTATGATTAAAAATTATTTTAAAGTTATCCTTATTTTTTTTTGTTTGCCTTTTAACATTAAAGCCATGATTACTTTTATATTATATATACAACATACATACATACATACATACATACATACATACATACATACATATGTATGTGAATATGAGCATATCTCTGGATGTTTTATAATAGTTTTAATTTTTGGTTTCCATTCAATATGATCACTATAATAGTTAATTATTGGAAAGAAGATTTTAGGAGAAATTATAAATTATAAATGTGTGTATTTAAGTGCTTTTTGCGTTTGTAGATGGCGGGTAAGTTTTAAAAACTAAAAAAAAACTAGCATTAAAATTGCATTATTTTTAGTACAGCCAAACAAAACGACTTTGTTATTGTGTTATTAGTTTTATTGTTTTAGAATTATATAGACAAATAAAATTTTTTTAAAGTAATATATTTTGTGAATAAGTGTGTTATTTTTAAATGAATAATTTTCGAAAAAAAGTTTCAAAATTATTTATTATATTATTTTATTTTTAGTTTGCTTTTTCTAAATGAAAAATTTTGGTGAAAATCTTATTTTTTGAAAACTTGGGTTTTATATATTTCAACACCCAACCTCAAGTATACCTACCAATCAATTCACAATCACTTTCTGATTTGGTTTAGCAATGTCCGTCCATCCGCCTGGCAAGCTGCCTGGCTGGACAGCTGGCTGGTTGTCAGTCTATGTAAATTTTTGCACAAAGTACAATTCGTAATTTTAAAAATAATTTATTGAAATTTGTAATATATGACTATTTTGGTATAACGACGGAACCTATTGAAATTACTTATAATCGGTCCATTATTTCACCAGCCCCCTACAAATTTTCCATTGGCATAGGGTTTTAGCACTAGAGTACTTACGATATTTTTTTATATGTTAACACGTACATACATTTTACGTACGCATGGCTATCCTATAAAACCAGCGTTACCGTTACTTTTTCAACCATCTGGCCACTTTTTTAAAATGGAACTAAATGGCGCCTTTTTAAGACTATGTACTAAATGACGAGAAACAAATTTGTTTGAAATATCTCGACCCATTACATATTAATTCCAATGAAGAAATTCATAATTTTGAGATTGTATACTAAAAAAAAAAAAAAAAAATATACTGATGTAAAAAAAGACCAGGTTTCATTTATAAATGAACTGAAACTGCTAAAAACTAAAACCAATGGTAAAGTTAATGAACAACTACTTAAAATATCAAATGCAAAATATTTTTTGTGAGAATTAAAAAACAGATTTTATTAATACTTATATCCCTATTATATGTATTTAAGCGTACCTAAAATTAAAAACAAGCAACACTTCAACTTTCTACAATGATGGGAACTGGATATCTTCAATTCTAATAATATACATATATATCAAACGGTAGCTAAAATAAAATAAACTCGTTTTTCATTATTTTTTTTTCCAAAAAAGTTAATGTAAACGAACAAGTTAATATGAAAAAAATATTCTTTTAATAAGATTTTATTTTTTATTTCTGCATAATTTTTAATATGCTGTTGTTTGATAACATTGGTGTAAAATAATTTTGATAACAGGGTGCCGATGGCCTAGTTGGTAGTGAGCTAGTCTGTCAGTCAGGGGGTTGTGGGTTCGATTCCCACCAGAGAATCTGGTCTGTTTCACTACAACGAGCTATGGTCTTCTTTACTCCTCTCGGTTAGAATTAGAATATAATTTGTAATTGTATTTTAATTATAAAATGAATAAATAAATAAATAAATAAATAAAAAATTTTGATAACTTGTTCTGGGATCATCAACATAATTGGTCGTGTGACATCTTGTTCATTCACTAAAGGAAATTGAAATTAAAGCTGATGTCCTCTTTTAATATTTTAGTTACGCTTATATGTAGCTCACAAAAGTAATTTTGGACCACCACAATGTACACTCTTTGCGTAAAATATATAAAACACTAAAATATTTGAAAAACATTTCTTTTATGAAAAAATAAATAAATAAATAAATAATATATTGCTATTTATCCCTAAACATTATTACAAATAATCAGTGTTGCCAGGAGCTGAGAAAAATTAGGATAAATTGTACTATCAGAAAAGGCTGAATGCCCCAAAAAAACAAGGCCAGAAAAAAGCTATTTTTTATGTAAAAAGTTTTTTTTGTTCTCAGCAATTTTTGATATTTCTTAAAGATATTGTAATAAATTTATAAATAAAATATGGAACCGCTGCTAGCAAAATGACCCAATGAAAAATCGCAGACATAATTCCATACAAATTTTAATTACATTTCATATGAAAAATGGCCCAGTGTTTTGAAGGGACTAGCTATTTTTAAACTATAATTCATTTTTAATTAATAATTTAAGAATTTTTTGATGATTTTTCAGTTTTATAAGAATTTTTTGATTATATTATTTAATGGCAATAAGAAATAATTATGATAAATAATTAAAGAAGTAAGTCCATAAAACGAATCAAGTTATATCTAATTTACAACCTGAAGCGTAGCAGGCGAAAATTTTTGTAAACTATAAAAAATTTCGATTTTTTTTGCAATTCTCTAAATAAAATTAGTAAAAGCAAATAACAAATGTTCTTCTTCGTTGTAACACAAAAATTCTAGCCTTTTTTATGCAATTTTAAGAATTATAGAAGGCTAGAAAAAAGATAGAAAATAAAACAAAATTATGAGGCTACAAGCAAACAAAAAGGCTAGATTTAGCTAAACTGGCAACATTGCAAATACTGAATAATTCCGTCATAGAAAAAATTTAAGTTGAAATGCTTATTAAGATGAAATTAATAATCGAAGGGGGAGAACATTTTCTAAAATATTTATAAAAAAAAACCCACTTTTTTTTGAAAGTGTTGTTATCTAATTCTTGGCTTCAAAGCAAGTAAATATAATTATAACTGTCTTCTTAAAGCTTTAAAGATCAAGAAAATAAAATTTTAGCTCAAAAAATTTTAAACATTTAAAACATTGAGATTTTCCGTAAATAAAAATTGAGAATGAGATCGAGAGTTTTTCGAAGGTTTTGAGGTTTCCATCTTCTAAATACAACCATCTTCTCTATCTTTTAAATATAACATAAGAAATACTTTATTTATCAACGACTTATCCCCTACTGTGAAATATAAATTTATTATCTTCTGTACACAGAAAAAATTATGATTAAAATTTTTTTAATAAAGCAATAATTAAAATGATAATTGAATTATAATACTTTGTTTTATTTATTACAAATAACTTTGAAACCAATATGAGAACAAAAACAATTTCAAAAGGATTAAAAGTTAATTCAAATTATGAAAAAAAACAAATATAACAATATATATAATATAATATATATATATATATATATATATATATATACATATATATATATATATATATATATTTATATATATATATATATATATATATATATCTTATAGATGATCCAAAAACAATATGAGTATTGAACAATGCCAGCTCATATGGGAGGTTCAGCATTTTTGCTCTTTATATAAATTTTGTGCGTAAAAAATCACTCTTCTGACTTTTACCGCTCACAAGGATATGTTTTGGACTTGTTTTTAATAGATACCAAAGTTACTTTTTAGATAATGTTAGAGATCTTTCTTGACTTCGACATCTGGGTAAGTTCTCAGAAGATATAGCATATCCAAATCAATCTTCATAAACTATCTACATGTAATTGCCTCATGCTAAATACAAACATATTTATATGGGTCTGAAAAAATGTTTCAATCCATTTCACTTACATATATTGCTTTTGCCATCTATCTTTCTTGATTCAGAACTCTTGGTATCCTGAAGCTGATGAATGTAGTTAACTATTTACACACGTTGTTGTTTGCATACAAGTTAAGAATTTGTGCGTTACAAATTCTAAAAAAAAAAAATTTTATTTTATTATTAAATTTTTCAAAAAGTTACAAAACAAGAAGGGACTTAAGAACTAACAATTTTCTTATTTTATACCGGCTTAATTACGTTAAAAGGTGGCGTGATTATTGTTATTGCCAAATAATCAGTTTATTGACCTGCCAATTATTAATGCAATATCAACGATTTATTACAGAAGCTGATCTTGCAATTTTGCAATTATAAACTTAAAATTATTTATAGTGTTCGTTAACTTGTTTAAATTAACTTACATACACAATCTTGATATTAACACTATTACTTGTTCAATTACAGTTTTATCCAGGTTTTTTTTTATCTATCTTAATAGGTTATTATTCGGGATCTTAAAAGATACATGAAGACGCAATGCACTCTGCTTAAAACCCTTCCTAAACTGTAAGTGGTAAGTAGAATTCTATATGGACAATTTGCGATTGCGTTCCTTTTTAATGTTAATTTGAAATTTCGAAGAAGTTTCAAATAAATTTTGCAAAATTATTATTTTGGTTTATATATGCACATATCAATAATGCTACTTAGTTCGTTAGTCTTAATTTACACGAAAACTTCTTTTCAAGTATTCAACAACGAATTAACATATATTTTACATATTAACTATAACATAAAAATTTCTTATTAAAGAAAAGGCAATAATTGTAAAAAGCAATAATTATGTAATATTGCATTTAAAAACTCTTATTAAATATTGTTTTTAAAATCTACTAAAAAATTAATTTTATTTTTATGGTTTTTTAAAAATAGTTTTTGAATTTTTTGAAAATTCCCAAACACTCAAATTTAGAAATAAATAGTAAAAATAATTTAATAAGCAAAAAAAAAAAAAAATTAAAATCATTTCAATAAAATGTTTATAAATTTGAATGCTTGATTTTACTAATTCCAATTTTAGTAAAAATTATAATAAATTTTATAAATTTAGTAATGAAATACAAAATTTTATTTTTTTCTTCGTATATTATATTCACAAAATACTTGCGAACTTGGCAACTACAATAACAATAAAAAAATGCAAATAAAGTCAACCTTTTAATTATTCTAATAACTATAACTACTCTGTCTGACTGCTTCTTTTCTTTTGTGTCATGCAATGTAAGTGTTTATATTTGAAACAATATTTCGAATCATAAATACTTTAAAACATTCAATTTGCGTTATTAAAACAATAAATTTTTTTATTTATTTATGTCTTTTGGTTGTAAATGAAAAAAGGAAATATACCTTAAAAACATTGTTACAATATTTATTTACATATATATATATATATATATATATATATATATATATATATATATATATATATATATATATATATATATATATATATATATATATATATATATATATATATATACTATATAGACTTCCAAAGGGACCACAACGCAATATGATAAATATAAAATTAAAGGCTGCTTACACTGGATAGTAATTTAAAAAAGACAATACACTTTACATTTTCCTCACATTTTTTTATGCCTATTTATTGATACTTCTTACTGGAAATTGAAATGAGTGTTCTTACTTATAACAAAGAAACAATGACGGTAAGTAAGTACATGAAATAGTACTTTTAATTACGTTGCCAAGGAAGTTATAAAAAGTAAGTATGAAATAAAATATAAAAAGAATAAAAATGAAAGTATGTAATAATGTACTTACAACGTCACACAGTATTGCAGAATCGCCAAAAATGGCGCTTAATTCAGGCGTATAGCGCTTTGTTTATAATTTTGTTGCAATAATTAGCACATCGAAAAAATACTACTTGAACTTTTTTATTTTTTAGTTAAAATTCTGTCCGTCTAGCTGTCCGTGCATAAAAATCATAATTTCTGCTAATATATCGCAGTTTTAAAGATAACTTTATGAAATTTGATACTTTATGTACTTTAGTGCAATAAAACTGGTTAAAATGAAATTGTTATTTCAATAAGCCCCCTTATTAAAATTTTCCCAAAAAGAAATCAAATGCTTATAAATATCTCAAATATATCCGTATTATTTTATCTAAACCGAGAACCGGTTAATCGATTTCCGGTTTTTTGCAAACCCTGTCGGTTTCTTTTTTTTTCTAATTGTCTGTTTTTTTTTCAAAACCGGTATTTTGAAGGCGGTTAACCGGTTTTCTGACAGCATTTTATTTAAATTTTTATGTAATTTTACTCAGAATAGAATTCAAAAACGAAAAATTATATGAATAAAAATTAGAAGTTTCATGTAACTTGCTAAATGCAATAAAAATTTCAGTTAGTTTATTTAAATTGAAATAGTTATAAATAAATAATTGAAATAAATCGAATTTAATGCATCAGCTTTTCATGCTCACTTGTAGGTATTTGAATCACAAAATATATTTTATTTTGGAAAAATATATTTCAAATACCAGGATTAGGAACAAGATATTAAAGAATTTTCATTAAAAAAAAATAATAATTATTACTAAGTTATAACTTCAGTAAAAAACTAATTTTTTATAAAAATGTATTACTTTTGAAGAGTTAAATTTGTATGCACCTACAAATTTAGGCTTCTGTTAAAAAGAATTACAAAAAAGTAATTTTTCTGATTAAGAAATTAAAATAACTAAATATCGTTTAAAAGTTTTATTCAACAGTTCAAAATACGTCAACTAGTTTTTTCTAAAATAAGATTTTTCAGTTAAACCGTAAATTGGTTTTCTAAAAAAGTCGGTGTTTTAGATACCATAATCCGTATTTAAATAAAATTTATCATTGATAAGATTTGTGTAATCAAAAATTATACTATAAAATTTTATGTGAATTGGTCCAAAATTGATCGTACCTCCCATACAGGAACATCCCATAAATATAAAATTTAGTAAGAACAAATCCCATTTAAGTATTAATCTTACAGATAAATTTCAGAGCGATAGCTCCATCACGTTAAAGCAAATTCACACTTATGTTTGCGCATTAAAGTGACTTAATATGAGAACTCTGCTCTTACTTTTCTACTTTTTTCCCAAAAATTATATATACACTGCCTGCCACTTGAATAAGAAATCACATTTTTTAAATTTAATTACGTATATATCCTAAAATAAGGTTCAGAAAAAAATAATTTTTTGCGCAAGCAAACTTCAAAGTCTTGGCTTTAGTTTCCTGAAGAAATAAAATACATACATATTTTGTTATACTAAAATTATTATATTATTTATTTAAAGACATTTATTTCTGTTATACTTTTTCGTGTGTCACTTGAATAAGGAATTCTTTTAATATTAATCAGGAAGGCTATGATTTGAATTTCTTTCAATATAAACGGCTATAGAATTTTTAATTTGATAGTTTTTAATAGTTTTTATTCAAAATGGGACGTGGTAAGGCTCTTAACAACTCTGAAAAAGAAAAAATTCTGATTTTGAGATCTCACGGTGAGAATCCGGTCCAAATAGCTAAAAACATTAATAGAGGAAAGACAGTTGTGTACAATTATTTAAATAACGTGGAAAGATATGGAAAAGACATGAAAGGGCGGAAAAAAGGCAACAACTCCAAAAGGAAGACGAAAAATTCTTAGAATTGCATCAGTCTAAGGACAGTGCACCGTATTTTAAAGTCGTCCCCATACATAGTCCGATGAAAACTGCAAAAAAACCACCACTTAATGAAAAAAGGAAATCACAACGTCTACAGTTTGCCAAAAATACAATGACATGGTCCGACAAATGGTTTAAAGTTGTATTTTCCGATAAAAAGAGTTTAATATTTATGGTCCCGACGGGTATAACTATTACTTCCATGACCTAAATAAGGAGAAATTATTTTTGAGCCGCAGACCCAGCCGAGAGGGCGGAATAGTGGTATGGGGTGCCATTTCGTATTATTGTACCATAGAATTGATTTTTGTACCGCCAGAGCAGTAAAACAATGGATTAATAAACAAGGTGTTCAACTTTTGGATTGGCCCCAGTAGTATGTTTATGTACCTTCTGGATCAACTTTTTCATACAAATGCATGTTCAATCAGTGTTTAAAAGAATGTATTCTTTAATTAATTCTTTCGCGAGAGGGAGAGAGAGAGAGAGAGGAAGTGTGGGTTGTGAGAGAGAGGGGAAGTGTGGGTTGTGAGACATGAGTGAGAGAGAATAGTTATTTGGTGTGAGAGAGTATTGTCAGGTGGATTTGTGTGTGTTAAGGTTTTGAGGATTGATTTTGTGTGTGATGGACG
The DNA here is from genome assembly GCA_932274085.1 of Protocalliphora azurea. Lineage (NCBI taxonomy): Eukaryota > Metazoa > Arthropoda > Insecta > Diptera > Calliphoridae > Protocalliphora > Protocalliphora azurea. Next base: position 68,987,081 of record OW026523.1, on the reverse strand, counting down.
AAAACCAGTTTTAGTGTATATAGATAACTGTTATGTTTTTAAAGATCAAGGTGGTTGAAATGTGTATTTTCCATCGTTCGTGATTGATGGTTGGTTTTATGTTGGCTATGGCGGAGATAGATATTTATATTTTTGTTGGTGTTTTGTTGTGTTAATTTTTCTATGATTGTTTACTATCTATAGATCTTCCTGGATGGGATTTTGTAACCTAAAATATTTGTATTTGTTGTGAGAGAGAGAGGAAGTGTGGGTTGTGAGAGAGAGGGGGAGTGTGGGTTGTGAGACAAGAGAGAGAGGGAATAGTTATTTGGTGTGAGACAGTGTTGCCAGATAGATTTGTGTGTGTTAGGTTTTGAGTTTTGATTTTGTGGATGATAGAAGAAACCCAGTTTTAGTGTAGAGAGAAAATGCTTGCCTGTTATGTTTTTAAAGATCAGTATGATTGAAATGTATGTTGTTTATGTTTTGCATCCCTGGTTAGTAATGTGTTTGTAAGAGAAATGAATAGCATTTGCAGAAAGAGTTTTGTAACTTAAAAAAAGGCAATGAGTTTTAGTTTTATTTATTTATTTTATTGATAAAAAATTTGTAATATGTTTCTATTAGATGTATTACATTATCTTTTTTTAATTCAAATTTAATACAATCACACAAAATGTTTGATCTACAATCGCAAATGTTGCATATCGTAGGGCAGTTGATAAAATTTTTTCCATGAACAGAGGTAATTAACTCCATATTTTCATATTCGTCTACAAATTCCGTACCAGAAACAAGACCTATTCCCTACTTTGTGGTCTTCACAATTACGATAGAGTTCATTGACTCTATGGCTAAATATATTCATATTTTCACCGATTGCATTGTAAACTATTATCATAGCAGTTTATTCTTTACATTTTATACATACTCTATACTTTATGCCTTATAATTTATACCTTACACATTATTCTCTATAGTATATACCTGGTACTTTTACTCTATACTTTATACATTATATTATTTATACCCTATAACATATATTTTAAGCCCTACACTTTATAAATTATTCTTTATGCCTTATACCTTGTACTTTATAATCTATAATTTATGATATATATTTTATATTCTATACTGTTTACTCTATACTTTGTACCTTATACTTTATATCTTATACTTTTTATGCCTTATACCTTGTACTTTATAATCTATAATTTATGATATATATTTTATATTCTATACTGTTTACTCTATACTTTATACCTTATACTTTATATCTTATACTTTTTATAACTTATACTTTATACCATATAATTTATACTCTTTCCTTTATACTTTATATTTTTTACTTTATACCCTATACTTTACACCTTCTTCTTTATACTCTATACTATATACTATTTCATATCTTATACATTATACTCTATACTTTATACCTTATACATTATGCGTTATACCTTATAATTTATACTCTATACCTTATACCTTAAATATTATACTCAACACTTTATATGCTATACTTAATACCCTATACTTTATACCTTATACTTTATAATCTATACTTTATAATATATATTTTATACCTTATATTTTATACATTATCCTTTATGCCTTATACCTTATACTTTATACATTCATAATTCTTCATAATCTATACTTTACACCTTATTCTTTACACTTAATACCATATTTATTAATACTATATTTTATACTCACTACCTTATATCTCATACTTTATACTTTATAATCTATAATTTATACCTTATACTTTTAAAATATACTTTATTCATTATTCTTTATGCTTTATATCTTATACCTTATACTTAATACTCTATACTTTACACCTTATACTTTATACCTTATACATCAAAAGGTATTGCATTATATTCTATGCTTTATTCCTTATACTTTATACTCTATACCTTATACCTTATACTTTATACATTATTCTTTATACCTTATACTTAATACTTTATATTTTATACTTTATACTCACTACTTTACATCTTTTACTTTATACTCTATACTTTATACCTTATACATTATGCGTTATGCCTTATAATTTATACTCTATCCTTTATACCTTAAATATTATACTCAAAACTTTATACGCTATACTTTACACTATATACTTTATAATCTATATTTTATTCATAATATTTTATACATTATCTTTTATGCCTTTTACCATATACTCTATACTTCATAACCTATACTTTACACTTTATTCTTTATACTTAATACTATATTTATTAATACTATATTTTATACTCAGTACCTTATATCTTATACTTTATACTCTATAATTTAGATTGATTGATAATTTATACCTTATACTTTATAATCTATACTTTATTCATTATTCTTTATGTCTTATATATGTTATACCTTATACTTTATACTCTATACTTTGCACCTTATACTTTATACATTATACTTTATGTTTATATCTTATACATTATACTCTATGCTTTATACCTTATACTTTATGCTTAATACTTTATATTTTATACTTTATACCTTATACTTTATACATTATTCTTTATGCTTTATATCTTATACCTTATACTTTATACTCTATACTTTATATCTTATACTTTATAATTTATACCTTTCACTTTACACTCTTTACATTATGCCTTGTTTTTTATATTTTATACTTTATACCTTATACCTTATACATTATACTCTATACATTTATCTTATACTTTATACTATATACTTTACACTTTATACTTCATACTTTATACTCTATACTTATACTCTATACTTTATACCTTATACTTTATATTCTATACGTTTATATATTATACTTTGTACATTATTCTTTATGCCTTATACTTTATACTCTATACTTTATACCTTATACATTATACTTTACACTTTATACTTCATACTTTATACTCTATACTTATACTCTATACTTTATACCTTATACTTTATATTCTATACGTTTATATATTATACTTTGTACATTATTCTTTATGCCTTATACTTTATACTTTGTACTTTATACATTATACTTTATACATTATACTATATTATTTTGTACCTTGTACTTTACACTTCACACTCTATATTACACATTTATACTTTATACTTTACACTCATTTTTTATTAAAAATTAACATCTTTTCTATTCAAATATTTTTATTTTGGAACCAATTGGAGGTGACCTATAAATATATGATTAAAACTACATATTTAAACGCAAAAGAAAACATTCAAATGCATCCATAAAATAACTTCAAAAATAGAACTAAGTGCATAAAACTAGAATACAAATCGAAATAACAAAAAGTGATATGTCTCCTGGCACAGTTTTAACCTTTAAATTCTTTAATTTCTTTATCAGTATGTGGTTTCTCAATATGTTTGATATTGTTTAAAATGTTTATAGTAACTAGTTTTACAACTCTAATATTTATTTTATTGTAATCTATCAGCCATGACGATGTTTGAATAGATGATTTTTGTTTTGATGTAAAATATGCCGAAGAATATAAGGTGATTCCTTCATGTTCTGCAACACATCCTGATTGTAAAGTTAACAAACCTTTTAAAGGTAGCATTATCGAACTGCGATTATGATTATCACAGTCCACCCTTAGTGTAAATGTATCAGAAACAGCAAATAACCACTGATTTTCTGTTGATAATTTAATCCAAACACTATTCTTTTCAACTTCTTTAAAATTACATTCAGCATGCCTCGACTGTTTTAGTGCTGAAATTTCACATATTCGTTCAACAGCTGATTTCCATGAAAAATTATTTCTACAATTAAATTGGTCATCATTGTTTTTAGTACATGCATTAAGTTGTAATTGAGACATCAAAAAATACAAATTATTTGCAAAGTTATACACTATGTAATCATCATCTACCAAAGATATCACTGTACTATTGTCTACTTTAACTGGTAGTTGAATTATTTTGTAAACTTCAGAGCTATGATTGGTAACTAATGGTATTTCAGCTTGTATTACAAATCGATTTTCTATCATAAATCCATTTACTTTAATAGAGTTAAAAGTTTTCTTTAATTTAGTATCGGTGAGTTGTCCAGGAAAAATCAAATCATTTGATAAGAATTATTCAATATGTAATAATTCGTCTTGTAATTGGTTAAATGTAAGAAGATCTGGATTAACATTTCCATGATTTATGTCAATTAATAGATTTGTAAAGGATGATTGAACTTTATTACAGTTATCTACTATTAAATGTAGTTGTCCTATCATAACTTGAAACAACCATTCTGCATTTGTTCTATCTTCATCGATATTAATCAGCTTCAGTAGTTCATAAATTTTATTAAAGCTTGCATTTAATTCGTTACTAATGTTTTTTAATATGTTCTTTGTAGAATCTAAAACTGATATTTGTTGAATCATAAGCTCATTCAAATCTTGCTGGTTGTTAAAATAGTTTTTATTTTTGTTTGCAGAGTTTGTTGATCTTTGTTAGTCACGTCTACTGAGAACGTTTTCGATTTTAGAAATAAATTGTCTTGCTGCAATGAATAATATATTTTATCGAACCTTCGTTTCAGCAATTCACATATCTCTTTACCATATTTATTAATTAATAATTCATTTTGTATAACTTCTGTCATGATTTTTATTTTCTTAAGTTCATCGTGAAATTCATAGAAGTCATAGTAAATAAATAGATTTCATCTTGAATTAATCATGTTTATTGATCCTATATTATCAAAATATAATGCAGTATTTGATGGTATTTCTTGAACTTTAATATTATTATTATATTCTGACAATGCAGCATTTAGTCTTACAGTTGTCACGAGATGTGTCAAAAAGCGAAGTAAGTTATAATTTATAAAATTCATAATATTTAGTTATTGTTTATTTATTAAGCTTGATGTCTTATGTTTATATCTTTACTCTTGGAATATGCTATATCGTGATCTTTGCATGCAGCGTCCAAAAGGTTAATTCCTTTATCTCCTTTATAACTGATAACGAACTGGTTCTAATCTGCTTTATAACAGATAACGAACTGGTTCTGATCTGTTTTATAACTGCTAACGAACTGGTTCTGATCTGCTTTATAACTGATTACGAACTGGTTCTGATCTGCTTTATATCTTTCATCACTTATTTACAATTGAATAAAATTATCGAATCCCTTTCTATATCGACCTTTATTAACTAGATCATCCTTACTAACAACAAAACATGTAGATTTTATTATTAACCAACTGTGTTGTAGGAATTAATTCTAATTTCATTTTCATGGCTTTTATATCTCAGATTTGGGTTACTAGTGCGTGGACTTCGCATGTAATATTTATCCATAATCTTCGTAATATATTTCTTTTCCTCATTTAAATGAAATCAGCGGCATGAAACTGCATTTCCATATCTTCTTTTGAACGATTGAATTTTCTGTAAAGATTCTTAAAAAATCATGTTCTCAAAACTCAACAAAAATACACCAATATCAAATATCTTGTAACCTTCAGATCACTTAAATCACTAAAAGCAAAAGCTAAAAAGTGAACCATCCCTAACACCATAGTAAATAAAAGATTTTTCTTTTTTAATTTTATGTAGATAATTATTAACTTTAATATGAAAAAAATATGTATTATTAAAAGATTTCATTTATACCTTTAAAATTACAGGAGATGAAATATTAGCCATAGACGTACTATTACAATATTTATTCTTAATGTAAATAGAACATAAAACTAGAATACAAATCGAAATAACAAAAAGTGATATGTCTCCTGACACAGTTGTAATCTTTAAATTCTTTAACTCAGTTTTGATTATATCAACATCAATATGTAGTTTATCAATATATTTGCTATTGTTTAAAATGTTTACAGTAACTGGTTTTATAACTCTAATATTAATTTTATTGTAATCTATCAATTTCAAGTGGTGGTTGTAACTCTCCAAAACTTACAAAATATTCCTTATAGTTGTGATTTTTATAATATGCTACCCAATGTGTTCCAGGTCCATGTTCATCATCTAAATTAACAATACCACTTCTTGAGTAAGTGGTTTTTTAGGTAAACCATCACGCATGAAAACACCTCTAAAATATCTAAGTTGTCTTCCATATTTCTGTAGATCTATATCAGTTAGGGGACGATTGGGTAGATTTTTTAAAAGTTTTTTGAATCTGGTCTATAGTACAATCCATATCCAGTTTTATAAGGTTTAAGATATAAACCTTTTCCCATAGCTATTGCTTCCATATTTTTATTATGACGTGTAGCTTCTGCTAGTTGTTCTTTTCCATTCTTTATACTGTTCACAGCTTTAAATATAGCTGATCCACCTGTAGCTAAACCTGCCAAAGCTGATAATGCTGTTAAAACAGGAATTAGTGGTAGAAATCCACCAATTTTAGGTACTGGAATTACTCTTGGTATTTTTATATTAGCTCTCCTTTTGCTTTTAAAATTATTATGAACGACTTTTTGAGCAATTTTAACAGCGTCATGTATATTATCTGGTTTTTCTTTTTTCAAAAGTTTTAAGGTATTTCTAACAGTGTTGGTAAATAATTTTCTATTACAAACTTTTCTCATTCTTTTTTTCATTGTTTTTCTCGATTTACGATGTTTTTTAATATTTTTAATATTCTTCATACCTACTCCAAATTTCACTTTTGTCTTCATTGCATTCGTAACAAACCAAGCATTAGCTCGTTCTTTAAAATCACTATCTTTAGATTTTACTCGTTGTCAAGCTTTTTCAGCTAATATTTGATCAGCTTGATGTCGGCTATTTAAATCTTTTGATTGTGAGTATGCAATATCGTGTTCTTTACATGCAGCGTCTAATAAATTTATTCCTTTATCTCCTCTTGCTAAGCGTTCTTTAAGTTTTGTATCAGGTCCACAGAATTGATAACCAGGTAATAATGCAGTATTTGATGGTATTTCTTGAACTCTAATATTAGTATTATAATTTGAAAATGCAGCATTTAGTCTTACAGTTGTCACGAGATGTGTCAAAAAGCAAAGTAAGTTATAATTTATTAAATTCATAATATTTAGGTGTTGTTTACTTATTAAGCTTGATGTCTTATGTTTATATCTTTACTTTTAGAATATGCTATATCGTGATCTTCGCATGCAGCATTCAAAGGTTAATTCCTTTATCTACTCATTCCAAATGTTTTTATAATTTTTATCCAGGACCGCAAAATTTGTAACCAGGAAGATGTATTTTGTGTGAGTAGACATAAAAATGCTAATTCTTTCTATTTACGTCAAACTTATACAAGAATCCCAAACCATTTAGTTATATATAATGCTAATAAGATTATTATATTTAAGCAAGTTAGACATATATATGGAGATCATGTGATATGAATTATGAAAAGTTTCATAAAATCTGTCGAGAATGATGGAAAGACAAGTATGGATTTCTGGTTGTAAGTAAAGATGATGATTTAAATAAATATTTAATTATCAGTATATTATTAGATATTAAACGTATTAGATCAGTATACACTACATCGATCTGGTATCAGCTATCAGACCTGATATCAGACCTGATATCTGATATCAGACCTGATATCTGATATCAGACCTGATATCTGATATCAGACCTGATATCTGATATCATACCTGATATCTGATATCAGACCTGATATCTGATATCAGACCTGATATCTGATATCAGACCTGATATCTGATATCAGACCTGATATCTGATATCAGACCTGATATCTGATATCAGACCTGATATCTGATATCAGACCTGATATCTGATATCAGACCTGATATCTGATATCAGACCTGATATCTGATATCAGACCTGATAGCTGATACCAGACCTGATATCTGATATCAGACCTGATATCTGATATCAGACCTGATAGCTGATATCAGACCTGATATCTGATACCAGACTTGATAGCTGATACCATACCTGATAGCTGATATCAGATATCAGGTCTGATATCAGATATCAGGTCTGATATCAGATATCAGGTCTGGTATCAGATATCAGGTCTGATATCAGCTATCAGGTCTGATATCAGATATCAGGTCTGATATCAGATATCAGGTCTGGTATCAGCTATCAGGTCTGATATCAGATATCAGGTCTGATATCAGATATCAGGTCTGATATCAGCTATCAGGTCTGATATCAGATATCAGGTCTGATATCAGATATCAGGTCTGATATCAGATATCAGGTCTGATATCAGATATCAGGTCTGATATCAGATATCAGGTCTGATATCAGATATCAGGTCTGATATCAGATATCAGGTCTGATAGCTGATACCAGATCGATGTAGTGTATACTGATCTAATACGTTTAATATCTAATAATATACTGATAATTAAATATTTATTTAAATCATCATCTTTACTTACAACCAGAAATCCATACTTGTCTTTCCATCATTCTCGACAGATTTTATGAAACTTTTCATAATTCATATCACATGATCTCCATATATATGTCTCACTTGCTTAAATATAATAATCTTATTAGCATTATATATAACTAAATGGTTTGGGATTCTTGTATAAGTTTGACGTAAATAGAAAGAATTAGCATTTTTATGTCTACTCACACAAAATACATCTTCCTGGTTACAAATTTTGCGGTCCTGGATAAAAATTATAAAAACATTTGGAATGAGTAGATAAAGGAATTAACCTTTGAATGCTGCATGCGAAGATCACGATATAGCATATTCTAAAAGTAAAGATATAAACATAAGACATCAAGCTTAATAAGTAAACAACACCTAAATATTATGAATTTAATAAATTATAACTTACTTTGCTTTTTGACACATCTCGTGACAACTGTAAGACTAAATGCTGCATTTTCAAATTATAATACTAATATTAGAGTTCAAGAAATACCATCAAATACTGCATTATTACCTGGTTATCAATTCTGTGGACCTGATACAAAACTTAAAGAACGCTTAGCAAGAGGAGATAAAGGAATAAATTTATTAGACGCTGCATGTAAAGAACACGATATTGCATAATCACAATCAAAAGATTTAAATAGCCGACATCAAGCTGATCAAATATTAGCTGAAAAAGCTTGACAACGAGTAAAATCTAAAGATAGTGATTTTAAAGAACGAGCTAATGCTTGGTTTGTTACGAATGCAATGAAGACAAAAGCGAAATTTGGATTAGGTATGAAGAATATTAAAAATATTAAAAAACATCGTAAATCGAGAAAAACAATGAAAAAAAGAATGAGAAAAGTTTGTAATAGAAAATTATTTACCAACACTGTTAGAAATACCTTAAAACTTTTGAAAAAAGAAAAACCAGATAATATACATGACGCTGTTAAAATTGCTCAAAAAGTCGTTCATAATAATTTTAAAAGCAAAAGGAGAGCTAATATAAAAATACCAAGAGTAATTCCAGTACCTAAAATTGGTGGATTTCTACCACTAATTCCTGTTTTAACAGCATTATCAGCTTTGGCAGGTTTAGCTACAGGTGGATCAGCTATATTTAAAGCTGTGAACAGTATAAAGAATGGAAAAGAACAACTAGCAGAAGCTACACGTCATAATAAAAATATGGAAGCAATAGCTATGGGAAAAGGTTTATATCTTAAACCTTATAAAACTGGATATGGATTGTACTATAGACCAGATTCAAAAAACTTTTAAAAAATCTACCCAATCGTCCCCTAACTGATATAGATCTACAGAAATATGGAAGACAACTTAGATATTTTAGAGGTGTTTTCATGCGTGATGGTTTACCTAAAAAACCACTTACTCAAGAAGTGGTATTGTTAATTTAGATGATGAACATGGACCTGGAACACATTGGGTAGCATATTATAAAAATCACAACTATAAGGAATATTTTGTAAGTTTTGGAGAGTTACAACCACCACTTGAAATTGATAGATTACAATAAAATTAATATTAGAGTTATAAAACCAGTTACTGTAAACATTTTAAACAATAGCAAATATATTGATAAACTACATATTGATGTTGATATAATCAAAACTGAGTTAAAGAATTTAAAGATTACAACTGTGTCAGGAGACATATCACTTTTTGTTATTTCGATTTGTATTCTAGTTTTATGTTCTATTTACATTAAGAATAAATATTGTAATAGTACGTCTATGGCTAATATTTCATCTCCTGTAATTTTAAAGGTATAAATGAAATCTTTTAATAATACATATTTTTTTCATATTAAAGTTAATAATTATCTACATAAAATTAAAAAAGAAAAATCTTTTATTTACTATGGTGTTAGGGATGGTTCACTTTTTAGCTTTTGCTTTTAGTGATTTAAGTGATCTGAAGGTTACAAGATATTTGATATTGGTGTATTTTTGTTGAGTTTTGAGAACATGATTTTTTAAGAATCTTTACAGAAAATTCAATCGTTCAAAAGAAGATATGGAAATGCAGTTTCATGCCGCTGATTTCATTTAAATGAGGAAAAGAAATATATTACGAAGATTATGGATAAATATTACATGCGAAGTCCACGCACTAGTAACCCAAATCTGAGATATAAAAGCCATGAAAATGAAATTAGAATTAATTCCTACAACACAGTTGGTTAATAATAAAATCTACATGTTTTGTTGTTAGTAAGGATGATCTAGTTAATAAAGGTCGATATAGAAAGGGATTCGATAATTTTATTCAATTGTAAATAAGTGATGAAAGATATAAAGCAGATCAGAACCAGTTCGTAATCAGTTATAAAGCAGATCAGAACCAGTTCGTTAGCAGTTATAAAACAGATCAGAACCAGTTCGTTATCTGTTATAAAGCAGATTAGAACCAGTTCGTTATCAGTTATAAAGGAGATAAAGGAATTAACCTTTTGGACGCTGCATGCAAAGATCACGATATAGCATATTCCAAGAGTAAAGATATAAACATAAGACATCAAGCTTAATAAATAAACAATAACTAAATATTATGAATTTTATAAATTATAACTTACTTCGCTTTTTGACACATCTCGTGACAACTGTAAGACTAAATGCTGCATTGTCAGAATATAATAATAATATTAAAGTTCAAGAAATACCATCAAATACTGCATTATATTTTGATAATATAGGATCAATAAACATGATTAATTCAAGATGAAATCTATTTATTTACTATGACTTCTATGAATTTCACGATGAACTTAAGAAAATAAAAATCATGACAGAAGTTATACAAAATGAATTATTAATTAATAAATATGGTAAAGAGATATGTGAATTGCTGAAACGAAGGTTCGATAAAATATATTATTCATTGCAGCAAGACAATTTATTTCTAAAATCGAAAACGTTCTCAGTAGACGTGACTAATAAAGATCAACAAACTCTGCAAACAAAAATAAAAACTATTTTAACAACCAGCAAGATTTGAATGAGCTTATGATTCAACAAATATCAGTTTTAGATTCTACAAAGAACATATTAAAAAACATTAGTAACGAATTAAATGCAAGCTTTAATAAAATTTATGAACTACTGAAGCTGATTAATATCGATGAAGATAGAACAAATGCAGAATGGTTGTTTCAAGTTATGATAGGACAACTACATTTAATAGTAGATAACTGTAATAAAGTTCAATCATCCTTTACAAATCTATTAATTGACATAAATCATGGAAATGTTAATCCAGATCTTCTTACATTTAACCAATTACAAGACGAATTATTACATATTGAATAATTCTTATCAAATGATTTGATTTTTCCTGGACAACTCACCGATACTAAATTAAAGAAAACTTTTAACTCTATTAAAGTAAATGGATTTATGATAGAAAATCGATTTGTAATACAAGCTGAAATACCATTAGTTACCAATCATAGCTCTGAAGTTTACAAAATAATTCAACTACCAGTTAAAGTAGACAATAGTACAGTGATATCTTTGGTAGATGATGATTACATAGTGTATAACTTTGCAAATAATTTGTATTTTTTGATGTCTCAATTACAACTTAATGCATGTACTAAAAACAATGATGACCAATTTAATTGTAGAAATAATTTTTCATGGAAATCAGCTGTTGAACGAATATGTGAAATTTCAGCCTTAAAACAGTCGAGGCATGCTGAATGTAATTTTAAAGAAGTTGAAAAAAATAGTGTTTGGATTAAATTATCAACAGAAAATCAGTGGTTATTTGCTGTTTCTGATACATTTACACTAAGGGTGGACTGTGATAATCATAATCGCAGTTCGATAATGCTACCTTTAAAAGGTTTGTTAACTTTACAATCAGTATGTGTTGCAGAACATGAAGGAATCACCTTATATTCTTCGGCATATTTTACATCAAAACAAAAATCATCTATTCAAACATCGTCATGGCTGATAGATTACAATAAAATAAATATTAGAGTTGTAAAACTAGTTACTATAAACATTTTAAACAATATCAAACATATTGAGAAACCACATACTGATAAAGAAATTAAAGAATTTAAAGGTTAAAACTGTGCCAGGAGACATATCACTTTTTGTTATTTCGATTTGTATTCTAGTTTTATGCACTTAGTTCTATTTTTGAAGTTATTTTATGGATGCATTTGAATGTTTTCTTTTGCGTTTAAATATGTAGTTTTAATCATATATTTATAGGTCACCTCCAATTGGTTCCAAAATAAAAATATTTGAATAGAAAAGATGTTAATTTTTAATAAAAAATGAGTGTAAAGTATAAAGTATAAATGTGTAATATAGAGTGTGAAGTGTAAAGTACAAGGTACAAAATAATATAGTATAATGTATAAAGTATAATGTATAAAGTACAAAGTATAAAGTATAAGGCATAAAGAATAATGTACAAAGTATAATATATAAACGTATAGAATATAAAGTATAAGGTATAAAGTATAGAGTATAAGTATAGAGTATAAAGTATGAAGTATAAAGTGTAAAGTATAATGTATAAGGTATAAAGTATAGAGTATAAAGTATAAGGCATAAAGAATAATGTACAAAGTATAATATATAAACGTATAGAATATAAAGTATAAGGTATAAAGTATAGAGTATAAGTATAGAGTATAAAGTATGAAGTATAAAGTGTAAAGTATATAGTATAAAGTATAAGATAAATGTATAGAGTATAATGTATAAGGTATAAAGTATAAAATATAAAAAACAAGGCATAATGTAAAGAGTGTAAAGTGAAAGGTATAAATTATAAAGTATAAGATGTAAAGTATAGAGTATAAAGTATAAGGTATAAGATATAAAGCATAAAGAATAATGTATAAAGTATAAGGTATAAAGTATAAAATATAAAGTATTAAGCATAAAGTATAAGGTATAAAGCATAGAGTATAATGTATAAGATATAAACATAAAGTATAATGTATAAAGTATAAGGTGCAAAGTATAGAGTATAAAGTATAAGGTATAACATATATAAGACATAAAGAATAATGAATAAAGTATAGATTATAAAGTATAAGGTATAAATTATCAATCAATCTAAATTATAGAGTATAAAGTATAAGATATAAGGTACTGAGTATAAAATATAGTATTAATAAATATAGTATTAAGTATAAAGAATAAAGTGTAAAGTATAGGTTATGAAGTATAGAGTATATGGTAAAAGGCATAAAAGATAATGTATAAAATATTATGAATAAAATATAGATTATAAAGTATATAGTGTAAAGTATAGCGTATAAAGTTTTGAGTATAATATTTAAGGTATAAAGGATAGAGTATAAATTATAAGGCATAACGCATAATGTATAAGGTATAAAGTATAGAGTATAAAGTAAAAGATGTAAAGTAGTGAGTATAAAGTATAAAATATAAAGTATTAAGTATAAGGTATAAAGAATAATGTATAAAGTATAAGGTATAAGGTATAGAGTATAAAGTATAAGGAATAAAGCATAGAATATAATGCAATACCTTTTGATGTATAAGGTATAAAGTATAAGGTGTAAAGTATAGAGTATTAAGTATAAGGTATAAGATATAAAGCATAAAGAATAATGAATAAAGTATATTTTAAAAGTATAAGGTATAAATTATAGATTATAAAGTATAAAGTATGAGATATAAGGTAGTGAGTATAAAATATAGTATTAATAAATATGGTATTAAGTGTAAAGAATAAGGTGTAAAGTATAGATTATGAAGAATTATGAATGTATAAAGTATAAGGTATAAGGCATAAAGGATAATGTATAAAATATAAGGTATAAAATATATATTATAAAGTATAGATTATAAAGTATAAGGTATAAAGTATAGGGTATTAAGTATAGCATATAAAGTGTTGAGTATAATATTTAAGGTATAAGGTATAGAGTATAAATTATAAGGTATAACGCATAATGTATAAGGTATAAAGTATAGAGTATAATGTATAAGATATGAAATAGTATATAGTATAGAGTATAAAGAAGAAGGTGTAAAGTATAGGGTATAAAGTAAAAAATATAAAGTATAAAGGAAAGAGTATAAATTATATGGTATAAAGTATAAGTTATAAAAAGTATAAGATATAAAGTATAAGGTATAAAGTATAGAGTAAACAGTATAGAATATAAAATATATATCATAAATTATAGATTATAAAGTACAAGGTATAAGGCATAAAAAGTATAAGATATAAAGTATAAGGTACAAAGTATAGAGTAAACAGTATAGAATATAAAATATATATCATAAATTATAGATTATAAAGTACAAGGTATAAGGCATAAAGAATAATTTATAAAGTGTAGGGCTTAAAATATATGTTATAGGGTATAAATAATATAATGTATAAAGTATAGAGTAAAAGTACCAGGTATATACTATAGAGAATAATGTGTAAGGTATAAATTATAAGGCATAAAGTATAGAGTATGTATAAAATGTAAAGAATAAACTGCTATGATAATAGTTTACAATGCAATCGGTGAAAATATGAATATATTTAGCCATAGAGTCAATGAACTCTATCGTAATTGTGAAGACCACAAAGTAGGGAATAGGTCTTGTTTCTGGTACGGAATTTGTAGACGAATATGAAAATATGGAGTTAATTACCTCTGTTCATGGAAAAAATTTTATCAACTGCCCTACGATATGCAACATTTGCGATTGTAGATCAAACATTTTGTGTGATTGTATTAAATTTGAATTAAAAAAAGATAATGTAATACATCTAATAGAAACATATTACAAATTTTTTATCAATAAAATAAATAAATAAAACTAAAACTCATTGCCTTTTTTTAAGTTACAAAACTCTTTCTGCAAATGCTATTCATTTCTCTTACAAACACATTACTAACCAGGGATGCAAAACATAAACAACATACATTTCAATCATACTGATCTTTAAAAACATAACAGGCAAGCATTTTCTCTCTACACTAAAACTGGGTTTCTTTTATCATCCACAAAATCAAAACTCAAAACCTAACACACACAAATCTATCTGGCAACACTGTCTCACACCAAATAACTATTCCCTCTCTCTCTTGTCTCACAACCCACACTTCCCCTCTCTCTCACAACCCACACTTCCTCTCTCTCTCACAACAAATACAAATATTTTAGGTTACAAAATCCCATCCAGGAAGATCTATAGATAGTAAACAATCATAGAAAAATTAACACAACAAAACACCAACAAAAATATAAATATCTATCTCCACCATAGCCAACATAAAACCAACCATCAATCACGAACGATGGAAAATACACATTTCAACCACCTTGATCTTTAAAAACATAACAGTTATCTATATACACTAAAACTGGTTTTCTTCCATCACACACAAAATCAATCCTCAAAACCTTAACACACACAAATCCACCTGACAATACTCTCTCACACCAAATAACTATTCTCTCTCACTCATGTCTCACAACCCACACTTCCCCTCTCTCTCACAACCCACACTTCCTCTCTCTCTCTCTCTCCCTCTCGCGAAAGAATTAATTAAAGAATACATTCTTTTAAACACTGATTGAACATGCATTTGTATGAAAAAGTTGATCCAGAAGGTACATAAACATACTACTGGCCCCCATATTCACCAGATCTGAATCCAATGGAAAATGTCTGGGGTTGGCTTGCAAGAAAAGTTTATGAAGGAGGTAAACAATTTGAGACGATAGAATCCTTAAAGGATGCAATAAAGGAAGCAACGTCTACAGTTTGCCAAAAATATAATGACATGGTCCGACAAATGGTTTAAAGTTGTATTTTCCGATACAAAAAGTTTAATATTGATGGTCCCTATGGGTATAACTATTACTTCCATGACCTAAATAAGGAGGAATTATTTTTTAGCAGACCCAGCCGAGAGGGCGGAATAGTGGTATGGGGTACCATTTCGTATTATGGTACCATAGAATTGGTTTTTGTATCCCACAAAATGACTGAAACGACTTAAAAAAACATTTTGGAGGAAGCATTTCCAAAATTTAATGATTTCTTTGGACCCATACTGTGGACGTACCAACACGACAACGATTCCGATTCATACCTCCAGAGCAGTAAAATAATGGATTAATAAACAAGGTGTTCAACTTTTGGATTGACCCCCATATTCACCAGACCTGAGTCCAATGGAAAATGTCTGGGCTTGGCTTGCAAGAAAGGAAGGAGGTAAACAATTTGAGACGATAGAATCCTTAAAGGATGCAATAAAGGAAGCATGGAGTTCAATTTTGCTAAATTACTTAGAGTCATTATACAAGTCGATGCCAAATCGCATTTTTGAAGTTATTTCTAAAAATGGTGGCAGTACTCATTACAAATTGAATGCTAGAAGATTATAACTTTCATTTTTATAACTTAAAATTTAAAAATAAATTTCAGTTTGCTTAGTTTTAAAATATTCCTTATTCAAGTGACACACGAAAAAATACCACAAAAATACATGTCTTTAAATAAATGCATAATTTTAGTATAACAAAATATGTATATTTTTTATTTCTTCAGGAAACTAAAGCCAACACTTTGAAATTTGGTTGCGCAAAAAATTATTTTTTTCTGAACTTTAGTTTAGGAGATATACTTAATTCAAGTTAAAAAAATGTGCTTCCTTATTCAATTGGCAGGCAGTGTAGTTCTCTTCTTATATAATGCAAATAATTAAGTTAATATTTTTTTTTTACATTTTTATTATCTTAATTTTATTGACCTTGAAATTTTTTAGAAAATATATTTTCTTTTTCTTCCAAAAGGGTTTTTTTGTTATTTTTTATTTTATTTTAATACTTCACATATTAAGTAAAAAAACAAAATTTTTATTTTCACCCAGGTTCGTCTAAAAGCTTTTTGAATCTATATAAACGGAAAAAATGCCTGTTTTTTAACCGATGAAATTCTTAACAACTCCATTGTAAAAAAAAACTACTTTTTATAAAATTTCAATTTTCAGTTTTTACCACTGTGATTAAAAATTGCAAACAATGTGTGCAGCGTTACAATTTTTGCGCACACATTTCTAGTCACTAGCCACTTTTTTGACGCCTTTTTAAAAATGGAATTAAATAGCGACTTTCTATGACTATGTGCTAAATGACGAGAGACTAAGTTTTTTGAAAAACCGATTGTATATTAATTCCAATGAATAAATTAAATATTATAGTATTGAAATATTAGTGATATAAAAAAAGTCCCTAGAAAATTTATAAATGAATTTAACTGTTTAAAACTAAATCTAATATAAAGTTTATGTACAACCATTTAAAACATCAAATGCCAAATCTTTTTGCACTGGCTTGGAAAAATTAAAAAAAAAAAATTGATTATACTTATATCTAATATAAATTTCCTACATTGGCTCATAGCAGTACCTGGGCGGAATGTCTTTTTTCCAAATTGTCACTAATGAAAAATAAATTGTTCAACAGACTTGATACTGTAATCCATGTTTTCAATTCTAAATTTGATAGACGGGAATTTGATAGTTTAGAATCCGAATGAAATACAAAAGTTTAATTAATAAAAGAATTATTTTATGCTAAAAACTTTTATGAATAAATCTTTATTTTTGCAATAATAAGTTATTATAAATTATTTTGTTTTTATCAAGTAAACAAATTTTAAGGAGCTTTTTTAGACATTAATGCAGTTTTTCGAATACTTTTTAAAAAATTACCAATGGCAACTTTGAATGTACAGTGTACTACAGGGAGAGTCAAATTAAAGATTTTTGAATGATACTTCATTTCAGATATTTTTACCAATTACTTTTTCAAAATATTAATTGTAAATGTTCAATCATCATATTCCTCAATTTTACCCTCTGTGCGTCTATGTCTTAAATTTAATTACTAAATTTGATTATGGCTAACATTTATGAAGGTGTCAATTTTTTTTTATCAATAAAAAATAAAATAATATTGAAAATTTATTTTAGTTTAAAGTTTAGCAGATTTACAAAATGATATAGGCTATTAGCTTATTATGATCAGGACTGATACTTTCGTGGACGTAAGAATTGAAAATATGCGCTAAAACGAAAAATATGCACTAAAAGTATAAAAAATAGGGACTTAGAAATAAAAATATGAGCATCAGAAGTATATTTTCTTAATAATATTTAATAAAAGGAAAAACAAAACCATATAACAAAATTCAGATAACTGCTACAATTCACACATACAATCGCTTTAGATAATTTTTTAGAACTCAGTTCAGTGTAAATCATATTATCAACTAAAATGCAAAAGGCTGTAACTACTCAAAAATTCAATATGGATTTTTTATTGAATTATTACGAACGGTTTAAAAAAATATTCGCACTAAAAATTTCATATTCATATCTGCAAAAACTACATTACCGTTATATATAATATCAGCATATAATATCAGTTTCAGAAACGAAACATTCAATAAATGATTTGCATTTAAGAAATATATGGTTTTAGGAGTATATTCTGCTCTATTTACTTTTATTTCAAACGCGTCATTTAAAATTTTAACTTTTGCATTTGCTATAATGTTTTCTGGTTCTAATATAAAAAACCAAAAGTATATATATATTTTTTTTAAATAAGCATTTATATTATATTTGTTCTATTTGAAATTTATATATCTATCTATATCTTGGACATTAGATCTTACTTCCTCAGCAACACAAAACCATAAAGTCGATATGTCTTCCTACTCCAAAAATGAACGATTCTGAAATTGAAAATTGCAAAAATGATGATTTTTTATCTAACGTAGAATTTTTTTAAGAGCATATAATAATTTTATAATCTTCTGAAAGGTATCTTCTTAAAAAAGATTTTTATAAAAAAAGAGTGTAGACACTTTTATATTCCGGTATATATATACAAAAATATATATTAGAAAAAAAACTTGATCTAGATTTAACAGAATTGAGATAAATAGCATAGGAGATAAACAGCATATGCTTTCTTTAGGTCTCAAAGAGGACTTTAAGAAGATTTTGAAATTGGATAATAAATCAAAATTTGATTAGCGGTTCAAATTTTGTATATCACTGGTACCCTATTTTGAGTCCCAATATCTTTCTTCCAAACTTTAAATTGTAAACTTCTCTGCTGCGACTATGTGATATTTTATTTAAGGCCAACCAGCCGATTAGAAGTTACAGAATAATTCGATTTAAGCTATAACGATTTTTTTTGAACACGATTTTTTTTTGTATTTTTCTTGTATTCTGTTCATCAGTACGCACAGTTCGAGAGCTCTTCGTTTAACAGAAGCTTTAAAAACAGCAGCATTGCCCTTGAGAATTTTTAAAAAATGTCCAAAAAATCGAACACAAAATAATTTATATAGTTAAACTTCTATAATTTTTTACGACGTCTTCACTCGGAATTCAGTCTTCCAAATTCCCATCTAACAAATTTAGGACTGAAAGCATGGATTCAATAGTATTGACCTTAAGTCGGCTGGACAACTTATTTTTCATTAGTGATAATTTAGGAAAAAAGACGTTCCGCCGTTGCACTGCAATAAGGCAAAGTAAAAATATAAATCAAGTATCGTCGAATCTGTTTTTTTAATTTTGCCAATCCGGATTAAAAAGATTTGGCATTTGAAAAAAACTGTAATTGGTAACTAAAGTCGCGCAATAGTAATGTTGTTCAGGAGACACATGGAATTCACAATGGAGCAAAATCGAATTTTTTTCTCAATTAGTATGGTCTCGGTTCATTTTTTTCTATATGCAGCCCAATATTTGCAACCGATTTAGCATGATTTTTCTTTAATTAATTAAAACATAAAACTATCTAAAGAATAATAATGTTTTCCGAGTCAAAAAATAAAAGGAATTGAATTTGGAACTTACAAAAATTAGGAATCGTTTGTATTTTATTGGTGGAAAAATTCTCTACAATCTATTTCCTCTAAAAAGAACTTCTTTCTACGAACATATAATGATTTTATACTTTTTTGAAAGGTATCTTCACGGAGATGATTTGAAAATTAAAAATGGGTCGAATCATTTCATAGAGAAAACTCTTTGCAACATATTATAATTTCCAAAACTACATTCCATTTTTATATCCATGCTTTGGGATTTTAGAGTATAGGCTAAAATCAAAATTTCGAAAAAAAAATAGCGAGGGTTTATACATAAATGTACTTTGGGTGAATCGTTTTTAATTTTGAAATCATCTTTGTGAAGATGCTTTTCAAAAAAAGTATAAAATTATTTTATGTTCCTAAGAAAATTTTTGTTGTAGAGAAAAATGAGTATAGAGACATTTTTAGCTATAAAATCCTAAATTTTGCAAGTCTCAAATTCAAAATCGTTTATTTTTGAACTCGGAAAAGATATCGACTTAATTTTTTTTATTCTTTCGATAATCTTGTTCTTTAACTTATTATAGAAAAATTCGACTAAATCGCTTGCAAATGTTGTGAATTTTAATCGCAACACGGAAAAAAATTACGACAAGTCAATTGTCTTATTTAATACCAGATTTGTAAATACATTTGTATTTTAATTAAAAAGGGATTAATAACCCTTTTACTAAATTTAAAAACTACTTTTACTGCCTAAAATTTGTAATAGTTAACGTTATTTCTAACATACAAAATTTTTAATCGCTTGCCAAATTTTTGTTTCTCGTCCGATTTTAAATATTATTTTTTATATATTCTTGTAGGCCTTGATGAGACCTATAAAAACATGCTTGTGTATGCTATTTATCTCTTATAGTTTTTGAGATGTTTTTGAAATTACAACTATCTTAATTTTGCAAGATCTTGGTTCAGTTTCTCCAATATATAGTCCAACACATTTGGCCGATTTTATAATTTGTTTTAGTTGGAGTACAAAATTTTCTATCGAATAAAAAATATCTTTTGAGTCCAAGAATAAACGATTTTGAAATCAAAAATTTAAAAAATGATAATTCTTTTTTTTATGACCGAAAAGCTGATCCCACTCTTTTTTGAATATTTATTTTTTTTTTTTTTTGTGATAACAGATAATAATTTTATAATCTTTTGAAAAATATATTCACGGAGATGATTCCAAAAATTAAAAACGTGCCCATTCAGTATAGACCCTCCGAAATTTGACCCAATTTAAATGAAAACGTTGATTTTAGCCGATATGTTCTAAAAGTGAAGTCTAAGATTCTTTACTGTGTTCTATTCTAAAGATTTTTCGAATATATGTGTGGATATTATAAGCAAAAATAGAAAAAATCTAACTTTTGAGGTTTTCGTCAGATTTTTTTTTTTGAATTAAAAGAGACTCTTAATTGGTTTATGCTTTTTATTTTATATTTTTTGAAAATCTTATTAAGATCTTTTAGTAACAAATATTTTGTAACAATTTAAAAATTTTTAATTTCTCAAAAAAGCGGAACTTAGACTTAAAATGATGCTAATTTCAACATGGAAGAAACAATTATGAAAATTTTTGTTTAAAATAAAATTTTTTATAAAGCAAACGTAATTCTTGAACGTTTCAAAAAAGCGTCAAGCCAATATCTTTTTGAACTTTGGACATATATGGCTTCAAAATTCAGCAGTTTCAATTTTTTCTACATATACCTACTTTTTAACAAACGTATAACTTTTCCTTTTTATTGTAGGTGAAAAATTACTTAGAAAATTTGAAATGTTTTTATATTTTTTTAATGCAAAGAATGCAAATCCCTCCCAAGATATGGTTAGTTCATATAAAAATTCAGAAAATATTAATCTTTTTCAGAAGTTTTCTGAAAATTTCAATTTGGCAACAATAACAGATATTCTGATACTTCTTTAATATATATTAGACCCGGTCAAAATGCCGAAAAAATGGCCAAAATTTTAAAAATTAAAATTTGTTTAAATTTTAACTATTTTTTTGGAATTTATTTTCTTACAATAATTCACTATTTTGTAATTTTCATATTCCAATCAATGAATTCAATATACCTAACCAAAATGATTGTTTCATTGATAGACAATAAAAGTTTTATTGTTTGTTTCATATTTAAAGGGCTTTTATATTTAAGTATATTTTTTACCTAATATCAATGAACTTGGTGAAGGCACAGATTTTCAAAAACTAAAACAAATGTTAATACTATTTACATTCATTTAATTTATACAAACATTTTAAGAGTTAATTAATGTAAATTTTGTATGTGCATAATATAATTCTTATTTTCTAAGAAATAATCAGTCGTATCGGTACACATATCTAATAAATAATATAGATCCTTGAAGTCGTCTGTATTAATAGTTTACATAGGCTCATGATAAATCCAACGTTTTCTCATTGATGATAGTACATATTAGATGATAATAAAAATATCCTCGTTTTGTGACACCCTGGAGCAATTTCTAGAGCTGAATAATTGAACGTGCATAAAATCCCGATTTCTTGCTTCCTGAGATTTTTTGGTAAGTTCTTCAAGTGGAAGAATGTTTGTTTCAATTATTCTTTGGCCATGGCACAAAACTTTGTGCACTGCTAGTATCATTTCTTTCCAAGGATATAGATGGACAAGTAGTTTAGATATTTATGTTGCATATTATCCAAATCGAACCGAGTTGATATTGTGTTTGTTTTAAACTATCGTTAGTATTGTGTTAGCCCTTTGAAGTAAATTTTTATTAATTCCAGTTATATTTGATGTTGCTTCAAAATCTCTGAAAAACCTTCTTGCTGTATTTTCATAATTAGTACTACAACCAGTTGGCAGTGGTTTGTCAGTGTTTAATCTCATTTGCACTTTATATTCTTCTCTGATTCTACTGGTCCCAGATATCCTAAGTGATTGTAACTCCTCGTTGCTTTTGGAAGATTTTGTTATATTCTCTGTGCACTTCTATACTTTAAATCGTATTTTATATGTAGAAAATGTTCCATAGCTCGTTTTCTGGAGTGAAGTGGAGATATTTCGAAAGAGATAAATTCTTTGATACTGATTCTTGTTTTATCAATATTCAAAAATTGTGATTTCGTTTCATCACATATGGAGCATTTGCAAAACGAAGATGTTTTCTTATTGGCATTACTAACCTCTCTATCAATCATGGTTAGATTTAGTTGAAAGGATAAGTTGAAACATAATTGGTTTAATGTTATTGAAGGAGGTTGTAAGCCATCAATTACATCTCTAGTATATACCACTAAATCCTTTGTTGTTGTCTACGACTCTGGTAATATGTTGGTCTATATATCTTCGAACGATGTAGATTGTTTCAAGGAATAAGATTATATTCTTAATGGGACTAAGGTCATCATGAACACGCTTTTATGTGTTGTATTCAGGAAGGGCTGACAGACCATTAATACCCTTACTACAAATTATTACATCATAGTTGCTATTTACTTTTTCCAACTGATCTGTAGAAAAAATCTGCAACAATCCTGAAAGCTATATTCTCAAGTAAAGAAGATAGTTCTAAGCATAATTTCTTTTCATTTACTATTGAAGGTGGTAAGATGCTTCGTTTTTTACTTGAATAGCTTTGTATGATGGTAGAATTGAGTATCCTGTTTCCTGTAGAGCATTTCTTAAAATCTGGTATTTGTTCTGATCCATTTCCAGCATTAGAGCAATAGACTCTTCCTCCGTAAACTCTGATTGTAATGTTAATGTCCTTTAAGGCCTTTGGTGATGCATTTGGCAGAATTTCAATAATATTAACTTCATACTTTTGGTTCCTTCTACTTTTTAAGCATTTCTTTGAATGTATCCGAAACTTCCTCGTCTGAGACTATAGAAAGCTTCTGTGCAAAACTTTTCTTTTTATATTTTGAACTTTTATCATCACATAATTTGCAGGGTGCTCCAGTTGATATTTTGTATAATGGGATTTTCATATCCGTATCCATGCAATTAAAATATATATATTTTTTTTAATCTCATAGTACCACCATTCAAGGACTTAATTTTTACATCATATACCTTTAAAAATATTTCCATGTGTGATGTACCAATAACGTAAACTTTTACCTGCTATATAATTTTAATGAATACCACTATCATATTTATATAAACTCCACAGAACGGAACACAATTTTTCATCTTTATTAGATTTATCTCAATATTTACGATGCTGAAATAATGAATTACCTCTTTTAGAGATAATTTTGAAATACCTGCAACAAATTAATTGATACTACGTATTACTCCTAGGTATCACTGGAGAGAATATTACCTATACATCATTTCAAGATCACGAAAATTTAATTTTAAAACCATAAATAAGGGATTAATTCGAAATTTTGCAGAACATAGGTAAAATCGAACAATAAAACTTTTGTTGTTTAGTATAGGACAAAAATTTTGGTTACGTATTTTGAATTCAGTGATTGAAATATAGAAATAACAAAATAGTGAATTATTTTAAGAAAACAATTTTCCCAAAAATAGTTAAAAATTCCGTAAATTTAAACTTATAAAATTTTAGCCATTGAACCGGTTCTAATAAAATAAAAGCCATATATATTAATTATCACAGTATCTGGTATTGCTTCCAAATTATAATTTGCAGCTATGGGATTTCAGAAAAAAATTAATATGTTCTGAATTTTTATATGAAATAACCATAGCTCGGGATAATTGCGGCAACCCTATTGAAAAAAATACATTTTTTACCTAAAAACATTTTCTGCAAAGACTTTTTAAAACACATTTGTAATTTTCCAAGTAATTTTTAACTTAAAGCAAGAGGCAAAAAATGTGCGTTTATAAAAAAGTAGGTATGTGTAAAATAAATTGAAACTATTAAGGTTTGAAGCCATATATTTCCGAAGTTAAAAATGATATTGATTTGAATATTTTTTTAATGGTGAGAAACCATGTGTGCTGTATAAAAAAAATTAGTTAAAATAAAAATTTTAAAAATTGTTTCTACTATTTTTAAAATAGCAAAATATTTTGAAGAAGCTAAATTTTTTTTAATTGTTAATAGTTTTTAATTTTCTATATTCAGGCTCAAGTTCAATATTGTAATAATTTTTGTAGAATACTGAAAAAGATTTATTATTTTACACATTCTAAAGTCTTATGAATTGAGTAGAAATGAACTTTATAAAAATTTTTTTCTTATATTTATGGTATTCTACATTATTATAATGTTGTTTTATTGCTCTAGCTAACCGTAAATAAACACAGAATGCAGATTTGTATGTTGTTTGTTTTGGCTATTTTATTATTGGTTCTATATTAGAATTCCAATATATAAGCGGTAAACAAGTTTACACCGTGACTTGTGTAGTTAATTAATTTGTAAAGAATGAAAATTATTTCGAACTTTTATGAGTCAGTAATCTTTTATTTTCTTTATTCAAAAGTGTGAGTTAAAACGGAGATCTTTACAATTTTATTGTTAATACTATAAGGCACAATGGATGCTCAAGACGAACGTAGTGGATCATAAAACGCATTCTAACGTGCTAGTATGTAATAAATCTTTTTCAGTATTCTACAAAAATTATTACATTAATGAACTTGAACCTGAATAAAAAAATTAAATTTATTCACTCATGAAAAGTTCGAAATAATTTTTATTATTGACAAATTAATTTTTAAATTGTTATAAAATATTTGTTACTTAAGATATCTTAATAATATTTTAGGAAAACTTGGACCCTTTTATTTGAAATGAAAAGAAAAGAAAACAGGATTTCAAGTGGTATAACGGTTTTCCTTAACTCCCGATAAAACTGAAGAAAGATGGGATTTTTTTTCTATTTTTGCCCATAACATCCACACTTGTCGCAGGTTTAAAAAAAGCCGTTGGCAAACTCTTCAGAACATATCAGGGAATCTTAATCTGCAAATAACTAGAAATAGCCTTAGAACATATAGGCTTAAGTCAAAATTTTCATTCAAAATTAGTCAAATTTCGGATGGCCTGCACTTAATCCTATTGGGAGAATTGACTCATTTTTAATTTTAAAATCAGCTGTGCGAAGATACCTTTCAGAGGATTTTAAAATCATTGTATGTCATCAAAGATTTTTTTAAATAGTGTGGGCAGAAGAAACAAAAATTATCATTTTCTTCATTTTTATATTCAAAATCGTTTATGTTTGGATTCAAAATTATATCTCTGCAACTCCTGCACCGAATTTCGATGCAAATCCAACCAGCTGCTTAGAAGTTACAGATTTATTTTTAAAAATATTCGATTCTGCCCCACAATGGAATGTAACATAGAGATAAATATTACACCATATTTAAGATTTTCCATATACACAAAATGATAGTTTTTTCTTATTTTTTACATCATTAGTTTTTTTTCATTTATTAGTTTGACAACTTCGATAAAAATATCATATGTTCTACAATTTTAAGCGGATTTTAGCAAGCAATTTCTCGTACGAACTTGTCTTTAGAAAGCCGTTTAAAGATTTTAAATCGGTTAACAGCCATTTGAGATGAAAAGTTTTAAATCAACGAAGTCCGATTTTTTAAATAAAACTCAATTTTTGGAGTACCTACATTAAAAACAATGATACATTCATTTACTTTTTTCTTGTTTGTAGCACCGTGCTTTTTTTGGTAACAAGTCAAAATAAAAGTTATTACTTAAGTTAAGTACTTACGTATGAGTGATATGTAATACCAAGCAATATAGCTAGAATGTATACGCCCAGTTAACAATATATTGAATAAAAAAGACTAAAAAAACGTAGCATATTTTCTGGCTGCTTTAATGTGCAGTTCATGTTAAAAGTATATCGTGTTACCCGAGATACGAAATTTAGCGAATGCTCGCTAAAAACGAAGAATTTTCGAAACAAACATGCTGCTAATATATTGACAATTATATAACACATGTTGGTATCATCGAACTTTCTCGATGTTTTCTCGATAGTAAACATTTGTGTCATTTTCGACAGAATTTTAAAAATATTTATATCGCAATGTTCAACTTTTGTCAATAAAATATCAAAACTAAATATTTTAATTTTAAGTATTTTTGCTGGAATCATAGATATAAATGTTGGTGTAATATCTTGTTTCAATTACCGTTTGGTTAAAAAAGTGGGAATTTGGTCAATATCTTATAAATTATGTCCTTTTTCACAGTTATATGTACTTTCAAATATACAATGCTCTTTTTTTCTTTTTATAAAATGTTGGACCACCCTATGTATGTATATGTATGTATGTATGTTTGTATGTATGTATGTATGTATATATGTATGTATGTATGTGTGTATGTATGTATGTGTATGTATATGTTATTCATTGCATTTTTGTACTCACTTGTATTGTAAACAAGCCCTACATACGAATAAATCGCTCATTTACTTCAAGGCCGTCATAACTTAAAAAACAAAATTTTTGTGTTAAGAATGTGGGGAAACGCATTATATCAAGATATATTTTCTGTAAAAATATAATCACCGATTAAGAATAGGATATGCTATTCATTTTTCTGTTAACGTAAATAGGATTTGAGTTATGATATTTTTGAAGTAAACGAACGATATATAAAATATTAAAATATTCGTGTAATTAACTATCACTGAATTATCATCCTGTTTATTGTCGTTGAAGTGTAAAAGTGTTTTTATTGAGAATATTGCTTTTTTTTAATTAATAAAATTGTTACCTATAATAATTATAGAGCATGAAATTAACATAAATTCCATTTTATTTATATCTTGTTTTCTTGCTACTTTTATTATTGTCTTATTGTTGTTTCTGTTACTTTTTATCATTAAAATTCTTAATGAAAATTACGTTCATCAATTCCCTTAAGATAAGTAAAAATTAATTGCAGAAATTTTTACTGATTATAGGAATACTGTAGGCATTTTTATTGATTAACATTTATTTATATTTATGCTTTTTGATTGAATGTTTTATTTATTTATTTTTTTATGCATTTTATTTCTTACTATAAAATGTATTTTATATCAATGGTTTCTGCAAATTTTTGAATTTTTCGCCTTTTTTTTACACAAATATAAAATAAATAAATTAAAGTTTTATTGATTTATATGCCATTCTTTACGTTGTAAAAAGTGTTTTCTGAAATGTAGCCTGATAAAAATTTAAGTTTTATAGAACTAGATAAGAAATATGTATTCAATTATCTTTGTTTCACTGAATATACAAAAATAAGTTTATCTGTAACGTATGTATGCGAAACCTAGATAGTAAATCAAATCTAATTTTTCAAATTCGAATTCATTTTTTAATTTCATGTTCATTAGTATAATTTTACAAGTAAAATAAAAAACGAATTAAACTAGTGAGAATATTATATTATGCTTGAGCGAATCTATTATACCCACCAGAGGATGTATGTTAGACTTAACAAAATTTTCAATGAAATATTATACAAAAATTAAGAAAATTTTAAATGTTGTTTTATATAGTAGTGAGCGTGAACCATGCCCCTTTTTAGTTTCCAAGTTTACTTTTAGATTCTTACTAAATAAATTTGACTCATATATACACTAATAATTAAATATTTATTATACTGCTCACTTAATGGCAAGGTCGTACTTCAGTTGTTAAAATTGTTTTATGATTGAAAACTTAAGTATTCTTATTTCATGAATTAATTTTTTCCTAAGTACGAAAATTATTTGACGTCTTAAAAAATATTTATTGAAAATAAACAAAAATTAATAAAAATACAAAATCTAATAAAATTATTTTAAATTTTGAATAGATTTCAAACTTATAGTTTCTTTGTTTTTATATATTTCGCACCAACACCTTTTTAATTTTACAGCCAATTGATTTAAGATTCCTTTAATGGCCTGATTCAGTATGACAATCAAATTGTTTGAATTGCCACATTAGGGTAGCGTCAAAAAATATTTTGCTCAAAAAAGAAAGTTCAACATTTATAAAGAGTTTTGGTATTACCATCAGCAAATAGTAATTAAAATAAAAAGGTATTAAATAAAAAATGAGCATATGAAGTATAAAATATTCTACGATTTTTAATTACAGAAAAATATTTTAAATTTGGGACCTATTGTACATATACAAGAGCTTAAAACTCTTCGTTTATTTTCTTGTCAAATTAAATTTTGTATTGTAAAACGAAATATTACTTAAAAATGAGCTTTAACTTATATGTTTCTTAACTAAGTTAGCACTTAAGCGTATAGTAAGGGAATAGTACAAAACAGGGCATAAGTTTCACAATAGACTGCATCAAAATTTACCGACATTTGCAATTTGACCATATCTCCCCCTAGAATTCTTTATTGGAATGCAAAAAGATTTGCATTTTCGGCGAAATGTGTAGATAAAATATTATTTTTAATTAAATTTGAACCACAATTACTAAAAGATTCGGTTTTGTTTCTGCTGGATAATCCACAGGGATTTGGATTATCAGAGAAACAGAGACATATTTTGCAGTAATTATGGATCAAATCTAATTTAAAAAATTGTTTGCAAATTACGATTTTTAAACAATATCTTCCACATATAAGCACACCTCACAAACTTCAGATCTGATGCGATATTTTAGAAGTCGGTAAATTTTGGTTCAGCCTAATGTAAATAGGTGGGTGTCAAATTGGCAGATATACTATATACTACATACTATATACTATATATAATATACTACATACTACATACTATATACTATATACTATATCCTATATCCTATATACTATATACTATATACTATATACTATATACTATATACTATATACTATATACTATATACTATATACTATATACTATATACTATATACTATATACTATATACTATATACTATATACTATATACTATATACTATATACTATATACTATATACTATATACTATATACTATATACTATATACTATATACTATATACTATATACTATATACTATATACTATATACTATATACTATGGACGTGGTCCACTCACTATACTCCCGCCTTTCATATTATGTGAAATTTACAGTTTACAATATTTTTATACAATACGGCCAATTTGATTAAATTGAGACTGAGAAATAATATATAATATATAAGTATAGTGAGTGGACCACGCCCATTTCTTTTATTTAATATATATTTAAAACATACAGACTCATCTTTATAAAAAAAATACTATTATATGAATTTTAAATTTCAACTTTGTATATGAAAGGTGGACGGCAAAATGTGCAATACCGTCCAATTTTTGTTTCCGAGTTTACATTTGTGCCTGAATTCTTGGTGCAAAATTGCGCAGAATACATGTTTTTGTTCCATATTTATAGCTTGCAGTTCTTTGAAGTTGCTTAGGCCCACACTGAGAACAGAAATCTTTATCGAAGACTCTTTTTCAGACCAATCAATTTCGTTCATTTTTGACGAATGATATTCCCGATGAAAGGAAAGTCGTTTTATTAAATTTCATTTATATCGGTTTATTTGTTCGAGAGATATTGGCAGAATATTATAAAACAGAGAAACTACGGACTCTGATATTATATGGTTTTGGCACATAAATTTTTTATGAAATGATTTCCGGATTTTCGATAAAAAAAAACCAAATTTTAGCAAAATTACGTCCAGCTTGGTAGTTCAATCTGAGCCCTAGCCATCTTTCGACAGATTATAGACGGACAGACGTAACTAAGTCATTCCAGATTTACGCAAATAGTTCTGTATGTTACTTATGGAATAACTAATTCAATATAGCCCCTTTTTTGATGGTGGATATAAAAATAAGCAATTAAGAAATATTTCCGTTTATTCTGGAAAACACAATTTCTTAAGATATTGTAAATTTGCTGATGCTTTTCTTATGTTGCTACTCTTTTTATAGACTTGCTATGTTTACCATAGTTTAGAATCGTTTATAAATCCTTGAAATGAATAATTTTAAAGCTTTATGTAAAATGTTACTTAGAAAATGAAACCCACTTATATTTTTAGATTGCTTATTGTGTGTTTTGTTTTACTTTTACTTACTTCAAAAATATACTTATTTTAAAAAATCTGGGAGAAATTCAGGAAGACATAAATAAGTAAATAAAAAATATATTTGCATTATTTTTCCCTTGAAATGCAGCAATTGTTAGCTTTTTGGAAAAAAAAATTTAATGTAAATTTAAAAAATATTTTAACTAAATTAAATTTCATAAATGAAAATAGTGAAATTTCTTTTGAAAGACCTATAATCATAATACATAAAATTTCTATTTCAAAGGAATATATCAAATACAGACTAATTTAGCAGATTAAATATAGCTTGATTAAAGCAGATATTTGGTATGCATCTAATATATGTTAATTAAATAACAAAATTCTTTAATATGCTTAAAAATATAATTTTTAATGATACCTTTGTGTCTGTTGTTAAATTTAACTTCATTAACAGTGTTACCAACTTAGCCTTTTTAAGGCTAAATCTGTACGTTACTTATGAAATGACAAACCCAATATACTGCTTTTTTTTATAGTGGGTATAAAAATAAACAATTAAGAAATATTTCTATTTATTCTGGAAAACACAATTTCTTAAGATGTTTTAAATTTGCTGATGCAATTCTTATGTTTATACTCTCTTTATAGACTTGTTATGTTTACTATAATCTGGAATTCTTTATAAAACCAAAAAAGGAAAAATAGTAACATTTTGTACAAACTGTTACTCAGAAAACGAAACTCGTTTATTTTTTTAGATTGCTTATTGTGTGCTACAAAAACTTTTGCTTACTTTAGAAATATGCTTACTTTAAAAGTCTGGTAGAAAATCATAGAATCATATTTTTGTTAAAATACAAATAATATATGCTTTATTTTTCCCTTAAAATGCAGCAGTTGTTAGCTTTTTGGAAAAAATATTTAATGTAATTTTTGAAAATATTTTAATTAAATTAAATTTCATAAATAAAAATAGTAAAATTTCTTGAAAGACCTATATTCATAATACACACCAATGTCTATTTCAAAGGAATATATCAAAAACAGCCTAATGAAAAGTTAAACAATTTGACGTATTTTTACATTATCAGATTTAACAGATTAAACATATCATAAATCCATCACTTCAATCCTTCTCTTTTCTTGATCGAAGCATTTGGATTGCATCAATTATATGTTAATTTAATAACAAAAATTCTTTAATATGAGTAAAATTATAATTTTTAATTATATATTATATATCAAAAATGAAAAACTCACCTAGATAAATATGTGGTTCTAAACATAAGGGTTAAGCATTTCAAGCATCTACAAATTATGTACGAGTAGCAGTGTTGGTAGTTTAGCCTATTTAAGACTAACTATGGCCTTTTATAATCTACATCATCATAGGTGGTTAGGATATTAAACGTTTGCGCTAATGTTTGTAATGATTGGCTGGCTGGCTGTCCATGTAAGTCTTGTGCATAAAGTACGGGTCGAAATTTTTAAGATAATTTAATGAAATTTGGTACGTGGAACTTTTATGACACAAGAACCTAGTCCCCATGAAATTTGTCCCCTAGAGTAGAGTCTAAACACTCAAAAATGCCTTCGAATAAGAATATTTTAAAGTAATTCGGTACAAAGAAGTTCTGTAAAGGTATCAATTTTTTTGCCAAATTTTATGAAGATCGGTTCACAATTGACCATAGCTTCCATATAAATCCCTCTTCGGAAAATCACCTTAACGTGCATAAATCCCATACCAACGTCACACAGTGGGGTCAAACGCAAATTTTTTGGTAATAAATCTGAATCTCCTAAACTACTGGTCGGATCAAATTGAAATGTATGGAAGAGTTGTAGAGGAGGACCTAAGCTTTCAGAAAAATTATCTTGTAGTCACCCTGTGATAACACGAGATAAGCTACAGGGTGTCAAAGTTGACTACCTCGAGTATGTAAAAGTTAAAAAAAATCGTAACTTGTACAAATGAAGTCCGATTTTAAAGATTTTTATATTACTGAAAAGTGCTTGGCAAGACAAAGAAAAAGTAAGCTTAGTCATCTAAGTTATCTCTTACAGTTAAAAAGATATTTACGCTTAAATTTTGAATTTTTGATTTTTTGGCTCGACTTTCTTTCGTTATTCGAGAATAAGTCCGGAGATATATGAGGCAAAAATTTTTTAAAAATATTCTGTAATTTGCTACATATTTCAAAATAATATGCTGAAAGAATTTTTGGATTCTCTCAATTCGTCTAGACGTGAAAAATATTCAAAGTCAGCACTCTGAAATTGGCATGAAAAATGGCTATTTTTTTACAAAAATATAGTACAATTCATTCACTTTTTTCTCAAAGTTCCGTTAATAAAAAAATTTTTTCTTTATTAATTTCAAAAGATAAGGCTTCATAAATGGTTAATAAAGAAATTTTGAATTGATTTAAGTTTGTACCCTACATTTAGCATTGGCCGAAAATTGTCAATTTTTAAAAATAGTTTCATTTTTATCGATTAATAAAAAAAATGTCACACGAGCTTTTTTAAATTTGGTGCCCATATTTTTTATAGAGATAGATTTAGAATGATTTAACACTAAACTGCTTCCCGCCCGGCCAAAAACGAATGCAGGAGTGGAGATTTTATGTTAAAAGTCAGTTTTTTTAACGACTATTTTTAAAAGCATATTAAAAGCATATTAACATAATATTTTTAATATTATTTCTTATGTAGTGTATAAAACACAAATCAAGCTTTCATTCCTAAAAAAATCAATAAAATAGCTCCAATAACCTATTTTTGGTAATTTTGCAAAAATAATTTTTTTTTTTCCAAAAATAGCTGAAAATCCAAAAAAATTTAATTTTTTTACTACAACTCTTTTAAAAACCTTTTCAGTAGAAAAAAATTATGAACACTTTAAATAAATTCATTAATAAATATTATTATCTCGTAACAAAAATAAGCAATGCAGTTGAGTGTTACGTATACACACATATGGAAATACGGAACAAAATAGTGACTTTTGCAACTTTTGACGTGACTTGGTAGTTTTGAGGCCATTATATTACTATTATTAAATGACCTATATCAACATTTTATATATCGCTGAATTGGTAAATAAGTCTATTTTTATATTCTTTTAACATTTTTAAAGTATTTGCAAAACTAGTGGAGTTGTATTAAAAAAATTAAATTTTTTTGGATTTTCAGCTATTTTTGGAAAAAAAAAATTTATTTTTGAAAAATTACCAAAAATAGGTTATTGGAGCTATTTTATTGATTTTTTTAGGAATGAAAGCTTGATTTGTGTTTTATACACTACATAAGAAATAATATTAAAAATATTATGTTAATATGCTTTTAATATGCTTTTAAAAATAGTCGTTAAAAAAACTGACTTTTAACATAAAATCTCCACTCCTGCATTCGTTTTTGGCCGGGCGGGAAGCAGTTTAGTGTTAAATCATTCTAAATCTATCTCTATAAAAAATATGGGTACCAAATTTAAAAAAGCTCGTGTGACATTTTTTTTATTAATCGATAAAAATGAAACTATTTTTAAAAATTGACAATTTTCGGCCAATGCTGGATGTAGGGTGCAAACTTAAATCAATTCAAAATTTCTTTATTAACCATTTATGAAGCCTTATCTTTTGAAGTTAGTAAGGAAAAAATTTTTTTATTAACGAAACTTTGAGAAAAAAGTGAATGAATTGTACTATATTTTTGTAAAAAATAGTCATTTTTCATGCCAATTTCAGAGTGCTGACTTTGAATATTTTTCACGTCTAGACGAATTGAGATAATCCAAAAATTCTTTCAGCATATTATTTTGAAATATGTAGCAAATTACAGAATATTTTTAAAAAATTTTTGCCTCATATATCTTCGGACTTATTCCCGAAAAACGAAAGAAAGTCGAGCCAAAAAACCAAAAATTCAAAATTCAAGCGTAAATATCTTTTTAACTGTAAGAGATAACTTAGATGACTAAGCTTACTTTTTCTTTGTCTTGCCAAGCACTTTCCAGAAATGTAAAAATCTTTAAAATCGGACTTCATTTGTACAAGTTACGATTTTTTTTTAACTTTTACATACTCGAGGTAGTCAACTTTGACACCCTGTAGCTTATCTCGTGTTATCACAGGGTGACTACAAGATGATTTTTCTGAAAGCTTAGGTCATCCTCTGCAACTCTTCCATACATTTCAATTTGCGTTTGACCCCACTGTGCGTCAGTATCAAGTAAATATTCGACACAAATAAGTTTTATGTAAGTAGAAACAACATTGCCAAATTTTATGAGAATCGGTCCATAATTTACCATAGCTCCAATATAAACCCACTTCCAGGGATCGCCTTAAAGTGCATAAAATCATCTAGATGTTAGTGTCAACGCATTGTTCTGTATTTGTATATTTTATTTTATAGTTAGTAAAATTGGCCACAGGTGTAATATAAGTCCACTTCCCGAAATTTTATGCTTATACACAATGCTGTAAGGTATCATATAGTAGGTCTTGACTAACTGTACCTTTCTTTCTCGTTTACTTTGCTTTCAACCTTAAAACTTTCCTTTTAGTTTTTAGCTTTGTTTAGTCTTTTTTGATTTCTAAAATTGCCGTAAAAATGCTAAAATGTTATTATTTCATGGCACTTCATTCTCCAAATTTGAAGTACTTCAACAAATTTTGTAGAGTTACTAAGACGATTATTATAAAAATGTTTTAATATATTTCATCAAGAGTAGAAAATATTTATGAAGAGAATTAAATAATCACAAAAAAAAAAATTGGAAATGCTTATTCAAAAAGGAATTATAGTTCAAAAATAACAAAAACTCACTACAAACATTGGGTAATTTTTCATATGAAATATAACCCAAATTTGTTTGAGCCATTTTACTGGGTGTTATTTATAAATATATTATAATTTCTTAGAAAAATATAAAAAACTAATGAGAATGAGAAAAAACATGTTTCTAAATTTAAAAAAAGGAAAACTAACTTTTTCTAGCCTTATATTTTGAAGCAATCTTTTTTGATCTTTTTTAAAGTTCAATTTAGCGTCTTTTTTGTCAACCCCTGGCAACACTGCAGGAAATCTAATAATAGAGTTTGGGCTCTCCAAATCTTGAAAAAATAAACGTGAGTTTTTAAAAAAGTACAGTTTTTCATAAGGTAAACTCTCAGAAATACTTTCAGGAAATCTGTTTCTTGCGTGAATTAAGTTTTGTTTTTGGATTTAACATTCAATATTGAGATTTTACTTCAGTATTTGTGGATTTCTTAGAATTATATAAAGAACATTGGGAAACTTTTTTTAATCTATTAAAATAAACCAGTTATAACGAAAAACGGGATACTTTTATATAAACACATTTTTTTTGGGCACATCCAAGATCCAGGGTAAAACTATCAAAAAGTGACTTAATAGCAAGGTTTTGTCAATGTTTATCTTAAAATCTGGGGCGCCCTAAAAAGTTATGAAGTTCGTAGACTTTATGGACAAAAATGCATTTTCGTATTTGATGATGACGTTAAAAAATCCTCTTAAAAATAGATTATTGTGTGATCTTCAAAGTTGCAGGATGTCTTTCTATAGTTTAATCAGAAAATAGTTTTAAAAATATAAAGATCGGTTATATCGTGCAGAATTTGAAAGGGTGCTGGAAGTTCATCAAATAACATGTTAGAAATATCATATAGTAAAAATTCTAACAGAAAGTTTTCGAAAGCTCTCTAAATCAAATTTAGGATGTCATAGTTAATTAAAATGATAATCATTTCATTTAGGTTATTAAAAAATATTTGAAAAATGTTCAATAAGAATTAAGTAAAGGACCTTAAAATTAACATAATGTATTACAAAAAAATGCACCTGATATAAATTTTTTATTATTTAAAAAGTTTGCGCGTAAATCCGCTAGTAGTGATACTGTATGACCTTTTACAAGTAATGATAATTCTTTGCAGAATTTATAAATAAGTGCAATTATAATATAAGTAATTACAATCTGAAATTTTTACATTATTTTCGACGCCTTCACTAAGCTGATTCGCGCCAGCGGATTTTAGACCCTGAAATATTTCTCTTTATTCATGCAAAGCACTATTAATGTACCAAGAAAAAAAGTCCGAGAAATGTAGTTAAATTATACCACTTAAAATTCTGTATTTTACTTTCTGTGTTTTAATTTTTGGTAGCCTCGTTTTATTCGCAAGTTGAGCAACGGTTGTTCCGTATTGGAATTAGTGGCATATTTAATATTTTGAGTTTTAGTTGTCATATTAACTTAGTATTTTTATTATAATATTCTTAAGGTAAAAACTATTTTGTGTAGCTAAAGTTATAGGTGTTTTTAAAGGGTATCTCTTACTTTTACATCCAGCATACCCCGGTGTATATTTAGTTTTTTAATAGTATATTTCGAATCTAAGTTTTCATATCGTCTCCAGTCATTACCTTCTAATTTTATGATATAGAGAAAAAAGTCGCCAATCATCAAAATAATTCACTCAATTAAAATTTCTTTAAACTTTCAGCAAAATGATTATATCAGTTACCAATATCTGTAAAAAATTAAAAATAGAAAAAATTTTTAATTGAATGAATTAAAATTTTAAATAAGAAAAAGTTCTTACTTGAATCTTAATTTTACTATTTATTTCATTTTTGCTTGAATATATTAATTAAATTTTTATGCAAGAAGAAACAACTGTGTTAATTGTAAAATATATGGTAAAGAAATTCTATGTAGGGACCAGTCCAGAGCCTTCTGAATTTGACATATCCAGGCACGTTTGTTGTATGGATGGGTATAGTTTTTATTTTTATTTCTTTACCATAAAATATAGATTTGCATCAAAAAATTCCAAAAGATACAAATTTTATAGACCTGAAACATTTACTTGGGTAAAAATACATCACAATAATAAATAGATTTGTAATATAATTGAATAAAGTATATTTAACTATACTATAAGAAGAAATAGCTTAGATTTTACGCAAAATTTAACAAAATCGAGGAAATCCTAAAATATGCTACACTAAATACTGCCATCACATAAAGAAGTTGTCATAAGTTTTATTTAAATAACTTAGTAGGTTTTGATCTTGCGTGTAATTTTTTATCAGAAAAAAAAAACTTCAAGTATATAAAGTGTTTTATACGCTCAATTTCAAAACGCTATAACTTTTGTGCCCCTTGCTTAATATGATTAGCACGAACAGATTCTACGGGCATTTGAGTCACTTTGTATTTATACAAATGAATTGTAATGTACCATCAAAAAGATCTCATATTTTTCTTAACCCCATAAATCAAAAATTTTTAATAATGACCCATATGTAAAT
This sequence comes from Protocalliphora azurea, assembly GCA_932274085.1. Taxonomy (NCBI): domain Eukaryota; kingdom Metazoa; phylum Arthropoda; class Insecta; order Diptera; family Calliphoridae; genus Protocalliphora; species Protocalliphora azurea. Next base: position 68,948,464 of record OW026523.1, on the reverse strand, counting down.
TGTTCATTTGCTATAATAACGTCGTAACTCAAAAAGTCTATTTTTTCAAGAGACACATTTTTAGATTTAAGTTGATATTTACTTTAAAAAAAGTTTTGATTGAAAATGATCACTTAATCACTTTTCTATAAACTTTACAATATTGACTGTACAATAGCTGACCCACAAATAAAATAATGATTGAGTGATGTTAACTGAAAATCTGCATTTTTTGAGTTATGACTTTTTTAAATAAGAAAAATAGTATCAGTATTGAATTTTTACTTAAAAATTTATAGTAAAATAATTTAGATACATTTATTGTTGCATACCAAAAAATCATATCAGTATCTATGGTATTTACTGAACATATATGCAGTTAAAATGGACATATTTCTTCACAAAAATTTTAGTATGCCGTTTATATTAAAACAAAAACTAGTTAATTTTTAAAAAGCTAAATTTACGAAACCAAATCTTTTACACACCTTGTTTACTCACTATGTGGTTTTACTGAAATATTTATTTCTTTACAAATTTTTATTTAAATCAAATTTAGTTTATTCTTGTTGTTTAAAATGTTTTAAACAATAACTTAAAAACAATTTTTACACAAAACTTATACAGCAAACAAAATAGTTCAAGAAATTTGACAATTTTATTATACTCATCATATTCAGAATCTCACATTTATGAAATTAACTGAAAAGGATATATCATAAATAGTTATTTTAGTAGTTTTATTTGATTTTCAATAAAAATTAGATTAATAGGGTTTTTGAATTGTATGGAAATTTATATAGTTTTCCAATCAAAAACCGAATGAGGCCAAAAACTACCACTTTTGTCTGGTGTAAACGGCTATAGAAACATTTCACTATTCCAAGTCATTGTGTCATAATACATTATATGTTTATTAGTAAATACAAAAAAAAAAATACTTCTATTAATAATCTTTTATTTTCGTATTTTTGTCCTTCTAATTTGGATAACGTGACACTGTTTGACGGTTGCATTTTAGATAGCAATATGAAATTTATTTTTTGCCTATTGAAATATCATTAAATTTCAATAATTTTAGCAACATGTTTCTTTATATATTCATAAAAACATATTCACGTGTTTTACATATAATTCTATATTTAAACATACATATTTATGTATATGCATTTTTACTTATACTTGACCACAAAGAATTTGTGCATCTGATACATAAGTTTTTAAGTTCTTATGTATTTACACATTTATTTTGTCCCTTGTTTTAAATACTGGTTGGTGGTTTGGATGTTGTTATGGAAATTATCCCAATTAGGAAATACATATTAAATCATATTTGTCTAGAAATATTATAGTTTAAATTAAATAAAAAGTTTAAAAATTTAAGTTGCCATAAGGAGAAATGTAGTTTATATTTTATACTTCGTTTTAGTCCTTTTATATTAAACCACATACTTTACTTAAAAAATTTTACACCTGAAAATACTACACGCAAAGACAAATAAGATAGGAAAGGTTTCAAAATCGAGCCAAATTTATATAGGACTTGTACGAAGATAAAAAATTTTCCTGTTGTTTGTCATTTTAGTCTTTAGTTATATATATCTTTCAATTAATATGAAATTAAAAATTTTGCTTGATATAAATATTTCTATTTATTACAAAAACTTTTAGAATCCAATTAGCTTTTTTGAGTGCGTATTTCGTTAAGAAGTTTTCAATCAAGCACCAAAACATACAAACAGAGACCGGATTTGAATTGAAAAAACAATTTTTGTGTTCAAAAACTAATAAAAATCAATCATATTTTTATATATTCATCAATGGTTTAAATTTTGTTTTTTTCATTTTGATAGAAATAAAAAATAAAATATCATTCTAAACAAGAACAATTTCATTGAACATAATATATTTAAAATGTATTCACCATAAATTTTTTATTAACATATATATGAAGGTTAAAAAACTCAATTGGAAAAACCCACTCAAAAAACACACGTACTACAATAGTTTTTGTTATTTAGTTATTTAACAACGGAGCTTCATATCCATGCAAATCTATGGCATTTATAAAATATTCAAATAAATGAAAAAGTAGAAAATATTTTTTTAAACAAAAACACAAAAGTATGAATAAAAAAAAAATCATTTAAAAAAATTTCCATACTGATATTTTTATAGATATTTATTTTTTACATCGTATTGGATATTTATTTATATTATAAAAAACAATACCTCACACATTTTTTTTAACACATGAAAAGACATTTATAACAGTAAAGATATTTATATTCATTGAAAAATAAAAATTTCGTGGTTTTGGGTGTCTACCTACAATATTTTTACATTTAATAATTTTACATTTAATAATTTTCGGTAATTTATTAATTTCAAGACACATTTGAACTAAAATTTAATTTTAATTTATATAAAATGTAACTAAATTCACAGTGAAAATATGGTCCATTAAACGCTTTTTATAAAAATTCCAAACTATTCCAATTATATTTTTAATTGTGTCAATTACTCAATTGATCAAAATTCATATTTTCTAGTAGCGTTTACTAAAAATAAAACAATATATCAGCTCTCAATTATTTTCTTATTGTGTCAATGAATAAATTAATAAAATATAAATGAAAAAATTTATAATTAAATATAAAATTTTTCTCATAGATTGAATTTCAATTAACAAAACGTCTAAACGTGAAAACTTTCAATTTATATATATATATATATATATATATATATAAATTTAATTGAAAAATTAAAAAACAAATCCATTATTTTCCTTTAAGTCAAATTTTATTGTACACAACTTTTATAATTACACCGTGTTACAAAATTATTGAACTTTCCCTTTTGCACATATACGAAACCATATACATCTATACAATGTACTAATACTGCATATCCAGTTTTTCCATTTTCTGAACTTTTCTCCTTATTAAATGACTTCTAACTTTTAAAGATATACAAATTTCAAAAAATTTATTTAATTAGTTATATCTACACATTGTTGCCAGATTTGACGATTTATCGTTTTGTTTTTTTTTAATGTAATATTATATTCGGTTCAATAATGTGTGATTTTATTATGAAATGGCGAATAAACACTTTACAAAAGATCTAAAATTTTTATAAAGAATTAAATTTTGTAATCAAGGCATTACCAATTTTTAAAAAGCAGTACAAGCATATTTTTGAGGAATTCATTAAGAACGCTTACACAGAAAAAAATTTATATATAAATATTAAAATTTAATTTTATTTATTTCAGTTCATAACATTTAGGAATAATTTCTTAAATATTATTATTTTTTTTTTCCAAATAAAAACAAAAAATCAGGAAAGCTTCAAAAATGTTTAAATTTTCATTTATATTTTCAATTTGTATGAACTGTTGGAAATTTTCTTTGAAAAATCTTTAATTTTTAATGATTTTTAGACACATAGTGAAAACAGAAAAGTGATTGTTTAGCATTTTTTTTTTTAATAAAAATACATGTGCTGCCGAATGGAAAACTGCTATTTTAAAGACTTAATTTCTAATATTTTTACGTAAATCTATTCTTATTTAGCATTTGTAATCAAATCCAATAAAACTAAATCAAAATATTCGTAAACATTTGTGCAAAATTTCTAAATGACCAAAATTTAACTTTTTATGAAAATAATTTATGAAAAAAATTGATTTTTTTTCTCTGTGAATGTGTTTTACATAACTTTTCAAAAGATAAGAAAAATAAATTATTTTTTGTATGAAAGTCATACAAAATTACAACCCCATAATTTTTATGCATATAGCATCAAAATTAATAGATACTACTTTGCTTTGATAAACGGACGAAAATATTAAATTAATGTAATTTTTATTAATTTCTCTTTACTTAAACATTTTAGCGTAAATAAAACAATTTTTTCGTAAAAAATGCATAAAAAATATTCATTAACTTATAAGAACGTAATTCTTGACATTGACGAATTTTGACGATTACAAATATTCAATTAACGTTTTTGACGGTTTTTTCTCAAAATTTGACGATTTTTCACCAAATTTATATGGCAGCTATGTTTCAACAGCATATTTTTCCCTTAATATATATATATATATATATATATATATATTTATATAATGTGTAATATATATTTCTATAAAATATATAATAAATATTGTTTTCATAATAACATTATATGGAATTTTTTGGGTGATGCCTGGAAGTACATCTTATATGGTAGCTATAGTCAATTATGAACCAATCCTAACAATATTTTTCACTGTGGTTTCTACTTATATAGTACTTATTTGTATTATATAGGCTTCGTTCTTGTATCAAAAATCATATTTCCCAAATTTCATCAAATTATCTTCAAAATTTTCACCTGTACTTTGCGTACAAGGGATACATGGACAGATTGCCGACCAGACGGTCGCACGGACATCGCTGATCGACTCAGAAAGTGATTCTCAGTTTACTTAAATTTTGTTTCTGTAGCTTTTTTAGTTTTTTTGGTATTTATATTACTTACAAGATCTGTATTCAGTTAATTCAGCATAAGAAAGTTATTTAAAGCGATGTATGCTCTTTTAATGTTATTGTAAAAAAAGCGAAATATATAAAAGGAATTCTATGGAAGAAAAAATAATAATAACAAAGAATATGAAGACGGAAAATTTATGATCTTCTAATAATTCTATTTTAATTTCAAAAAATGCTTACCCTTAGTTTTAGATTAGGATAAAAATTGGTGAATGTGTATAGAAGGTTATAAAACCCAAATTAGTTTTATTAACTTTACATGCTTTAGCTTTTAGAAACTATATTAAAATGGCCATAACTATTATTGTATAAGTGATATCTACATTGGATTTATCAAGGCTTTTATTTAGATTTTTTTTTAATTAAAAAAATATAATTTTTAAAATTAAATATATATCGATAATTCCATGAAAGAACCCCCGAAAAGGGTAATTTTTTTTACCTGGTGCCTTTCAATTTCCATAAAAATTTGTACATATAAAATGCATTAAACCGTTTATCGATTTGAATTTTCAGTTTAGCAAAATTGTTAAAACTCGCTATTTTACTTTGCTTTTTTAACTCATCAAAAACCTAAAAAAATTCAAAAGTTTGTAACTTTAAATGACAATATCTCTTGGAAGACTTTGTGAATTTTAATGATTTAAAAGTAATTTTGCTTATATCGTTTAATAATATCTATGACCAAATTTTATTTTTTGAAAAAAGTTTGGAAAAAAAAGTCATGTTCAGTTCATAATATCTGTGAAAAAAATTTTCAAATACATCCATTTTTTTCCTCTGTGTATGAAATTTTTAACATATTTGGAAACAAGGGAATCTTTACATTAACATAAAAATATCATATTCTTGGAAAGCGCATATCTACTACGTATAACACAATTTGTTTTTTTATAAAAACATTTTAAAAAATTTTTATATAAAAATATTTTTTTCTATTTTTTTTTAAATTAATTTAATTTATATAAAAGTTAAAAAATATAGAAAGTAGGCAAATTTAATTATTCTTATCTCTTAAAGTTATTGACAAATTAATGTAATTTAAAAGCATATAAAAAGAATTTGGCGTCTTTTTGAATAATTTAGTCATAATCTCCAAAATATCCTCTTTGTTCAAAAATATTTGTAAAATACAAATACAATTTTTAGATGCATTTTTGAAAACTATGAATTCATTAAATCTTAACTTTCTTTAGTTGTATTTAAAGCTGTTTTATTTACTATAAATTGCAATACTAGTTAGCCTATTACATAAAAGTTTACTATTTTTAATAAATTTTCAAAAAGTATCCCAACGCATAAATAAAATATGTTAACCTACTTATATTTTAATAATAATACCAATAATAATTTTTATATGAAAACACCTAAATAGTTTAAGCAAAAGCGAAATTGTGTACGTGTCAAAAATTTTCGATTTTTATTTTGATATAAGAAATCTATTTTTTCAAATATGTTAAAAAATAAAATTTGTAAATAATACATTTAACAAAAAATGCATTTAAACACTGCAATTACTTTAACAAGCATTTTAAAAAAAATATTATATATGTAAAATATTTGTATTTAACCTAATGTAATCGCAATTCAAATACCGCTTACATGATTGAATTCCACAAAGTCTTTTCTGAAATATTATTTTTAAAGTTGTATACTTTTAAGATTTTTTTAAATTTTTAAAAAGAGAAAGAGTGAAATAAAATTGCAAGTTTTCGTAACCTCAAAACTGAAATCGATAAAAATATTCTAAAATATTTACGCGAAAAATTTGATAAAAGTCGAAAAACACTCGTTAAATTTTTGAGCGTTCCTTCATGGAATTTCGATACATTATTTTTCTAACAATAAATTTGAGATATAGAACTAGTAAGAAACATATCGGTCATGCCAGATCATATGTTACCCTACACTATTGTATATGCCCATCAAAAATCTTGGAGGGGTCTTATATTACACATATGTTCAATGGTGGACCAATACTCCTAATAAGTGTAAAAAAATATACATACAGAATATTACGTTAATACTAAATACAGAATATTACGTTAATACTAACATTTATATGAATTTATGCACTTTTGGTTATTCACTTACGTGAATATGGGAGCAATAGTAAATTATAGAGCGATCTTCATAAAATGTGTCACTGTGATTTTTGCTTATATTAAACTTATTTTAGTCGAATATAAGCTTGACACTAACATGTGTATGTGATTTATGTATGTTAAATTGATTTTAGGAAGAGAGTTTTATTTGTATGGTCAGTTATGAACCGATTGTTTTGAAATTTAGCACAAAGATTGACAATAATATAAGACTTATTTATGTATATTTAAGGTATTTATGATCGTACCTATTTCGGGAGGACATTTGTATGGGGGTTAAGTGAAAAAATTAACCGATCATAACCAATTTCCATAGGCTTTGTCCTTATACTGCAATAATTATTCGCTCCAAATTTAATCTTTAAAACTGTGACCTATACTATGTTCACAAAGTCTACATGGAAAGACAACAAGACAACGCCAAATTTTATGAACGTATCTTTAAAACTGTGACCTGTACTATGTTCATAAAGCCGACCAGACGAGCTGACGGATATCGTTAAGTCATCGCAGAAAGTGAATCACTTTCTGAGTCAACTTAACGATCTAACGGTATACTTTAAGGTGGGGAAAGATTTTTTTCGTACGTTACAAACGTCAGCACAAACGCATAATACCCAAATTACCTATAGTGGTGTAAGGTATAAAAATATATGTCCAATAATTTTTTTATACCCACCATTAAATTAGTTGAAAGGTATATTAGGTTTGTCATTCCGTGTGTAACATGTAAAAAAATTATTTAAAATCCCACTGATTCTGAGTCCATCAAGCTATGATCGTCCGTCTGTATGTCTGCAGAAAACAGGATGAGACTTGGGGCTGACCACCTAGGGAGCAGAAATTTGTCTAAAATATTTGTCTTAAATAAGGCTTTTTTGGTACCGAAAATGGGCAAAAAAAATACTGGAGAAACTCAGTGTCCCCCGCAACTTCAATTCGTTCTTTTCCTGCGATATCAATTAAAGAAAAGCATTTACGCAGTTACGCTTTTTTACAAATAGTTCGAAGATCGATATAAACAGATTCGGGCAGGCCAAATATTAATTTTTACATGTTTTTTCTACATTGGGCTTTTAAGTTTTTGGCAAAATGGTAATAAAATTTTACTAGTAATACATTTGTGGTCCACGGTCCTTATCGTTGTTAGCAGTGTTGCCAGGAAATGGGAAAAAAGAGGCTAAATTAAATTTAAAAAATGGCTAAATGTTTCAAAAAATAGGTCTAGAAAAAAGCATATTTTTTAATTTAAAAAAAAAAATAACTTCTCCTCGTTCTTATTAGTTTTTCATATTTTTTTTAAGACATTGTAATAAATATATAAATAAACCATAAAATAACCCAGTTAAAATGAATTAAAAAATTTCCATACAAACTCGGGTTATATTTCATATGAAAAATTAAACAATATTTTGAATTGTTTTTTCGTCATTTTTGTACTAAAATTTCATTTTGATTTAGTATTTCCAAAATTTTTGTATGATTTTTCACATTTCTAAGAATCTTTTCAAATTTATTCTTAAATAGTTTCTATGGCTAATGGATAATTATAATATATAGTAAGTCCATAAAACTAGAAAAGTTATTTTTGATTTGGAGAATTAAACACAGTGGGCTAAAATTTTTATCATATGTAAATAATTTAAATTTTTGCTGAAATACTAATGTTTTAACCTTTCTAAGGCAATTCTAAGAACCAAATAAGGCTAGAAATAAACGAAAATCTTGAGACTCAATGCAAAATAAAAGTGCTAGAATTAGCTTTAAAAATGCTGAACTTGCAACCTTGGGTATTTGTTACAGTTATTTCAAGGTGGAAAATTAGAAAAATATTATTGAAACAAACAAAGGTTTTTATATTTTTGATGTTTTTCCTACAACTTAAAATATTTGGTGGTAGAGTTGTATATGAGAACTGCTCTCCTGAGGAGCAGTGTCATTTTATATATTATGACTCTATTGCTATTCGGTTAAAAGTTATACGATGCCAAACTTTTAAATCAAGATTTTAGTTATTTTAATATTTTTCTACTACCTTAACCATTAAACGTTCGGACAACACTACAACATATTATTATTTGTGTATTTCCATATTATTATTGGTATGATAAAAGATTTTAATAATTCACATCTCATTAAATAGGTAATTGTACTGCCTTTATATCGATATAAAACAAAATTACATTAATTTATAAACTTTTACATAAAAAAGGAAATAATACGAACTAACCAAAAATAATTCTTTTTAAATTTTACCACTAAAAATTCGTACTGTTAATACCAATTAAGTGTACATTTGATATTTACTATTGGTACCACTAAAAGTTCGTACTGTTAATATCAATTAAGTTTACAATTGATATTTGCTAGTGGTACAGTAAATATCAATTGTAAAATCAAATTTATTAAAGAGTCGTACACAATACAAATCATACAATCGGGTTTTTAAGATATTTTGTTTATTATTTCTAAATATTTTGGGCAATTTTGACCGCTTATCCAGGTATTATACAAAAAATGCTATAAAGAATGCTGAATCCGTTACATTTGGATAATCTGTATTTTTCATAAATGAAAATTGTTACTTCAAAGAAATGCTTAATCGGAACACATCCATTGGAATTTATTTAATTTTTTTCTTGTCCATAATACTCAGTTCTGTCATTCCAAATAGGAGTACCTGCACAGAGAAAACAGATTTACTGTGACAACCGAATTTGGCAATTGCATGAAGGGATGTGGCGATTTTTCTGCAAACTTGGCGCTTTTTAATTTATTTTGGCAACTAAATTTTCTGTTCGACCACATGGCGAATTATTTGGCTAATTTTAAAAATTTTAAAAAGCAGGTATTTGTGGAGAAATACGATTACGTATTCCGAAAATACCAATCGACTATTTTATACAGTATTTGCCTATCTAACAAAACGAAGAGCCTTAATTTATAAATTCAACTTCAACTTCGATTGAGAAATGTGAGGATTTCGCTCGAAAAATCGACAATGCAAAAACAAGCCAAGATAGTGGAAACACTTTTATATGTTTTGCTCAAAACCGATTGCTTTTAATTCAGTGGAAACATAGTATAAGAGAACAAATGTTGTTGTTTATATAATGTTAAAGTAAATAATAACTTTTTAATAAATTTCAACAAATTTTTAAAGTTGTTATTTTAAAATGTAAATATATGTATGTATGTCAGAAAAATGCATTCTAAATTATAATTTAATTTTCTATTCAATTACTATTAGCTACTGCAATTATTATATTGGCTTTGTTGAAGCTGAATTTACATTTATATATGTACGAAATTTTAATCACTAAAAATTATACGCAACGAAAACTTTTTTGTTCATTTTTTTTGTAACAAATAATATTTAAATTTGGCGATTTCTGATGAACAATTTATCGAAAGAGGCTCAAAAAAATCTGACAACCATGGTTGCATGTATTATCACATGATTTGTTTGCAATAACAAAATTATATATTTGCAAATGTTAAAAAAATCGTGTGAGATATTGCACACCGAACCGAAATTTTTTGGAAATAAATCTGTAACTTCTGATTGGCTGGTTGGATTTTCATGAACTTTGGTGTAGGCGTAGCAGAAGAGTGTACAATGTTAAGTTTGGAACGGAGGCATAACAAACCCCCCAGGGGCGGAGCTAAGGGTGCTCAAATTTAGCTACCTCTGACATAAAAAATGTTTAATCACTTGCCAAATTTTTATTTCTCGTCCGATTTCAAATATTTTTATATAGGCCCTGATAAGACCTATAAAAGACATGCCCCACTGTGTATTGTTTATGTTTCAATAAAAAAAATCGTATTAAACTTTAGACTGCTCAAATAAAAAGAAAAACTTTTTTAATTACGTTTTATTATTATTGGACCAGAAAAACGTTCCTCTTAGATTTATAGTTTTGAATGTAAAAACTTACCAGCACTTATCAGGTATTCTGCAATAAGCTTTATCGTTACAACCCAATACGATTGATAGCATATGTCCGCACGATGGGAACTAGCTTTGGTGGTAATATGAATGGGTCGGATGTGCAGTCGACATTAAAGATATTAGTAGAAATTCAACATATTGTCCTTATCTATACAGAAGAAATTACTTTTGTATATTTTGCAATTAACAAAAATGTTTCGTTTTGCATCTAAAGTTTATAAATATATTCAATTTAATATAAAATAAAAATGAAATTAATTAAAAAATTACGTAAAATGTTATCCTTTACTTAAATTTTTAATTCATTCAATAATTTATTTGATTGACTTGATAAATTTTTTAACTGGACAATTTTTAATGATTTTCATTTTATTCAGTTTTTAGTAATGCTTATTCTGGTGAGATATGCAAATTTAAAAAAGTTTTTTTATTGAATAAATGATTTACTAATATATTTGGTATTTTGTGACTTTTTCTGTGTACATAAGTACAGCAAGATATAGCAAATTAATAAATTTTAAGAATAATCATTTTGCTCTATCCATGAACTCCATTTGGCTACATTAGAAGCAGAGCTAATATAAATTTATAAATTACTTGCTGTTTTGCTCACCTACATCAACAGGGATATTAAGCCTTAAGAGCAAACCCGTGAGCAAACAGTAATGCAGGATATCATTTGAAGAAAGTAATTTTCTATATTTTTTCTATTTCACAATATTTTTTTTTTTTTTTTAATGTTTGGTTTAATTAATTTTAACAAATATAAAACATAAAGTAGTTCGATTAACTTAAAATTCGGTTGGTTGGGAATACGAAATTGTACTAAAATAGCTAGCAATATAACTGAAAGAAGGTTGAAGTCTTTTATATTGTAATGCAATCGAATTTCTAATTACCGTCACTAATATTTCGTAATAAAATTTGAATTAAATTTAGTTGCCCTTTTCGAATAAATTTTAATTATTTTAAATAAGTAGGAACTAATTATATCTATCTAACCAATATTTTTTATTGTAGATATAATAAATTAAATATTATTACGTTAATATAGGCGTCGATATAGGAAATCTATTAATTTTTTTTCAATTCTAACCATTTTCCAAAAATGTTTTTTTATATAAACGGCGGATTTACTTATCTATAACATTTAATTATTATATCTTTGTTCTTGCAGGAACCGTTATTCAATTTTTACTTATCATGGTATGATTGTCACCAGAGAAACCACAAATGTTCAATTATTTATTTTTTTCTGTAAGTTGAATGAATATAATTGTATATTTTTGAATGTAATGATTTTAGGAGCATGGTTTAATATATTTTGTTATATTTATTTTTTTAGAGCATACTTTGATATTTTGGAAATAATTTTTTGTATACCACATGGAAAGTTTTCAAAATTTGATTTGTAATGTATAGAAAAAATAAGAGAACCAAAAATATTTAGTATTTAAATTTAATTTTCATGGATACTGCTAAAGTTCGTTCAAAATTTTGCCTTACTTTATATCGTTAAAATATTAAAAAAATACTTTATATTTTTGCAAAAATTAATTCTTGTTTAAAAACTAAAAAGATTTTTTGCCTTTTAAGAGGATATTTTTGCGTTTTTAGAGCATATATTGCATTTTTTACTGCAAATTTAATGTGCAAATTTAATGGCTGTCACATTTTCCATGGGATTCATTTATTAAAAAGGACAACTCACCCGTTATTTTTTTATGAAATTTTGTAGTTATTCTATTTTTGAAATTTACATTCAGATTTCCGACAAAATTTCACAAAAAGTAATGGTAGTATCATGAATCTGCTAATTTCCAATTTCGATACAAATACAGTGAAGTCTGAAGTAAGTTACGCAAATATTAAGAAACTGTGCCCATTTTAGAATTAAATGTATCAAGACAAAAAACGGCTAAAATTTTGAGTTCTATGATACATAATGAGAATTTTAAATTTATAATATACATAATAAATAATAATAATAAAAAATATATAAATGGTCAAAACTAGAAATATTTAAAAGTATGTAGTTGAACATTTTGCTTCTATATGTGACAGTTTTGAAATTAACTAAATCAGTTTTTATCATGGTGCACAGCGGTCCCAAAACGATTATTATTAATACTTTTTTTTTTTTTTTTGAAATAAAAAAAACCTAACCCGTGATGAAGTACGGGGTTAAGTTAGGGTAGACCTCCAAAGTTGGTTATAATAGACTACTGTCAAATTTTGAGCAAGTGTCGTCATTTACTTTGCGTTTAACAGTGCATTAATGATTTAAAAAGAAAACGACCCCAGCGACGGCCAAGAAAAAAGTTCTTTTTCATCAAGACAATGCACTGCTGCACACGTGTGCAGTCTCTATGCAAAACACTATGAATTGGGCTACGAATTGGTACCTCATCCGCCATATTCTCCGGATTTAGCCTCTAGTGACTACTTCCTATTTCTAAACCTAAAGAATGGCTCGGTGGAAAGAGATTCAACGATGAAATTATTGACCAAACAAATGCCTACTTTAAGGACCTCGAAAAATCCTTTTTTTACGCAAAGTAAATGATGACACTTGCTCAAAATTTGACAGTAGTCTATTAACAGGTGGTACTTGATGGAAATAGTGTTACATTTCATATAACTACGAAGGAAGTTCGAAAAGTCACGGACTTATTGATCCGCCCACGTACTTAGGTCGAAACAAATTTTACCCTCTTTTTGGGCCTCGTTTTTTTAAAGTTTTTTAAACTTAGAAGCCTTAATTTGGGCCCTAAATTTTTGTAGATTTCCTAGAAAATTTTAGATAATATTGCTGTAAGGATCATTTAAATATATACATTCGATAAGATGTTATATTAATCTGAAATTTTAACTTAAAAAAAATCATATTTTTAGAGTTATTTTCCAAAATGGTGGTAATATACATTAACTTCTATATATATATATATATATTTTTTTTTTGGTAATAATTTTGACATAAATCTTAACGTAGATGCGTGTAAAGAAAAATCTGAGGCGCTTTGTCAACTTTAAAAAATTTTCTGAAATTATTTTGTAAATTTTATTTAGATAAAATATTAACAATATTTTTCATAAATATACTTAAAATCTTGTTTTAAAATCAGGAAGTTAATACAACATTCATTGTACCAGAATTCCTAAAAACCCAATACGAGATAAACTTGTTTCAAAAATTAACTTTTTTCATTAAAATGATTATCCAGCCATTGTAGAAGGTGTTGATCAGAAAATATTTTTGTGTTATTAACCAATATATGGGTATATATTTGACATTTGAGAGTTTTACGAAAAAATTTAAAAAACTTTTTTAAAATATACAAAGTTTGAACAGCACTTGGGAGAAAACCGTTGCCCGTTAAGATTTTTGAATCCATTACAAAAATTGTATATTCCTCAGTAAAAATACTTTAGAAGTTGATAAATATTACCAGCTTTTTGGAAAATAAATCCAAAAATATGAAACTGTTTTAAAGTTTCAAAGTTAGTCGTTTTAAAGGATAGATATATTTATATGATCCTCGCGGCAATATAAATAAGAATTTTGTAAAAAATCTAGTGGATGTTTTAAAAACACTGTAGAACCCAAATTAAGGCCCCCAAGTAAAAAAAAAAACTTAAAAAAACTAGGTCAAAAATTAGGGTAAAATTCGCTTCGATCTAAGTAACTCTTAAACCAAAAAAGATTTATAGGGACTACCTATTTGTACATTTTTTTTTTAATTCAAGTAATAAGTAAATTTTGGCGAGTTTTTACAAAATTGACATACCCAGGGCGAGCAACTTTGGAGGTCTACTCTCTCCCCCGTAACCGGGTAGGGACCCGTGATCCTACGAATCAACTGGGAAACACCTCAGATCTGGTCGTGTCAAACTTTGTTCAAATATCTCCATCGGTTTACAAGTTACAGAATTATTTCGAAAAAAAGTGTTTTCGTACTACTGTGCGCTCTATGGCATTAAAATTATCTTTCAACTAAGCGGTCAATTATTAAAATTTGTTATTTTTTGGGTGAAATATTCTCATTTAAAAATTACATATTAAGAAGGGGTACGAACCTGTTGTGGTTAGAGTAGAACTTTTTGGTCACTGTATGTGCGCCCATCCATGAAGATACAATTTGATGTCATGTATTTATAAACGATGAAATTGTGCTTCTTTTATAATGTATTAATGTGCCCTCTTGAATAACAGAGCTTGGTCTCTACAAATCTTGAAAAAATAAGCGTGAATTTAGAAAATGTACAGTTTTTTTGCTAGGCACACCCTCAGAACTACTTTTTTTGAAAATCATTTTTTTCGTAAATTGAGTTTTTTTTTAGCTTTAACATCAAATAGTTGCCTATTAATATATTCAATTTCGAAAAATTTAAGTCTTCTTGAAAATTTTACAAAATTTTCAGGTTTTACTTCAGCATTATTGGATGCCAAAAAATGCCTTCGACTTTTTTTAATGTGACGAAATAAGTCAGTTTTGGTAGAAAACGATATACTTTTATCTAAAAGCATTTTGCTTGGGAATATTCAAGGCCCGACGTGAAAATTCAATAGCAAGACTTTGTCAGGATATATCCTAAAATTTAGTGTGCCCTAAAAAATAAAGAAGTTTGTACAATTTATGGACTAAAATGCATTTTTGTAATTTTGAAAGTGATGGTGTAAATAATTTTTGTATCTTTTTTTATGTTTAATCCGAAATTAGTTTTAAAAATAAAAAATCTACGTATATCTTGCAAACTTAAAAATGGTGGTGAACGTTCATCAAATAACATCCAAAAAACATATATAGATCCTTATATCTTTATATATATTATAAAAATAAGATGTAAGTTTGTTTGTTTATGTATCAATCATCTATAAACAGATTTTCACGAAATTTGACAAAAAGATAGCACCGGTGCAGAAGATGGTTTTGTTAGATCTCAATTGGATATCACATCCACATTTTACGCCTACTTTAAAAAATAATTTATTTTTTCAATTTTACGCGTTATTAAAGAAGCTATTTACATGAAATTTGATGAACAGATAGTGCTTGCACTGTAGAATATTATAGGTTATGTTGGATTCTGATGAGATCTTAACCTATAAGCTTAAAATAAATCGGAACAGGGGACGTAGTACTCACCATATAAAGAAAATATTGACTATGGCATATCTAAAAAAAACTGTTACAGTGAGAGCCCTCAAATTTCGTGGGAGTCTTTA
Source organism: Protocalliphora azurea (assembly GCA_932274085.1). Lineage (NCBI taxonomy): Eukaryota > Metazoa > Arthropoda > Insecta > Diptera > Calliphoridae > Protocalliphora > Protocalliphora azurea. The sequence continues at coordinate 68,932,660 of OW026523.1, read as the reverse complement.
TCCTGTCATATGGTATTGATGAAATGAAAATGGGATGGGTTCAGGAGGAGAGGTAGCACATATACAAACAAAATATAAATATTCTCAAATTCTAGTAGGGTGAATAGGTCCACGTAACTGGTACCACTCACATAGTAAGTGACAAATTTAATACTGTGGAAGTTTAAAAAAGTTCGCACATGTTTAAGGAAGATATAATCAATTCGATCCAGAACAAATATTTTATAAATTTAAGACAAATATTAATTTATGGTTGGAAGATATAGACCAATTTGATTGATTTAAAAATCCGCAACTCAAAATAAATATTTGTGATAGATTTGTGTAAGAATGAGGTACATAGCTTATATATGAGCTCTAAAAAATCTATTAATACGTTTTGGCCTATAACTCGGTTAATACTGGATCTATTTATTTAATTTTTTTAACAAAAAAGTTCTTAAAAAAATTTCCGAATTTCCGAAAGTTGAAGAAAATAAATATGCTTTATCTTATTGTTGTTGTTTTTCTGCACCCATGAACACAACAATTATAAGGGAAGCAGTCATAAAATATAATGAAAACATTTTTGCCAATAACTCGGTTGTTTCCGAACCGATTTGGTTGATTCAAAAAGCCAAAATTCAAGAAAATTATTTGCGATCTATCTATGTATATAAAAACCAAATATGTAGCTTATTTTGGACTTGTAAATCGGCCAAATATGCGTTTTGGTCGATATCTCTGTAACTAATGGACCATCTAGGTTCATTTCTTCAGCAGAAAAATTCAGAAAAAAATCTTATAATTTTGCTTTGCAAGAACTTAGTCCGTAGCTTACACAGAAAAGTTCTGGAAAAGTTTTCTGATCTTTCGATATATCTCATATCTATGTTATCGGGAGGCTTCATAAGCACCATAAGCACTATTTAAATTATTTCTAAGTCGAAAAAACCTAAAAAACAGTTTTTGCATATAACTTCGCTTGTTATATATATATATATATATATATATATATATATATATATATATATATATGTTCATCATTTTCAGAAAATATTCATATTAATTATCACACTTAAGAATAGAGCTAGTATACAAAAATTATTGATTAAAGATTACCACCCAAATTCACAAACATTTTTTAAAACAAACTTTTCATAAAAATTTTGTCTTTGAAATATATTTTAAATTTAAAATTTGTTTTTGAATACGGGGTAAACATTTTTTATGATAACATTAAAATATTGCGTGGTTTTTAAAACTCTCCAGAGCAGATTTTATGTATATAGGTGTAACAATGCACAGTGGGTCAGAATCGAAATTTTTTGGAAATAAATCTGTAAATTCTGATCAGCTGGTTGGATTTTCATGAAATTTGGTACAGGCGTAGCAGAGGAGTGAGAAATGTTATTTTTGGAAGGGGGGCCCCCAGGGGCGGAGCAAAGAGGGCTCAAAATTAGATACCTCTGACATAAAAGATATTTAATCGTCTGCAAAATTTTTGTTTCTCGTCCGATTTCAAATATTTTTACATGTCCTATTTATCTCTTATAGTTTTGGAGTTATTTGCATTTGAATTTTTAAGCACCATAATTTTGCATGTTCTTGGTTCAGTTTGTTTCATATATATCCTAGTATTTCCGATAAATTTTATTAGTTTTTTCTTAACTAGTTAAAGAACAAAATTATCTATTGAATAAACAAATTTGAGGTCGATATCTTTACCGAGTCCAAAAATAAACGATTTTGAATTTGAAAATGGCAAAAAAGACGACCTTTTGTGTTTTTTTTTTTTAGCCGTAAAATTATATACACTCTTTTTTATCTAAAATAAAATTTTCTTTAGCAACATATAATAATTTTGCACTTTTCTGAAAGGCAACTTCACAGAAATGATTTTAAGATAAAAAACAAGTCCAATAACTCAATTGTTTATGGTAAATACCCTCCCGAATTCGACCCATTTTATATGAAAGTTTTGATTTTAGACCATATTTTCTCAAATCCCGAAGCACGACTCGACTAGCGGGATATATCTTAAGAATCTTTAATACGTTGTTAAAAGTTTTAAATCAAAATCTACGGGACTTCGGAAAAATGTGGATTCTATAGCCAAAAATGTAAAAAATCCCATTTTTGAGAATTTTCATTGGTTTATTTTGGAATTCAGGAAAAGCCTACCCCTGATTGAAATTTGATTAACGCGCTTTTATTTATGTTAATAAGATCCGCATTTTCCACGAATTTCATTAAGATACCTTTATAAACACATATGTTATTACAATTAAAAATTTGTATTTTCTCCAAAAACCGCAAATTGGGCCTTTTGTTTGGTTTATTTCTAAATAGCGAAAGAAATTTTAAGAATATATATTTCAAATTAAGCTTATCCTTTAGCGCATGTAATTTCCGATCTTCTGCAAAAAGATTCAAGCCAATATCATCCCTCATTTCAGAAATATGCGCCTTTAAGCTTTTATATTTCCAATTTATTGTATATATGACCATATTTTTACAAACTTGCAACTTTAGCCTTTAGCTTTGCGTGAATAATTACTTAGAAAATTATGAATATTTCTGTATACTTTTAGTAATATCTATACACAAAATATTTTTATAAAAATAATTAATAAATATTTTTTATTTGTAATACGGTTCCCACATTCCCAAAATTTAAGTAAATCTTTATCCTTTTCTAAGCATTCATATATTTCTATTAATGAATTTAAAATAACAAAACAAACAAAGAATGTCTATTTTAGCTTAATCAATATTATAATTTTTGGTATTTAGCATCTTCCTTAATAAATATTTTATTCCTAATACGATTTTTTATTACTTATTTACATCCAATTTATGTAGAAAATGTTTCTAATATTTTAAACTTATGCTACTTATTTTCTATAAAATAATCTGTTGTATCTGTATACACATCTGAAAGATAATAAAGGTCCTTCAAGTCTTCAGTATTTTGAGTTGATAAAGGCTCATAATAAAAACAAGATTTTCACATTGATGATAATACAGGATCTGATGACAACAATAGGCTATTAAAAATATCCTCGTTTTGAGATGTTCTGGAGCATTTCCTGGAGCTGAATAATTGAACGTGCTTAAAATCTCTGTCTTTTGCTTCTTGAGCCTCTTCTGTAATCTCTCCAAGTGGAAGAATATTTCGTTCAATTATAATTTCGCCATGGTACAATATTATATGTGCTGTTGGTGTCACTTCTTTCCATGGATATAGAGAAACAAGAAGATTAGATATTTTTGTTGCATATTCTCCAAATCGAGCAGAGTTAATTTTGTGCTTACTATTAATTGTCGTTAATAGTATGTTAGTCCTTTCAAGTAACTCTTTATTAATATCAGTTATTTTTGATGTAGGTTCGTAATTTCCGAAAAACCTTCTTGCTGTGTTTCCATCATTTGTACTACCACCAGTCGGCAGAGGTTTGTCGATGTTTAATCCCGTCTCTTCTCTGAAGTCTTCCTGGATTCTAGTTTTCTCAGATATTCTAAGTGTTTTTAAATCCTCGTTGTTTCTGGTAGGTTTTTTTAAATTTTCTGGCACACTTCTATGCTTTAAATCATATGCTATGTGCAGAAAATGCTCCATGAACCGTATTCTGGCGTGAAGTGAAGATATTCCGAAATATATTTTTAATATATTCCACTAAATCCTTTGTTATTGTCTTCGACTCTCTTGTGTATTCGAACCAAATAGGTCTGCAAAAATGTTTTGATCCTGGAGGGGTGCTAAACCATATATCTTCAAATGAGTTTTTACACTTTGATGAAGATTGCTTTAAGGAATATGATCGCATTCTCAATGGCACCAAAGATGCTATAAACAAACAAAAATTTGGCAAGTGATTAAAAATTTTTTATGTCAGAGGTACCTAAACTTGAGCCCCCTTAGCTCCGCCGCTGAGAGGTTTGTTGTGCCGTCCTTCCAAACTTAATATTGCACACTCCTCTGCTACCCCTGTACCAAATTTCATGAAAATCCAACCGGCCGATCAGAAGTTACAGATTTATTTCTAAAAAATTTCGATTCTGCCCCACTGTGCAATGGTTTGATTTACGAAGTTTTTGGGGATATTTTACTATTTTACCTAAAAAGTTATGTAAAAGCAAACATACATTTTGGTGCAATATTTAGACACAGAAAAATGATTAACTTATGTTTTTCAATTAACACAGTTGTTTAATTTTACATCAAAATTTTGTTAATATATTCAAGCAATTAAAGCTTTCTTTTCAATTGTATTTTAAATTCATTTAATTATTTACTGCATTAAAAAGTTTTTTTAATTGGAAAAATTTTCTGTTTTTATTCTTATTAACAGTTACTGTAAGTGTTAATTGATATAATTATTTTTGAGTAAATTTAAATAATTTTTAATTATTGACTTGTTTTGGTGATTGATGATTTTTTTCTGTATATAGAGTTGTTGTGCTAAATTTATTAATAAGGGTTTTTAAAAATATTTTAAAACCTTTTGATAGACATCCAAAAAATTGGTTCTTCTTATTTGCTTCCATATATATAATTTGTTACTTGCCCCAATAATAATAGCAAAATTGTTTTGCATATTATTGTTATTTTTTAATTTTGAAATATGAAAAATTTCTTATTTGCACATATTCATACTTAAGGCTAACCATATAACTTTTTGAAACTGATTCTTGGTAGAAATCAACGGGTTCTTCTTGAAAGGCAAAATAATTACGAATATATATAAGTAAAAATAACAAACATGTTAAGACTTTATTTTAAATTTAAAGTTTTAAATTGGTTTTGTTTCTATGGTTCTCTTTTTTTCAACAAAATAAAATCCTTTCAAACTACAAAGTGAACACACACATTTTGTTTAAATGTAGACAGCGAAAAACCTAAACAACAATGTTGATTTTCGCACTTTTCAGTTTGAAGCAAGTGAGTGTTTTTACATGCATTCATTTCAGTTTAGTATGTGTGTATTGGTAATGCTATTTGTTGATGATAACTTAAGAGAGCTCTTCACTGGATTTTGTAGCTTTTGGTATGTGTACTATACCTGAATGGTATTAACTAATAAAGTTTTGGTAGCGTTTGAAAGATTAGATTCAAAATAGTCGTAGCAGTAAAAAAATAGCTATGATTGTAGTTTTAAAATATTTAAAACTTTTAGTCGTTCATTTGCATAAACTACTGCTAACTTCACATTTTTATAGCAGTATTTTTAGTTGTAGAGAAAAATTACAATTTTGAAACTAGTGTACTTTTTATAGTATTATTACTGCTGCTTCATATATAAGTAAAAGAAAAATTTAACCCTCTTTGCTTAGTTATAAAGGTAGTAAATAGTGTAGCAATAGAAGACAGAGGAAGAAGCAGAGGTAGCAATAAAGGTTGTTTAATAAAAAATGAAGTAGTTTAAAATTATCAATACTAAGCATAAAATTCAAAGTAATGATAATAATAGATTTTCATTCCTTTACTATTATTTACATATTAATATCTTTTGTTTTAAATTTATTTAATATTTATTAATATCATATAAATTTTAAACTAAATTCTATAAAATTAATTTTGAAATATATTTTAAAATTAAACAATTATTCGCATATATATATATATATATATATATATATATATATATATATATATATATATATATGTATATAGTATATATATTTCGTTATTTATAAAGATTTTTTGCATGGTTACGAAATAAGTTTTTAGATTTTTTACATGCTTCGATATGTCACTACATATTGAAGAAAAATTATTTTTTTTTCAATATTAAATTTATGTATGAAGTTTTGTATTTATGTTCAATAATATGGCAACGATCTATACTTACAAAATGTAAAGTTTAATGTATTGGCTTTATTTCTTCTCCATGTTTGTGCAAACGTTTGGAAATTCCTCTCCGTTTTACAAATATTCCCAAAAACAAAACTATAGTGTACAAATTAGAAATAAAATAAATTTGGGTTTCTGTTTTTTTACTTACAAAATCTAGCGTTTATAAAAATATTATTTTTATAATATTATTTTTATAAAGTACTATTTCTTATAAATAAATTTTTTTAATATATTGATTTTTTGGAAGTAATTATTAATAACTTCCAAAGAAAAGGTAAAATAGTCACTTAATTCTACTGCGGGATTGCAGAAAATGCCCACATTTAAGAGGAAATTGGTCGTATTTTTGCTGTGTTATTTTCGTACTATTGAGGAAACTTTTCTTTTATATTTTATCTTTATCTTTTCTGCTACCTATTAGCTACCTTCTATGCCAGTTTATTGCTACGTCTTCTGTTATTAGTATTAACTACATAGTAAAGGTAGCAGTAATAATTCAAAATATTGTAAGGGAAGTAGTTATAAAAATTAAACTAAAAATCGAGTGTTAGCCAAATATTTTATTTTTAAAACTACTTCTGCATTTCAACTACATGTTCTGTAGCTTCTGCTCCATTTCAAATTTTATTTTTTTGCGAGTAGTAGTAATAACAAAAAGTGTTAAGCTAAGTTTATACTAAGCTAATATTTTACGATTTTTGCGAATAATTTCTTCGCGTAACGTGAACACGAAATATTTTGATTTTGGACAAACAAAACTATTGTCCTTAACTAAAAATGCCACTAGTGTGAACAATGTGTGAATACAAGTTATAAAATATTTGTCACTACTTTGAACGAATTTTTGTTTGATCTTAAAAAATAAATATAAGATCAAACAGCGTCAAACTACAGGTGACGCAGTAGATGTTTTGAGTTCAAAAAAAATTTATTTTTATATACACAGACTTTAATTGACAAAAATAATATTATAATTAGCATTTTCGCTTTACATTAAATAAAAACGCTACAAACATTACCTTGATATCCACATATTCCGAAATTCTCTCAGAATATTGTTCTAAATTGATTAAAACAAAATAAAAACTAAAATTTTCCTATAAATTCGGTTAATAAATGATGTCAAATAAATTTACGGCATTTGAATGCTTAATAAAACAATCTTGAGCAAATAATTTGCATCCAATATGAACAGGCTTAAGATATTTTCCTCTTCGCGTACCTACGATATTTGATAGCTGTTTTATCAAACAAAAAATGAGTAAATGAGCGTATTGTGAACATAAAATTAACTCTGTATTTAGTCGCAAAAATTGTGGGAAGACACGATGAAATATCTCGTGTCAAATAATTGCGTAATCTGAGCTTAGCTTTAGACTACAAAAAATTTGCCTCCACTACTGACAATTTTCACTAGCTGTACTTTTAGCCATCCAAGAAACTTAATAGCAGTTTTAATTTTTCAAACACTGAAACATACGAGTTCTTATTTTTTTTTTTTTATTTTTTTTTTTTTTTTTTGGGAAATTTTTGGAAATTAGCTTTAGTTTGTTAAATGTTGGAGAGTTTGTTATGTGAATTGTTAGTCAGACATTTGATGAAGCTAAGCACTAGTAAATATTGAAGTGTTCCGCAACAAAATGAAAAAAAAAAATATATATATATATATATTTGACTATGAGTATATTAAAAAAAGTTTGTATTTTTTGGTCAGCTCACATACTGCTATTTTAGTTTTTCTTGTATATTAAATTGTTAAAGTTTTAATGAAAGTTAGTTGAGTAACTGTTGAAGGGAGGAATTATACATATTGCGATGGAGGTAAAAGTTTTTAATGTATTTTTTGAAAACGACAACATGTTAAAATCATAAATACCTTATATTTAAAAAATTTCTCGAACAGAAACTTAATTTAAATATATTTTCCTATTTATCTTTTACTTCAAATATAAGTATTACTAAAATAAGTTATTATTTCTCAATAACAAATTTATGTATTTGATACGAGGGCAGATCAATAAGTCCGTGACTTTTCGAACTTCCCTCGTAGTTACATGAAATGGAACACTATATATATAGGTAGATAGATAGATACAATGTTACTGGAATTTTTCATTTTGGGATTTTAGAACATTGGATGTTTGGGTCTGTTTTTAATTTTAGAATCATCTTTATGAAGATGCCTTTCGAGAAAGTATAAAATTATTATATGTTCTTAAAGAAAACTTCATTTAGAGGTCGCCAAAAAACATAAAAATCATAATTTTCAAATTCAAGATCTGTTAGTTTTGAACTCGTACAATATTAAGAAATGTGGTATTAAACTAAAAAAAATAAATAAAACAGTTTATACATTAATATTGTTTTTAAAAATTTATTCAAAAAAATTACTTCATTTTACGAATGTGTTTTGGAAGTTATCAAATAAATCTCGATGTATAACATATCATAATCAGTTTGTTAATTTCTTATAAGGCGATTCATATAAATATATATATATATATATATATATATATATATATATATATTTGTTTTCATTTGAAAAACACATTGCTCGATTTTTATTTTCGAATTCTAGTATTAGCACTCAGAAGATAATTTTGTTCTTTAACTAACTGGATAAAAATATTACAAAATGGGATAAAAATGTCGGACTAGATATTAAAAAAAACTAGATCAAGATTTGCCAAAATTGACTAGACAGATGTCAATAACTTTAAAAATATATGTGATAAATAGCACATGCAGGCATGTTTTCCACAGACCTTATCAGAAAGTTTAAGAAAGTGTAAAAATATTTGAAATCAGATAAAAAAAAATTGTCTTGAGGTATATCATGTGGACTCGCTTTTCCACTTTTGCCGGGCTTGGTCCATTTCCTCATTGCAAAAAAGGGAACCATTTTTAGCTATTTCATCCGCAATAAGATTGCCCGGGGTATACCCAGATCAGCATAGTGTAAATTAAAGGCCTTCTTGAGACATTATAAATAAGTTTTTGAAATTTGCAATACATCCTCAAAATTTCGAATATATATATATATATATATATATATATATATATATATATATGTAATTCTATGTAACTGTCATTGTTTATTTTTAAACTTTTTTGGAAAGTGGAGGATCATTTCAAGTGTATGCATTTGGTTTGTTTTAGATAAATATTAAAAGCAAATTTCAAACAACATAGAAAAAGTAAAATTTTTCCACAATTTTTCTAGTTTAACTCCGATTTGAATTCGCGTTTTTTGAAGTGATCGCATGCAGAAGTATTCTGTGTGATTCTATTTCTCATAATCAAAATGTAACAACAAAATGTAACAAATGCCTAAGTAGGTACCTAGAATGAGTCCTAATAGTAACGATGATAATATAAACTGGCAAGTATTGACTTCTGTTAAACGTAAAGAACAGCAATACACACCAGGAGTTCAATTAGCAGATTCGTACACATTTTGACGTATTCAATATGACCACGAAAATCTGAAAAATCTAAGTTTATTTAAGTTGGAAAAATTCATATTTATGCATATTTTCACATGTTGATATAAAAAAATCACATATTTGTTGGATTTTCAATGCAGATTGCCCCATTTTTTCATGCTTTTTTAAGCGCATATTTTCATTTCTTCTTGCATTTTTAAACTTGCCCTAATTATTGCATACTTAAAAATATATCAACAATAAAAAGTTAATATATATTTTGTATTTAAAATTTAATCATAAATAATTTCTTTTTGTCTTTAAGATAAACATTTTCATTTACATATATGTCGATGATTTACTAAAAATTTCAAATAATCAATTCGACGATTTTGCATGAAATTTATCTGCAACTATGTCCATGAATGAAATATAATTAAAAATTTTTTTTTTTTTCGTTACTTAATAATAACCCACTTTGCCCGAATTAATATAACCAATTTCATAATTTTTACTTTTTTCTATGTATTTTCAATATCTTTGTCATTTGAAGTAAAACTAATGTTGGCAAATAATTTTTTTGTGATTGTAGATCAGTTTTGTCGGGTAAAAATTAAAAAAAAAAATTTAGTTTTCTTTTTTTCACAAAAAAAAATATTTCCATCCAATTTTCCCCTTTACAATAAATTATTTTTTTTATAATGACAAATATTTTATAGTTACATATATTAAAATATGTTCAGACTCAAGTACACAAAAGGAATTATTAAGATTGAATAAAAAATATTAACTAAATTGATGTTAACAAATGAAAAATAAAAATATATTAAATAAGCCAACTATTAATTAAAAAAAATTATATTAACTAAAAAATAATGTTCTTCAGTCATGGAAGTGTTTGAAAAGACAATTTCCAACAGGTACATGGATTTCAATATTTTAACTTTATAATTAGCATATATAATTAGTCCTAATATTTACGTTATGGGGTTTAAAATAAACGTTGCAAAAATTAAAAAAGGAATAAAATTATAATAATGATTTGTTGCTGTTTTTGAGGAAAAATTTAAACATTAAAAAATTTTTCCCTATTTGGACAAAAATTAAAATTCATTTCCTTTGCTTAAAAATTTCCACGAAATTCTCTCAAAAAAGTGGAAATTACCTCCACCTGATATCACTGATTTATTTTGTTATTATATATTATTTTATTTTGTAAAATAATCCACTAAAATCGACTTTAACAGATTTTGTTACTTTTTTTCTTTGAAAATTTAAATTCAAAATTTAAATAAAAAATTATTTGTTTTATTTTTTTGAATGCTGTGTAAATGATTGACTAAAATTTTATTTAGGGATTGTAAGTGTTATAAGTTTAAAAAAATAAATAGAATTTTAATTGTTATTTTTGATTTTTATTTTAACGTTTGAGAAATAAAATTTTGTTTTGATTTTTATTTTATTATACAAAGGGCGTGTATGAAACAATAGAATAGATTTTTGGTAAAAATTATTTTTGCTAATGGTGAGAAATATTTTTACTTATTTTTTTTATTATTGAAAAAACAAAAATAAAAATCTGTATACAGATAAACAAAAAAATAAAATAAAATAAATAAATGAAAAATAATAATTAAAATACATATTTTTTGGTTCAATTTATTTTATTATTAGTAATATTTTATGTTCAAATAGACATTTCATAATGAATGAATGTGTTAATTCTAAACAAAATGTTAATTTTCTAACAAAATGTTAATTTCTAAATTTTCTAAATATTTTATGAAAATGTTCTGTAATTTTAAAACGTCGAAAATTACTATACATTTATCAAAAGTTCTACTTGCCTTATGAGCTAATGCAATTTTGTTCACCTCATTACAGTAAAGAATTTAATAACAAGCTTACTTTTATGTTATTTCATACAGACTCAAAAATAAAAATTACTTTGTTTTTTTTTTTTTTTTTTTAGTAAAATTCAAATTTTTGAAAAAAAAATCGAGCAATGTGTTTTTCAAATGTAAACAATTATATATATATATATATATATATATATATATATATATATATATATATACAGTAAGTTTTTTATATTTGTTTTTAAACAATATAAATATCAAGTATTTAAATTTGTATTAAAATGTATAGGAAATGTGTGGATACTTTATTAATATGTTGTTGCTGATTGTACGAATAGAAATATATACTTTTATATTTTACAGAATAAAATTCCTTCTTCTTTATTACACCTTGAAAGTGAAATTTTCACAGAACTACACAGCATAATGACTGAATTTGATATAATCTTAAAATTATATATAAATTTATATGAATCGCCTTATAAGAAAGTTTAAATTTAAGTAAATATTTCTTAGAACAAATTGATTATGATATGTTATACATCGACCACTGTTTCCTCGAGATTCATTTGATAACTTCCAAAACACATTCGTTTATAAGATGAAGTAATTTTTTTAATGTCGTGAATAAATGTTCAAAAACAATATTAATGTATAAACTGTTTTATTTTTTTTTATTTAATACCACATTTCTTAATATTGTACATGGTCTAAACAAGATGTTACGTAGACTCTTATTTTCGCTACAATTTTAAAAGCTAAATCTCTGTTTTACCGACACATTTATATACGTACCTACGTATAGGTCTCATACTACATAATTTTGGCTGAGGTCGATTGTCAATTTTTTTTTTTCATATATTTTAAAGTCAAAAAATATCTCAATTCGAATTGTTTAATTATTTAACACACAAAAGGAAAAATAGAATTAAATGATATGTGAACACAATGTTATTGGAAAAATTACGAATTATATATATAAATATAAAATTTGTTTTTATGCTACAAAAAGAAGGTAGTTTCAGTTTCTTTTTTGGTAGCTCTGATAATAACCCTCTGACGTTTATGGGGATTATGTCCATAATTCAGCCCATAATTCAGCCCAATATTTTGATGAAATTTTTTTGATATTTGAAATTGAAAACAATTAAATAGAAAAACTATAGAAAAATAATTAAAAAATTAAAATATGAAATTCGTAAAGGTTATTATTATTAATATCGAAAAGAGTAATATCATAATTCGACTGCGGCGAATCTGTACATCGCCATTACCAAGGAAAAAGAGAAAGGTTAGGTGAATTTTTTCCTGGTAAATAAAAGGTCGATGTTGTCAATCTATCACTACGGTAGGCTACACAAGTAGTTTACACATCTAAAGAAAACTTTATTACGTTTTCGTTAGTGTAAGCGCTGGGCAAATATTAGGACAGACAATGCATAATATGCGATTCCAAAAATAATTGGGAAATAATTATGAAGTTTCAGAACGGCTAGTTCGATTTAAATGAAATTTCATATAGTAATAGTAAAGATATAGATAAGTTCAAGTTTTGAGTTTGGATAATATAAACACACTGAGAACGGGTCCACAGAGTCCTAAATTTGGACACCTCGAGTATGAAATTATTTAAAACGATCCTGATTCGTTACATCTGAACTGATTTGAAAGATTTTTGTATAAAGTGATTCGGCTAGTCAAGATCTACAAAATACATTTTCGTATGCATATCTTTTTAGTTTATGAGATATTGGGCTTCAAATATTATTTTTTTTTTTTATAATGTAATGAAGTTTCTTCGCTATAGTGGATCCAAATTTCACCCTATTTTATTGAAATATTTTTTATTTTATTAACAAAATAATATTAATAAAATAACAAAATCGTGCACTGATAGAATTTAATAAAAATATTTACTGAATCAAAAGTCATATATTTATTTATATTCAAAATTTTAAAAAAGTAAATTTTCCCGTTTTTTTTCCAAAAAAGTGGTCACATTCTTTTTCTGTTATATTCAAATTTTCTTAAGTAACATAGACAGTATTAATATTTTTCTAAAAGAAAACTAAATACAAAATATTTTACAGGAAAGACAAAAATATTTAGAAAATTGATTTCCTCGCAGACCAGGATCTACCGTGCTTGACCGATTAAAAAAAAATAAATTTCCAATTTTCGCTTTCTCAATTCACAGAGCTGGAATATGTATATATATATTGAAATTATTGAAAGTTTTGGGAATTACGAGTTGGTAAATCTAAGAAATGCTCTCATATAGAAATCCTTTAAATCGGTTCAGATATAACGAATCACGATTGTTGTAAATAATTTGCATACCAGAGGTGTCCACTTTGGGACTTTATACACCTGCCTTGTAAGTGTATATTGTCCAAACTCAAAACTAAACCTGTACACCTTTACTTTTATCGTGTGAAATTTAATTTAAATCGGAAACAATTATTTCCATTTCAGTTTTTTTATCGCGTGCTGTGGAAATTGGCTTTTGACAGTTGTATGGCTAAATTAGCCATCATCGACATTAAAATAAGTTTACAACGTATGAGATTATCGCCGTGAAAATATTCCGATGAGAAGCAGAGCCAGTCGATTCCAATCCTTGAATATGAGTATATAATTTCCTTTAACCAAAATTGAGAAATATGATATTTAGATGATATTAAATACCATATTTTTAATAAAACTCGTAGGAATACTCCTCTCGCTTGCTTAATTATATGCCCGAAGCCTTTTCTCTTTGCTATTGTAATTTTACCCTCAATGAAAAATTTACACTCTAACCTGGACCAAGAAGAGATTTCTCGATATATGCAACAAAACATAAGTACATATCTTTAGAAGATGGTTGATATAATTATTCTTAACAATTTTACTATATTGTCATGAAATATGGCGGATACTAAAAAACATTAAGTCGAACACAAGATGTGCTATAACTCCAAAACTAATGATGATACATGAAAATATACTTGAACAAAATTTTTGGAAATTTTATAATCTCTAAATGTTGTAATGGCTCTGAAACACGTACGATGCATAATAAGCGAGATATTTGAAAATGTAAAAGGATGCTTTTTATTTTCACTCGTAAAAACAATCTAACGTGGGCTAAAGAAGAAAGAAGCTAAAGACCTTTTTGAGGACATCACATAACAATTTTCAGAAAGTTCGAAATACACCCTAAACTTTCGAAATATTACAAATAACCCGTTTTTAGTTTAGTTCTGACACTAAAGATCTCGTAGCTCCATAAATTTTAGGTCAATTTAAGATTTTTAATCTACTTAGAAAGCAGAAGAACTAGCTTTCTAACCATATTAACTATATTTAACTATATTAAAATATTTTATAACCGCTTCAAAAAAGTAATGATTATTTCAACACTTGTTAATTTGTTACCATTATCTAAGACTAATCTTATTTATATACAAAATTAGAAATGTCATATTGTTTAGAATAAAATGAGATATTCTTATATAAAAACTCTTATAAACTCAAAAAGTTATGAAACATTTTCTAAACTTTGTCAAAAAATTCTACATATATTTCAAGGCAAAATATTTTTTTTAATATTTTTGATTTGTTGCTTATCTTTTAAGAAAAAAATTAGAAAGGTATGGAAAGTTTTGTAAGTTATCTTAGATAAAATCGAATAAGTTTTATAGTTTTTTCTGACTTAAAAATATTAAATATTGTTATGTTTATAAAAGAAATGCCTTTAAAAATTATTTCATCGTTATATAGGCTTTTATAGAAAACATATAATTCGAAATTTTGTGGATGTATTGCAAATGATTTATGATCAGCGTTACCAGTGAGAATTTTATAAAATGTGATTGCCAAAAATAAAGTCGCCAAAAAAAGTGATTTTTTGAAAAAAGGGGCCAAATGCTTCAATACCTTAAAAAGTCCTTAAAATTTGTTTATTTGATAAAAACAAAAATAAAAAAATATTGTGTTTTAAGAAAAACTACTAAATTAAATTTTATTAAAACAATTTATTTATTTAAAATTTATTATTGCAAAAATAAAATAATAATAAATAAATAAAGATTTATTCGTAAAAATAGTTAACATAAAATTCTCTTTTGTACCTTTTTACGAGGTCTTCTTTCGGACTCCAGTCTTTCAAATCCCCGTCTAATAATCTAAATCGTAGATTCACAAATGTTGACCTTAAGTCTATTGGACTATTTATTTTTCATTAGTGTAATTTAAAAAAGATGTTTCGCCGTGGCACTGTTATGGGCCAAAGTAGAAACATAAATTAGGATGTAAGCATACATCAAATCTGTTTTTTTTTAATTTTCACAACCCGATCCAAAAAGATCCGATTCGGCATTTGATGTTTCAAATAGCTGTTATTTATCGTTAGCCTTAGATTTTAAATGTTTCAGTTCATTTATAAATCCTTCGGGGTATTTTTTTACTTCACTATATTGTGAAACAGTCTCAAAATAATTATCTTCTTCCTTGAAATTTATATATAATGGATCGAAATATTTCAAAGAACTCAGTTTCACGTTTATTAACACATAGTCTTAAAAAGTTGCTATTCAGTTCCATTTAAAGGAAGGGGCCAAAAAAGTGACCAGATGGTTGAAGACAATTGGTGACTAAAGTCGTCAAACGGTAATGCTTTTTAAAATCTGCTCAAGAAGGTGTGTAACGTACGCTATGATATTTCTCTTTTTCACTATAGAAGCGTGTAATTTATGTTTGAGTTATCGAATGTTGCCTTATGTTATATTTAGTTTATTTTGTAGAAACGTCTATTTTAATTGATAAGTAAATATTAAGACGTCTCACACAAAATAAATCATCTTAACGTAACTGAATTTAAATTTTGCATTAGATGTATAATAAACAAAATCACCTAAATCCAATCAAAAATTGAATCATGAAAAGTTTTTTATAAAAAATTACTTATATTACTTATAGAGTGGCGTAGAAAGCCATTTCGAGACTAGTCGATCTCGTAAAATTCTGGCATTATCACCTACTGTTCCAAGTTTCATACGATGTGGCAATTGGATAATGAGCGACCAAGAATCCTTAGATGTCTTAATGGACGCGCACTTTCCTGGCAGTCTACCTTTAACAGGATACTCTGCAATATCTTCAGAGGTCAACAATGATGTTCCCATAAGGGATAGTGAACTGAGATGGGATCTGAAGAGCTTCGCCCTATTTAAACTTCCGGCCACCGATGGCATTATACCTGCTGGGAACGCTTCGTACAACTCCATCGAAAGCCTTATTTGTTATAATGAACTGGCTATCGGTAGATCTTATGGCCAAACAGATTGCCATTATGATGGCGACAAGGCCCGAAGGTGCATGGAACGATAGCAGTCTCAGCCATGCGACCTTTCTGGGATTCCTTAATAGCATTCCTAGCAATATCGATTATTTTAACCCTTTCCTGGCAGAGACTTTTCAGTATCAATCTTAACTACCCCAGAATTAAGGGATAGTTCAGTTGAGGTTTATACTGCCAAATCTGCTGATGGGGTGGGGGGACGGTGTCTATATTTCCGCTTATAGGAAAAACATTTCCTTTAAATTGCCAGATCACTGCAGCATTCTTCCAGTAGAGATCTCGGCCAAAATGAGGGCGGCGAACTGTTTAATGTACTATAGGGTGCGGATATCCAAATCTGTACAGACAGTCAGGCCTCAGTCAAAACGCTCTCGGGCGTATTTTCGACATCCAGTTTGGTACATGAATACCGGACATCTCTGAAGAAGATGACAAGATATTCTAACCTGCAGCTGGTCTGGATTAAGGGTTATTCAAGAACCCCGAGTAATTTTATTGTGGATGCACTAGCCAGACGTGGATTCCTTCTTTGAGGTAAATATACGGAACAACTGGGAGCACCATTTTCGGCATTCAGATCTATAATTATGCGGAAATTATCGAGGATGGCACAGGTTAGTTGACAAATGAATCCCCATGTTCAACCTTGAAACAAATATGGCCCCATTATGATGAATTTCGATCCAACTTTATCATGGGACTTTCGAGGCACCGGCTGAGAACTCTGGTAGCCGTGGTCACAGGGCAATGGATTGCTGGCGCGTATGCTAGGAGACTAGGGCTCCCTTTTAACCACTTTTGTAGAAGTTGTCGGGATGAGGAAGAGGAGGAGAGGGTGGAGCATCTTTTATGTCACTGTCCCACTCTTGTCGGGATTAGGACTTCCAATTTTAGAAGTCCATTTATGCATGTGTTGTCAGATCACGATGTCAGATGAATCAGTTCCTTCATACATATGTCGGGTTGGTTCGCTTCGAAAGTTAGTACGGACATGTGAGGTAGAAATATATGATCCCTCAGGGTTTCACAATGGGACCAAATTGGACCCAAGTGTGCTATCTCTCGTTGACTGGACAGCTGCCCTAATAACCTAACCTACTCATATTTTTTATATTCTCCGTTAATATTTTGTTTCCTTTTTAATTAAATTTTTTTAATTCTTGTGAATATTTGAATTTAACTGGTAGTTCTTATCAAAAGAATAATTTTGATAGGATAATTTTTGGAATATAAAAATATTGATGTCACTTTTGTATATATTTTAAATACCTGTAGATACGCCTCTCAAATACCTTTTAAATGATTCCACATTTTGTATGCGTTGCTTTGAGAGAAAACACAAAAATTAAAAAAAAAAAAACTAAACAAATAATACCTTTTTTAAAAACGGTTCAGCTCACAAAAAGTCAGCAGTGAATCGGAAATAAAACGTACTCAGGATTATTTTGAGAGGGGTAATAAAAATACTTTTTTTCTTCTTTCTTGCCTTTCTTGCCTTAGTAAATATATACGTATATTTAATCAGCAATTAAGGCCGTAGTTAGTTATTTATTAAAATTAACTAATATAAAACCTAAGTATTTTAGAGTTAAAATACTTAGGTTTTATATTTCATAATCCCTGCTATATAT
The DNA here is from genome assembly GCA_932274085.1 of Protocalliphora azurea. Taxonomy (NCBI): domain Eukaryota; kingdom Metazoa; phylum Arthropoda; class Insecta; order Diptera; family Calliphoridae; genus Protocalliphora; species Protocalliphora azurea. The sequence goes on along the minus strand of OW026523.1, from coordinate 68,914,562 downwards.
TTTTTGGAGATCATTACATAGGAATAATTATACCTTTCATTCATGTATTAGGAACTCATCCCTTAGAAATTTTTCGAATAGCCAATAAAGAATACAAAATTTTACACTGAAAAAATGATGCATTGTTGTCTGCCTTATTATAAATGTCAAACTAGCGTGAATAACTGGACCTTTATGAATTCTAAATAGGTCTTCTGGAAGTCATGCAAGGCATGCCTTTTAAACGTCGGATGTTTTGGAGCACCTTGTTTTATTTTTTGTGAAATAAAAAAAACATTTAAATCAGTAAATGTATTTGTGGGTACTTATTGTTTTACAGAATGCAAAGCTTCTTTTGGGTATTATGTATTACTTTTATTAAATGTCCCCCCCTTCACATTATTCAACCGATTTAACTGATATTTTAAATAATAATAATTTGAATATTAAATAAGTTGAAATTCGGAAATACTCACTATAAAAAAATTACTTCGTTGGGAGCTCTTTCTATTCTAACACAACATTTTATTTTGAAACAGCATTTCTTATCCAAGCAAAGGAAAAGTAAATATTAGGTATAAATATTGTAACTTCAAAATACTTATAAAAATAACTCATGTTGTATTTCATCAGATTTCTGAACACTATGATTGATCCGAAAAACATTATTACGAACCAATTTTTAGTATTTTCTAGATTTATGTTTATTTCGCTAAGAGCAAGTAAAAAAAAAATAATGAAAATTAGATAAATAAAGTGAAAATAAATGGCAAGCTATTTATAATGAAAATTATTTAATAGATTACTACATATTTTTAAAAACTCTTAGCATCAAAAAGACCATAACGCAAAACTCTGATGTACAGTTTTTGACATAAATTACGAAAGGTACTTATTTTATTTGTATATGTATTTTTTTAATCTTAGAAATGACGTTACATCTTTATATTATTTCATTTTTGTTAATTCAGTATGGGAATAACCGATTAATTCCACTATTGATTTTTTTTTAATTCCTCAAATACAACTAACCTAAAATTAATGTTATACGTATAAATTGGTGGCTGTAACTTTAAAAGTATATTGTGAAGTAGAAAATCCGAATTCGGTTATCTCAACCGCTAAAATTGTTAGAATTATTTGACATTCTAATATGAAAATTAAACAAAAAACACAACATCTATGTAAATTTAAAACTAATTTTTTGAAAGAGAAAAAAAAGTGGTGTTGTATTGCAGAGTGCCATAATCATCTTTTTCTTTTATTATATGTTTGTTTTAATATTTATTTGTCTATTTTTTAATAAGTACTATTCACATACAATTATCACTAATGTCATCGGTTGCAAAGGTCAATTTATGAAAAAGATTGCTATCGTACAAAAACAAAATAAATTTTTCATAAGATTCTGTGTGATGACTACTTTATAGGATTTACTTTAAAAACGTAAACCAAGAGTCAAGATTTTATGGAAAATTAGTGATTTTATTTTTATATGTATGTAAATTCTTTGCTTTTATATGTTTTGTGAATTTTCAATAAAATTAAAAAAAAAAATGATTTAAAATTAATATGAAATTAGTTGTATAAATAAACAGTTATTAGTAACCATAGACATTCGGTAATTACAATCAAATACTGTGATCGGTCACAAAATTGATTAAGTTCGATTAGCAATAAATTCAGTTACCACAACGAAGCTGTTTTCTCTGTGTAATAATGCAATCAAATCAGAATCTGGAAAATTGCGCAAAATTTGACTTTGATCCAAAAAATTCATTTTTATACTTTTTCTATCAATGAATTTATATGCGTCCGAGGAAAATATAAAAATAATCGTAAAAGATAAAAATTTTTGTTCAAAGTAGTTCTTTTTTGTTAATATTTTGAAAAAACTAGAACTCCGGTTTCCAAGTAAATTTGTGCATTATAAAGAGAAAACACGAAGTTATCTAAACAAATTTTCTGCACAAATTGATTTTGCGAAAAACTTTCGTATATGGGGATTTCTTCATACGCGTTTCCTTTTGGGAATGGAAAATATTTGAATTTTTTAAAGACTATTTAGCCATTTAGTACCTATTATTAGTATTAAATAGCATTGAGTTTAATGACACACAAAACTGTTCACGTTGCGTTAGTGTTATGGAGGCTTAAGATAAAAAGTTTTAAAAAATTGCCAAAATTATTTTTTCAGCAATATTTAAAAAATTACCACATGTATGTAATAGACAACAATATGTCTAAAATAGAAATTAAAGGTGATACGATATTGTTGATGACAACAAATATAATTGCGATAATAGTGATTTTTTTACATTTCATTTTAATCAAAAAGGAACGCATAGATTTTCTCGCTTTTTAACATTATAAAATTTGCAGATATATTTTTAATATTTAACAACCAAAAAACTTTTTAAAATTATATTATTGGACAAGAAATGAGCGTTTATGATATGGTATTTAAAATTCAGAAGTTTAAAAGTATTCTAAAATTTCACTTTAAGTAGTAAGTTTTATATTATTGACCATAATCGCGACTATAAATCTGTTTAAATCTCCCTGTCAATAGATTTTGGATATTATTTTAACTTCGTTTACTTCGCTGATGTATTTTTCACATCTAACTACAAAAATATATTTAAATGATGTTAATAAATAAAGGTTGTATATATTAATTTTACAACTATAAAATATTTTTCAATGACAAAAATGCACACACAAAAATGTTAAACGTGTATTATTTTTGAGTGACCCTTGATTTCGATATAAGTTATTATAACACCTACAGATTATTAGCGCCTTGGTTGTGCCTCGAAGATTTATAATATTTTAAAGAAACCGAGATCTCAGCTCATGAATACTGTACTTATTGTATACTTTCACAAAAAAAATACAAAAATATTAATATAAAGTACATAAAATTTTAGATCGTTTTTAGAGTATTATAACGTTTTTGCAATTTGATAACTTATCACACCACAACGATTTTAAAATGTAATTTGAAAATTTTTTTGATTACGCGATACATTATCTTCATTGAAATTATGCTGTCAGTGTGCCTCCATTCTTTTGTTTTGCAATACTCGTAACGGCACAAAATTTCTGGTCGAAGAACTGTGGTTTTCATTAGAGAAATTGGACACATATGCTAAAATCCGCGATTACAGCAATCAAAACAAGTTACAGTGCTATATTATTTACCCTTCACCCGTGTTATATGAAAGCGAAATACTTTATATATATTTAGGTATACTATATCTATATAAAAACTAAAAGCTTTAAATAATTTGCATTTTCATATAAAGTTGAAACAGAATCAAGATTTTATAAATCCAAATATCCTAATTTGTATTATTAAACATTTCATCTCGATTGAACATCAATTTCTCTTGTTTCAATTTTACACGTTACTAGTGAAGCTATTTATATGAAAAAATTTCTCATCTAAAGGACTTTTACAGTGAGTCTTAAAAAAATAAAACATTTGCCAATAACTCGCTTGTTTATAAATCATCTTGGTTGATTCAAAAAACCGAAATTCAAATATTTAAGACCGACCAATATCTGAACAAAGTCCGTATCTTATTTAGATACTGTAACTAATGGATCGACTAAGTTCGAAAAAGCTGTTTTTTCGAGTTGCAGTAGAAAAATTCTGGAAGAAATATATGTATATATATGCATATATATGTATATATATATATATATACGAAGGAAAAAAATGGAAGGAGTTGTCGTAGAAAATTAAAATTTGGTACGCATATTATTTCAGGCTTAAAATTAGTAAATACGAAGTTTTGAAATACTGATTTGGGCTTTACCAAAATTTGCAGTAGCCTCTAAAAATAAATTGTTTATGAGTCTTCTAATTTATTTTTAATCGAAGCAAGGAAATGTATACCATCCATATATCCTGATATTATATAAAGGATTTACTACTGAAATACGCTTTATAATTTTATCAAAATTTGAAATTTTAGTTAAATATAGAATATTTGTGAATCTGAAAATATATATTTGACTCGGAACAGGAACATCCCCACCTCCTTTACATCCTGAAATTGTATAAATCGTTTAGAATATTTGTGAATCTGAAAATATTTATTTGAATCTGAACGGGAACATCCCCGTCTCCTATATATCCTGAAATTGTATAAATCATTTTTAGCTAAAATACTGGCTCATTATTTTTTAAAAATAGAAGGTGAAGTCTTATAAAATTGAAACTTGATACACATATTACCTAGGGCTTAAGGTGAATATGTAGAAAGTTTTGAAAAAATCGGAGCAAGGACACGCTTAACTCCTATATATCTTGAAAAGGGAAAAACGCATTTTCTTTCAAGCAGTATCAAAATTTCGCGAAAGCCATTAGAAATAGGTTTTTTATGGTTCAGACAATATTTGATTTAATAGGAGCAAATGCATATAATAAAAAATGTGTTTCAAGTTGAGTAAATAAATGCATATATTGGAATCATCATATTTAAATAATAATAGTTTTAATTGACAAATATACTGCTGTGATCAAACAAAATTTCGACGTATTCTTGCAAAAAGAAAATTTTTGGAAATTTTTTTTCCTGAAACGGTTAAAATCTTCTTTGTTCATTAATATTTGCTTTAGATTTTCCGATTTTAACGCCCTCTCGTAGCCACAGAAATAACTACATCTATTTTTTTCTTAATAATATAAGGTATATTGTGGTCTTTCTATATTATATATTTCAACTCAATTTGAAAATGATTTTATTTTGATTTTTGCCTATAGGACAAAGCACTGTACATTGCACTATCGAAATCATTTTTTATAGGGACTAGAAAATAGAAATTTGGTTGCTCTCCGACTATTTTTTAAATTTTTTTAAATACATATAAATTTTGACATATAAATGCTATAAAGAATATTGTATATTATAAAATTTAATCAGTATGAATACCACGCCTCTTTCTCGTCCGCTTTTGTTATACATGTGGTCTTCTTTTACCACTGTCATCAACATTTTAATTAATTTTGGAATTTACTTACAAAGAAGCAAACCAACCCTTTTTCTTTTTAAATGCGCGTGGATCTAGCCAATTATTCCTTCAATGATATATAGTGTATATGTGACAATTTTAATCTGTGCAGTACTTTAAATTAATATTATGACAAAAATGGGAGCAAAACAAGTGTAGTCTGTAAAACTACAATATATAATAACATTTGGATTAAATTAAGCGTTTTTTATTTCCAACCGTATTGAAAGAAAAGGTCTCCAAAGAAACCGAATTTTTAGAGGCTATAAAATTGAAATTCGAACTAACTTTGAAAATCCCTTTGGGAATTTTGCTAGACTACTGGGTTTCATTTCGCTTTGGAATCACTAATGCAAATTTTGCTTGTTGCACTGTGTTGTGGAGCTATTTTATACAAAATGTATATATATTTTAGTCCAGCAGCATATTTATTTTTTATTTTTCACTATATTTTGTTTACTCTTTAATAAATGTATTGTGCAACTAGAAAACAACTTACTACCAACAACCCAAACGCTCCCACCGCATTTTAAATTTGAATTCATTCATTAAAAGGTGATTTTTTTAACAGCATTTAACAATGCATATGTATGCACGTTCGTATTTAGAAGTATGTATGTATGTGTTGTGCGTTTAGTTACATTACTTTGTGCTGTTTTGGGGGCGAGCAGTGTTACCAGTTTAGACCTTTTATTTTGTTTTTAGTCTCAAAATTTTTGTTTTACTTTCTGGCCTTTTTTGATTCCTAAAATGACCTTAAAAAGGCTAAAATGTTAGTGTTTCAACAACGTAGAAAATAATTTTTTATTAGCTATTACTAATTTTCTTTTTACAAAATCAATCATTTAATCATTCTTGTGTATTTATTCGCGCAAAAAAATTTCTGCCTGCACGTTATATGCATCAAAAATAACTTAACTAATTTTATGAACTTATTAATCGATTGTTATAATTATTTCTTTATATACTTCTTTAACCATAGAAATTATTTCTAACCATAATTAAAAAAAAAAAATCTTAAAAAACGAAAAAAAATTAAATGCTTAATAAAAAAGAATTATAGTTTAAGAATGACTAGAAATCACTTAAAAACATTGGGTAATTTTTTATATGAAATACATCCGCAATTTGTAAGGAAATTTTTGGGCGATTTTCCATTGGGTCATTTTGCTGTTTTATTTATACATTAAAAACTCATGAGAATGAGAAAAAAATACCTTTTTAAATTAAAAAAAAATATTTTAGCTCTTTGTTGGCCTTTTTTTAGCTTTTTTTAAAGTTCAATTTAGCATCTCTTTTCTTACCTCCTGGCAACACTGTGGGCGAGGGGCAAATTGTATTTGTTTTGCTTTTATTGTTAGTAAGTGTTGCAAGGTCAGTTTATTGTTTTAACGTTTTAAGGTAGGTCAACGTTATAGAATTTTTTTTTCACTATATATATATTTTCTTTTATTTTTAAATTTTCATCATGAAAATTGTTATTGTTGGTAGTTGATGGTATTTTTCATTTTGTCGCTTTTTAGTTGAGTTACGTCATGGGCGTTGTTATTTTCTTTTAAGTTTTTTTACTAAACAACATTGTCTTTTTGTATTTTATTTAATGGTAAATTATGTCTAAGGTTGTAATAAGTATGCGCTGCAATTTTGTAACATCTAGTGTTAAAAAGAATATGTAGTAACATGTGATTAACCTAGATTTTTAACTTTTGAATTAAAAGTGAAAACGAATACGCTTGAACTACATTTACTAAAATTATAATAAAATATTTATCAACAATACAAGCAACTACAAAAACTAAAATGTAGCTCAACACTCTATCGCATATTATTAACTTAAATTTTTTCATTTGCCATAAATGCGAATTTTATTCATTTTGATGTTTATTCAGCACACAGTGGAATAAATTGCAAAGTATTAGCAGAAAATATCTTTTATTTTAATATTTAATTGTAATAAGTTTGAGTAAGAGAACGACTCGAATTTAACATAAAAATTTGCATCCTTACTGCCTTACCTAGTTTCTATATCCATATATAAAAATTAATCTGTGTTTGTTTGTTTGTTTCGGCTTTATAGGAAGCTATTTAATTTCTGATAGGAGCAGGAGAAGTGATACACCTTATGCAAAGAAAATATTAATTATCATATAACTTAAGAAATATTTCCGCAAAAGTCTTATAATTTTGAGGAAGATATTCCTTATTATCCTGAATAACTGAGATAAAAATCGGAAAAGGGACCAGGGGGAATTATATCCTCCATACAAAGAAAATACTTATTATCGGATAACTTAGATATCGTTACAGAAAAAATCTTAAAAATTTAAGGAAATAACTTTCTCATCAACCTCCATATTTAGGATGAAACATATCATTGTACGTATGTATGTATATAAAATATCTTAAGAAGTTTCACAGCAAAAGTCTTAAAATTTTATAACAATACCTTTCTCTACAATCGCCACAATTTAGTGTAAATGTTACGCCCATACAAAGCAAATATTTTTAATGGCATATCTAAAGAACTTTTACAGTGACAGCCCTTAGATTTTGCGGGAACTACTTTCTTATCATATTACATTAAAATAGGATGATTAGGGTGAGGAGTAGCCCCCACACAAATCAAATATTAATTTTCGCATATCTATGGAAGAAATTAGAAATAATTTTCATATCAAATTTTGAAATGGGCGAATAGGTCGAGAGATAGTAACCGCGATATAGATTAAATATTAGTTATCGCATCAAAACGGGTAGCGAAGCGCACCGAAATAAGCTAGTTACTAATAAAATTAGAAATTACTCAAACTTTTAAATTAAAAAATTAAATAATAATAATATTTCATTAAACTTGATGAATTTTTAATTGTATTAAGGAAAACGCCTTTAGTATTTGTTATTCATATTTCAGGTTCTGAACAGGTCTAGTAATTTATTAAAAAGGTAAGTTTTTGGTCTGTACCACTGTATAATGCATACAGTTTTGCTTTCGTGCCAAACACTCTTTATTTAAATTTTGTTTGGCCGCCTGTTGTGTATTTTCTGCTGATATTATTTATGATTTAAATCATTTTATAAAACTTCTAACTTAATTTTAACAAAACTATTATTCACATGTTGGAATTTGTGTTTCGTTTAAATACCTCTGGGCAAACGTACATATGTAAAATTTTGCATAACGTGCTAACAGTTCATTTAATATACATCTATTTATACCCTACACCACAATAGGTGGTTGGGGCATTATGTTTTTATGCTGATGCTTATAAAGCACATAAAAAATTATCTAATACGTTAAGTCGATCTAATGAATCTATGTAAACCTTGTGGACAAAGTAAAGGTCTCAATTTTGTATATAATTTGCTAAAATTTGGAACTTGAGGTTTTTATAATACTAGGACGAATCCTATTGAAATTGGTGATCGGTGCACTATTTCACCTAGCCCTTATACAAATGTCCTTCTGAAATAGGGATTTAAAGATCAGAAATACCTTAAATATAACGGCCTGTCCCACGAAGTTGAACGAAAAATTCGTTCGACAAAAAGTACGAAAAACGATAAAAAAATTTTAAATTTATTTATTGTAAATAATGTAATGTAAATAATTAACCAAAGCTCCAATATAAAGTCCCCTTTCGAAAATCACTTTATCGTGCATAAATCCTAAAGTAATGTTGGTATCAAGTTAATATTTGACGTAAATATGTTATATATAAGTAGAAATTGCAGTACCAAATTTTATGAGGATCGGCTCATAATAAACCTCTCATATAAGTCGGGAATCACCTTAAATTAACATAATATACTTTAAAAAAACAATATATTATGCATATGTATTATTACAAGTATCGGTCTACAATTGGCCACGGGTCCCATATAAGACTCCTCCCCGATTTTTTTTTTTTTTTTTTTGCATATTCACAGTGGTATGGAGTATCACATGGTCGGGCTTGACCGACAACATTTTTCGTACTTGGTTTTACTTTTTAATTTTTTAGTGAGCAAGAAATATTTTTTTAAAGAAATTAAAATGTATATAATTATTTAATATTATCACATGTTAAAATCTGACATTTGGAAGTAATTAAATATATGTTAAATAAGTTTATAAATATAATATGTGTGTTATAAACTTGAAATTTATTATCCATAATACTATCCAGAATTATTACTTTGAAAAATTAACAGTTTAAAATATTCTAGTCTATCACTGTATTAAGCAATAACCGACCAATTTTATAGATAATCCTGGATTATGCTCCTTATTGCTGATTATGCCAAATATGACTTTAAGAAAAAAAAATCACAAGGCTATGGCACACAGTGGTTCCAAGACGCTTTTTTTAATAACTGTAATTTGTGAACCTTTAAAGATATCTGAATAGCATTACCGTTTTGGTCTGATTGAACTGGTAGATTTATTTTAATTCTGGAAGATTTGGTAGTTTGATTGGCTTATTCCAAATATTACGGCTTTTTGGTATAATGTTCCATATGTCTTCAAAAGTTTTAGAATACTTTTGTCAGGAGAAATAATACATTATACAAATATGTCCAAAAAGCTTATTCATTATTATTACTTTTAACAAAAAAAAAAAATAATAATAACAAAATTTTCTTTATGTGCTAAAAACCTGATTTAAATAAAAAAATAAACTCTTTATGATACGAATATGATCAAGGTTGATTTAACGAGGTAATAACATTAGTCCAGAAGTTTGTATGGGGCGTTCATATGAGGGAAATGTGACACTTTTACAGTTTTTAGAAAAATTTAGCTATTAAATACTTCGCTTTGTAACAAATTAGGAATATTTTAAAATTTTAAGGAAATCATAAAGAAAAATTATTTAATTTGTAACTGGATTTCAATGAAATTTTATGGAAATAAAATTAAAGACCTTCGTTGATATTTACAGTAAATAATGCAACGTGGTTTTGTCGTAGGATGAGACAGTTCAGTTTTGTCCAGGGTCAACTAACGGGATCCACTAACCTTAAGTGAACACAATTAGCTTACCCTTTCTGGTGTTCAAATATACAGTGTTTCTCTTTTTAATAATTCACTGTTTTAGTTGTCGATTATAATAAATCTTATTAAATATTTTGTGTTAGATAAATTACCAGCAACACGATGATACATAGAGATTCAGTCGGTTACTTCTCAGGTAATTTGGGTTCTAATACTAGTATATGCGGGTTGAAGATTCCGTTCCCTCGGATACTATGCAGCAGGCCGAGTCGTTTATGATACTTAGAGATATGTTACGAATACTGATTTAAATAATTCAATTCCTTAAACAGTCAATCGAAGTTGCTGTGTCAAACAGTCAACCAAAGTTGCTATGCCAAAAACAATCAACCGATGTTGCTGTGAAAAAATAGTCAACCGAATTTGCTGTGCTAAAACAGTCAACCGAAGTTACTGTGCAAACACAGTAAACCGAAGTTGCTGTGCCAAAATAGTCAGCCGAATTTGCTGTGCTAAAACAGTCAACCGAAGTTGCTATGCCAAAAACAGTCAACCGAAGTTGCTGTGCCAAAATAGTCAACCGAATTTGCTGTGCTAAAACAGTCAACCGAAGTTGCTGTGCCAAAACAGTCAACCGAAGTTGCTGTGCCAAAACAGTCAACCGAAGTTGCTTTGCCAAAATAGTCAAAACAAAGCCGCCGTGTCCGAAATAGTCAACCAAAGTCGCTTTGTAAAATATCCCTTGACGTTTGGACCTGATCCGAGTACCAGAGGAACAGTGGCTGATTTCACAATATCAGATGTCTTGGAAATAAGATAGATTAAATTGTAAGACCAGCTGTCTTGGTTTTTGGCAAATTCTTCTATCGCTCCAATATTCAAAAAAAAAACTTCAGAATATATTTCGTTAAATATGTTTCATCTAACTTTGTAACAGTTTGGTTTAGTCTATATATCAGTAAATAAATTGAGTTTATAACTAAAACTACGACTATTTGGCAAATATTTGACCAAAATTGTGTGACCACTAGTATTACAAAAAAATATTTGATGTTGTTTGATCTGGCAAATGTTTTGTAAGAGAAAACAACATCAAACAAGATTCTGTAAAACGTCAGCTATGAATAATAATATGTAAAAAATATTTTCTCATTAAAAATAAAAAATTAGGAAATATTTTATATAATGGTTACGTCATTTTGGTCAAATATTTGACTAGTCTGAACATACCTTCAAAAACTTATTTATTTTTATTACCTGTAGAGTTGTTTATAAACCTAAGTGTTTGAAGTTTTTTGAAATTTTTTTAACAAAATTTTTTAAAAGTTTGAAATAGGAGTTTTGAAGTAGTCTTAAGAAATTTCAACCTTTCTAACCAAGCATGGAAAGGGGTTTGGACTATCCAGCGGAAATGAAAACGTATTTTTCAGTAATTATGATTCAAATTTAATTAAAAATAATATTTTATTTAAACATTTCTCAAAATATATTAAATTTGTTTGTACACTCTTTACACTAGAGCACTTGTGTAGGAAGTGAACAAATTTGTAATAACTTAAAAATTTGTTAACGGATTTTTTCTTCTTGTGTTTTGTTTGAAAGATAAATATGTGTAGATTACGATTTTTCAACATTTTGTACTAGAATCTGTAAAAGAGCCACATTTCCCCATATAAACCCACCATAAAAATAATATTTAATATTTCACACAATATATTTTACAACCTAGTGAACGATTTTAGGAGGAGTTGTAAATTTTGGTGCAGTCTAATATACATATAAAAATTTTCAAATTTTCAATTTTTTGTACTTAATTCCTCAAATAAAAATATATATTTTTAGAGGGTGGTACATTTTGGTAGTTTTTAGAGAAAATTTTGATGTGAAAAATTTTTTTTGTGGCAACGCTGTATCTGGAAAAAAATCATATGATCAGAGCTGAAACGTTTTCCAGTTGATTTTGAAGAGCACAGATCTCTAGCGGGTAATGAAGTTAATGGGCGTTGCACAAAAATTTTAGTATAAATCTATATCTCTTAAACTACTGATCAAGTCAAATTCAAATGTATAGAAGAGTTATAACTTTCAGAAAAATTATCTCGTGTTGTTTATCTCAATTTGTTTAGCCCTGAAATATGTTACAATTTTCTATGCAGACATTTTATATATCTGTGAATTGTTAAATAAGTATCTCAAAGTTGGAAACAAAAATACCGGTTTATACAGTTGTTATTAAAAACATAGCAAAAATATTTAGCAGTTACATTTTATATTTATTTTTCATTAAAATCTATTTAAAAAAAAAAAAATAATAATACTGAATTACATATTTTTATATTTTATGTTACTTTAAAACATGAAAATTTATTGTAGTTTATTTTTTTTCGATGTTCTATTTTTTTATTTCCTAATCTATAAAAACCAAACATAAAATGCTAATATTACAACTTTTCTTTTCAATTGAGTTTTTCTTTAAGCTTCATACCTATGTTGAGATTTTCAAAAAACCAATAACAAAGAGCGACAACAAATTTTTTTTTTGTCTGTTACATGGAATTTCTCAGTCAATTCAAATATACGTAATCTTGGTATCCGAAGCTTATAAATTACTTTTCTTAAATTAATTCTAGTTTTCAAAATACAAATTTATATGGAAAATTGAGGTGATTGCTCCACATATTGCGGTATATCTCGAGAAAAATTTATCCGATTTCGCTAACTGAAATTTCAAAAAATTCACATAAAAGTCATATATAAGCTGTACTTTTCTTTCTTAATCCGTCAAATAATTAGATAATAATTAGAGATATTGATGAATAATAATTGAAACCACAAAAAAAGTAATTAATTTCTGTTTAACAATTTATTTGCGCTCTTTTTAAAAACAAGTGGACTGTATCTATATATACTTAAAAACAAAAAACCAAAATTGGAATTTAATTCAGAGTTATAAAAACAAGTAATAATTTAGGGTTGCATAAAAAGGTAGTAAATAAATATTAGTTAAACTTAAAATAATAGAAAGTAATGAATATTCATGTTCATATTATATAATAAAGGGAAACGGTATATATTTCCAAACAGATATTAATAACTTTTTTTCTAAAAAAAAAAAATTTCGTGCAAAATAAAAATAAATTTCTTTATTTATAAAAAATCTATACAACGAGTCATACTTAATTTATATCTACGCATGAATTTTAACGTTATTTACAATTATGTAATGTTATCTTAATCACAAATTATACAAAGAGTAAAAGTTTCGGCAATAATAAATTTGTTTAAATATAATAGCAATATATTTTGTACATTTTTGAATGAGTTAAACTGAGTTAATTGGAAATATAGACAAACGTTACACATGGATTTTAGTAAAAAAATATCTCATTTTATTTGTAACATATTTAGTTTTATGACAAGAGAATAAAGATACTAATATTTGCTATTTTAGATTTTTTTTAAATTTTTTAAAAATTTTAAATTTATTGACATAACTTTTGAAAATCTCTTTAACTATTGAACATATCGAAAAATGTAATAATTTTGATATTTATTTCATTATATTTTATTTAACAAAATCAGACAACATATTTTCGAAATATGCTGCAATATATAAACCAATATATTGAATGTTACATTTGGCGAGAACTAGAGTAAGTTCATAAAAAACTGATTTATAGGCTGTATAACAGCTTCTAATGGCAGGAAAAATCTTAATCATTTATTCGGTCGTTAGATATCTTATTGTCAATGAACCGGTATGAACGCAACGAGTTAAACAATACATATTATGGGGTAAAGTTTAATAAATATAATTTTTTATGGTTACATTTTCGCAAACCGATAATTAATATTTTTATACGAAAAGATTTGTATCCAGTAGAGAATAGCAGATCTGTTCTAATCTCAGTTGAACCAACTTTTTTCATTTCATATATCATTTATTATTTATTTTTTTTTTAACTACTTATTTTACTGTTTAAAATAATAACTTTAATAATGGGGATCTATGAATCGAATATATGAAAGTAATGAATGTTTCGTTCAAATTGTAAGTAGCTACCGGCTTTTTGGCAATGCAATATTTTGGCTTACGGGGTAAGTAAAATTTTTATTGGGTACAAAACAATAAATATTTATAAATGAGGGATAACAATAGGCTCTATTATTGTAATTTTATATGGTAGCCAATTCCAAAAGTAATACAAATTTTGGAATCGCTGATGGCAGTTCGGGGAGAATTTTTTGTTTACAAAAAGTTAACGTCATTGTGGAAGGATATACATAAATGCAGCTTGGATATAATTAAAAGTGATAACTTTCTGAGCAAAATTTTTCATTCTTTACCCAAATACCAAACCAAAAAACCTATCATCAATTGAAATACTAACTGATATTGGAAAAAACCTGAATAACATAACAGTTCTTAAGTCTAATATAAATAATTAAAATTGAAGTGCAAATGTTGTTGAAAAATATCAAAATTAAAGGTCGTTGTCTCATAAAACAGTGACATCATGGAAAATTAAAAAAAAAACGGAAGTATTGACTGTCTAAAATAGAAACACAAAAAAAAATGTAGCCAAAAACATTTCAGAATTCGGACCTTCTCTTTTGAGCGCTTTCACTTACACAAATTTTATGTTGTGAATATCTTTGGCAAGTTTGGGTAACTTCGGTAAGTTTTTCGGACTCACCAACTACCTCTAATAAACTACGTAAAATTATTTGCAAAAAAATTTTTTTTCATATTCTTCCTGTATTAAATGTGGTCAACAATCCTCTTGTAAATCCGTTTACAACAGTAACTCCAAAGTCTTTAAAAATTATTGCTCCAAGGGAAACCATATTTGCTAGCCGTTTTTCAGTAGATACAAAAATAAATGATGTTGAATTCTATATTAAAACAAACCCTGGCATCGAAGATTATAATAATGTTCAAATTTACAAGACAAATGCGCGCAATAGAGCTTCATTTAAAATAATTGTCCCAGAAAGTATTTTTGGTTGTCTCGTTAATCCACAATATAGGCCAAAAAATACAATTGTTCGACAATTTATTTATCGTGATGATAATAACGTAATTCTTCCCAGGGTTTCTGATCCAAATCCAAAAAACTAATTGAATTAAATAATCCGTTAAATATTAATATTTGTCCAAAAAATGATTACAACTTCTCAGCTATCTCCATCGCATACCAAAATGTTAGAGGTATGAACACAAAGTTAAAATCCCTTTATTTAGAGAGTTTTGATATTGAGCATAATATCATTGTACTCACTGAAACGTGGCTCCGAAATAAATCTTATAAACAAATTCATAATTCTGAAATAATGTGCAGTAAATTTCAAAACTATAGACGTAATAGAGTGGGAAAAGAAGGCGGGGCAGTTTTGATTTCTTTCTCAACTCTTTTTCCTTCAGAAGAAATATTTTTTAACAATGATCAAAATATTGAATTTATCGCCGTAAGTGCTAAAGCCAAATTCAGAACAATTTTTATAACTTGCTCCTATATTCCTCCTGCGTCAAACATTCAAATTTATGAACAACATGCAAACGCGATAAAATTTGTAGCTAATCAATCCAAACCTGGAGACTCCATAATTGTTCTTGGTGACTTTAATATTCCAAATATTAAATGGTGCGAAACTCCTGATTCATGATTTTAAGCCCATCAATAAGATCGGAAATATCTATTGAATTACTGGATGCTATTGCTGATTTAGGACTATTCCAAATAAACAACATAGTAAACAAGCTTGGCAAATTACTTGATCTTGTATTTGTTGATCAACCTGAAGAATTTAATATTCTTCGCATTAATCCATTATTAACACCTGAAGATGCGTATCACCCCACTCTTGAAATAAGCGTATACGTCGAAACAATGATATCATTACAATCCAATGTAAATAATGAGATGGTTTTTGATTTTAGCAAAGCTGATTATTCCAAATTAAATCACCTACTTTATTCTGAAAACTGGTTTGAATATATTCCTTACAATAAAGTATGCTCTCGTAATATTGACATCATCTTGAATAAATTCTATGATGGCTTATTTAAATGTTTTAAGAAATCAATACCAATGAAGAGAAAAAAAATTGCACATGGACCACCTTGGACTACAAAGCAGCTCAATGGCTTAAAAAATTTGAAAAACAAACATTATAGAAAATACAAAAAATCCGGTTTATCCATTGATTATATGAGGTACTCCATATCAAGATCAGTTTACAATTCGGAAAATATCAAATGTTACAATAATTATCTTTTTAGGATGAAAAGAAACTTTAAAAATAATCCAAAATATTTTTACCAGTTCGTAAATTCTAAGCGTCGAGTCTCTGGATATCCATCCATGATGAAATTTGGAGATAAAGAATCCTCAAACGATGCAAATATTTGCGATATGTTTGCTGCTTTCTTCTCATCCGCCTATTCTGATAAAGATTTACATTAACTTTCCAATTATCCATATCCAATTCCAGATGCAACCCTAATAAATTGTCCAACATTAGATAAATCGATGGTACTGAGAGCTGTACAGAATCTAAAATATTCTGATAAATGTGGACCTGATGGTGTTCCAAGCTGTGTTCTTATAAAATGTTTATATTCTCTTATATCTCCAATAAGATACTTATTCAACATATCAATATTTAGTGGTTACTTTCCTGAAATTTGGAGGAAATTTTATATTATACCTTTGTTTAAATCCGGTAGCAGATCCAACATTTCCAATTATAGAGGTATTGCTAAATTAAGTGTTATTGCAAAACTTATCGAAAGGTAGTTACTGAAATCCTTTCGCATCAAGTTGTATGTTATCTTTCGCCATTTCAGCATGAATTTAAAAAAGGATGTTCCATTACTACTAAACTTTTGGAATTCACAACCTCATTTATAATCGCATTTGATTCCGGTTTACAGACAGGCGCAATATACACAGATTTCAGTAAAGCTTTCGATAAAGTAAATCACGATCTCCTATTGTTCAAATTGGATAAACTCGGATTTTCTCCTGTTTTCCTTAAATGGATTTCCTCATATCTTAAAAATAGATGCCAATGTGTATTATTCAGAGAATGTACATCAAAAAACATTCCTGGTTTATCTGGTATTCCACAAGGTAGTCATCTCGTCCTCTTATTATTCCTAATATTTATAAATGATTTACCAGCTTGCATTAAGAATTCTAGAATATTAATGAATGCTGATGATGTAAAGCTCTTCCATAGCTTTAACTATTCCTATCAATGTTCCTTACTCCAATCAGATCTTGACAATCTTTATGATTGGTGTATGATGAATCTAGTGGATCTGAATTTAACATGATGTTCTACAGAAAAAGTCCAGTACTCTGTAGATACACAATAAATGAAGATCAACTTGATTTAGTCGAAAAATTTCTTGATCTGGGTATGTTGCTTGATTGTAAACTATCCTTTTACTCCCACGTTTCGCAAATCGTTAATAAGGCAAAAGGAGTTCTAGGTTTCCTCAAGCGCTGGGGAAGAGAGTTTATTAATCAATTATTCATATCTCTTGTAAGACCAATCCTGGAATATGCTTCCGTGGTCTGGGATCCTCAATACGAAGTTCATATAAAGACGATTTAATCGGTACAGAAACAATTTCTCTTATTTTGTCTTCGTAATCTTCCATGGAATCCTAATATTAATTTACCATCATATGAAAGTCGATTACAGCTTATTGATCTCCCTACTCTTGAAAGTAGGAGAAAATATATGAATATTTAATTTGTAATTAATTTAGTAAACGGTTCAATTAATTCTGAGTTCCTGCTTCGTAAGATCGAATTCGTAATCCCAATTCGTCCAACTAGAAATTATACTCCTTTAAAAATAAAATATTTTCGAACCAATTATGCCAACTTTGATCCCACGAGACGTATATGCAATCAATTCAATAGTTTCTTTTGAAATATGTAAAGAAACAAATTATTTATTTAACAAAACTTTGAGAAAAAAGTGAAAGAAAGAATACATCAAATTAGTAATCAGAAAATTCTTCAGAATATTCTTTCAAAATATATCGAAAGTGAAATGTAAAAAAGTCGAAGAAAAAATAAAAAAAATAAAACTTCAAGCGTAAGTATCTTTCTAACTGTAGGTGATAACTTAGAAATATATAAATCTTTGAAATCGGACTTGATTTGTAGAAGTTTGGATTTTTCTTTAACTTTTTCATACTCGAGGTGATTAATTTTGACATCCTGTAGCTTACCTCAGGGTGACTAATAGGATCATTTTTCTAAAAGCTTTAGTCCTCTTTCACAACTCTTCCACATATTTTGATTCGTTTCGACCAGTAGTTAAGGAGATACAGATCTACTACCGAATATTTTTGCTAGCGGCCCCACTGTGTGTTAGGTATCTTAAGCAAGTCTTTAAAAAAACGCCAAAAATTCATTTATTATACCCTACACGATCTTAGGTAATTGGGTAATTATAAGTTTGTGCTAATGTTTGTAACGCATAGAAAAATATGTATGTACACCTTTAAGTGTACACACAGAAAAACGATAGTTGGAAATCAATTCTAATTATAAAATTTTAATTAGAATACCTTATATTGCATTGAAAGCATCAACATTTTTTAAGTAGGATTATTATTTGATAGTTGTGATATTCAAGTTGTTATTGTGATGGAACCAATTCGTATAATTGTTTAAATTTATTTTTAAAAACTTAAAACAACTGAATTTAAATCAAAAAGTAAAGTCATAATATAATAGCTTTGTTTCCATTCTATAAATTGAGAGCGCGCGGGATCCCAATGTTACCGAAAAGCATTACGGTACTCGAAAATTGGGCAAATGAGAGCTATTTTGAGAGCATAATATTTTTCTTTTTCTTGTTCGGAACAGCCCAGAATATTTTTTTCGGGTAGATCATACAAATTGTCAAATAATTAAAAAATAAAAATATACAATAAAAATTTTAACGAAAATGAATAAAAAATTATTTGCTTTTGTTACTGACAGGAAAGTTTCGTTAAAAAAATAAAAAACATTCAAATATGCTGAAAAATAAAACTAAATCATATACGAATTTTTAAAACAGTTTGATATTTCATTTCTTGGTAAATAATTTTAATTTTTGTGTTCCCGTAATTTTGTACGTTATTGTATTTTTTTTTTGTTTTTTGAGAAATAATTTTATTTATAATTTTACCGCACTTTACCCAAAAAGTACGGAAACAAACCTAATATGTTAATATTTGATATTATTATTCGATTATAATACAAGAAAATCAAATTCGGTGCTCGCAACTGAATATTTCATTTATAAGCTTGTTGAAATTTTAAAATTATTTATTCCTACATGAAATTGTAAAAAAAAATAATAAAAAAAAACTAAAAAACAATATTAGTTTGAATAACTACCCAGCAAAAACTTTTTGGTTCTCGGTAATGGCAACTACTTATTAAAGCAGTTTCTTGGTAATGAGGCATCATTACTATTTACCTACTCTATACTCATTAATATGTAATCTGTAGTATAGTTTATTTTTGTTTCCAATTATACCTGCTAGCTTACCAGGAAAGAAAAGTTTTTGCTGAGTACTTATAATTTAATTTCCAAAAGCTTCCGTTTCAAACATCTTTGAGTGCAGAACATCGTTTAAGGTTGGCTTAAAGTTAGTTGTATTTTGTCATAAAATGTTTATGTACATAATGTTTTTTTGTTATAAAGAAAAAATAAAATGAAAAATATATTATCCTAACTCACAATAAGGTGACAGGTATCTCCAATTATTTTCATGGTATTATTTTCGAAATCAGCTGTCAGTACCATATTTATGGAGTTATTGCAACTGAATTTTGGATAGCACACAGAACCGGCAAAACTCAGTTGACAAAAAATTCGGTTGCCACAATAAATCTGTTTTTTCTGTGTACCGTATAGCTGATAGACATTAAATCTTAAGTAGGTTTCAGGCTATCGGCGATGTCCTTTTGTCTCGGGTATCAAAATAACAGACACTGACAAGAGTTTTGTCAATTTTATATGTATTCAAAAAAAAAATCGTCTATAGAGCTCTTACTACATCTGTTATATTTTTTTAATTAGTTTTAAAGTATAAAATTTATTACAAATTAAATTTATTATTTTCACTCGAAAAGCGTCACAATTTATGATGCAGTCTTTTTAATTACATCACAAAAAAATTTTTAAAAATTTCGAAATATTTAAATTTTCAATAAAAAAAAAAAACATTTTGATGGAAATTGCTTCACTAAGAATTCGTAGCATCGTACATTTTAAGCCAATTTTAGATTTTCAAATTTAATTATATGGAAAGCAGAAGATAGATTTTAACTATATTAAAATCTTTTATATATGTATGTATATTCCAAATAATTAATGACATATTCTATATCTTGAAATTTATTTTCTTCTTTAAAATATCGCCTCTGATACAAATTTTATTGATTTTTATACCCACCATCGAGAACAAAAGAAAAAAATCTTCTAAGATCCCATAAAGTATATATATGCTGTGTCCTCGTAAGAGTCTGAGTCGATTTAACAATGTCCGTCCATAGGGTTCGGGGCGGGCCACCCAGGGGGACGAAATTTACCAAAAAATTTGTCTTATTAAGCTTTATTTGGTATTAAAAATGGAAAAAACCGGTTCATAAAAAAAGTTATGTGCCAAATAATTAATTAATTATTTTTAGATTGTTTCACAACACAGTGACATCGATAGGTGTTAAATGAAGTTTAGTTGTTTATTTAAATAATTCAGCTCAATATGTTAGGAAAAGTCGTCTATAGAGTTTTAAGTAAGATAATAAAAAATTACTATAAATAAATTGCTTTTTTATTAATAAAATTAAATTTAGTTGTTTTTCTTAAAATAGTTTTTATCAAATACACAAATTTTAAGGAGTTTTTTAGGTATTGAAGCAGTTGCCCCTTTTTCCTAAAATCCCCTTTTTTGGACGCTAATGTGTAATAAATGTGTAAGTAAAATCTGAAAATGTTGCTATGTTTTCAATTGTCTTAAATTGTTTGCAATTAAATATTTTGATGAGCCTTTCCAACCATGGAATGTTAAAGCCAACAAACTAAATTCACGCATAAAGCGACTTTCAGAAAGTTGCCCTGAGAGTGTACCCGGCGAAAAATAGTACTTTTTTAAAATTTACGCTTATATGAATTACAGAGGATCACTAATTGGATACACAAACGAAAGCAGAATTACCTACAATATATATATATATATATATATATATATATATATATATATATATATATATATATATATATATATGTGACGTTAATTTGCATCTTCATGAAACTGCGCGTATACAGTGAGCAAAAACTAGACAAATATCAAAACAGCTTAAATTTTGGTTTCATAGTCTGACATCGTACAACTTTTGACTAAGTAGCGATAGATCCATAACATGTAAAGTGGTATTGTTTCGGAAAGGAATTCTATTATACAACTCTAACACCAAAAATTCGAACTTGTTGGAAAAAAAAATAAAAATCGTTTCAATTACATTTTTCCAAATTTTTAAGTTCGAAGAGCTGAAACCAATAACGATGAAGACTGTGAACCACAAAAAAAAAATGCAATTTAATTGCATGTAGTGTTACTAATGCAATGCAATTAGCCATTTTGCAAAAAATAAAACTATGTTCAAAATTATTTTAACATTTTCTCGGTTTCATTGATTTTAAAATTTTTGTTACTATTTTTCATTCTAATTTCAGAGAGCTGACTTTGAACATTTTTCACTGCTAGACAAATTAAGGTAATCAAAAAATTTTTTGGCATATTGTTCCGGAATATATTAGAAGTTTTAGAATAAAATTAAAAGTTTTTCACTCTTGTATCTCGGAACTTACTCTCGAAAAACAAAATAAAGTAGTGCCAAAAAAATTTTAAATCAATATTCAATCATAAATATCTTTTCAACTGTAAGAGGTAACTTAAGTGAGTAAGCTCATTTTTTCTTTTTTATGTCAAAGACTTTACAAAAATATAGAAATCTTTGAAATTGGACTTAATTTGTATAAGTTATGATTTTTTAGACTTTCTCATACTCGAGGTGGTCAAATATAACACCCTGTAGCTCATATCGTATTGTTGTAGAGTGACTACAAGATAGCCACACTTCTACAATTGCGACCCACATTTCAATTCGATACAACTTGAAGTTTAGGAGATATGGATTTGTTAACAAAATTTTTGCAATCGGCCTATTTACGCGTAGGTGAAAATTTTTAAAATCCCGTAATTTTTGTAAGAGTGAATAGGCAAAAATGGTTAAACGGATGATTCTGTAGAAAAAAAAATCGGTAACTACAGATAAGAAATTATTTTCTTCGTTGTTGAAATAGAGTAATTCCATTTTAAATTTAAAAAATTTTGATCCTTGGTTACAAGCAAGTAAAATGGATCCTATTAATTTTTATTTTAAAAAATGTAGCAGCTCTATAGCTTTGAAAATAATAATGCCATATACAAATTAAATGATATTACTTATATATATTTTTTTTTTTTCTAAAAATATACGTCTCTTTACTGACGTATATTTAAAAATACTCTATTTTTAGTTTTTTTTTTTTATTTTTTTATATTTTTCGGTATACTTACTTTAAAAAATTTCAAAGTGGTCAAAATATCTTAAAATTAAAATGAAATTATTCAAAACTAACATTTCAGCTGTTTTAAGAAAATTTTAAAAATCAAAAATTGCTAGAAAAAATATAGAAGCTAAAATAAAAATTTCGAGGCTAAAAGACGAATAAAAAAGATAAAATGACAATACTGCTGGTGTCCAAAGAAAAACTAATTTCCAGACTATAGGACCGCATATATTTTATTATAAAAGGCCTGAAAAGTTCTTAATAAAGAAACACTTTATACATAATAAACTCCATTAAAGTATGCACTAATTTATTCGTGCGCACTCCTTACTTCCCAAAAAGGTTTAAAAAGAAAAAAATTACAAAAGAATGATAGAAATAGAGAGGCATTTATACGGAAACCTAGCCAAAAACCATTTTGTGAGCATAACTAAAATTTTTGAGAATCTTTTAGAAGGTTTCAAAACTGTTTTATGTTGTCCTTAAGACGTATGCTATGTCATTTCTCTAGCAGAGTGTTATCATTATCAGTATAGTAATTGAAACAACTTTAGTTATAACATCATTTTAACAAGAGAAATTATTTTGCTAAATTCATATAACTCAGTGTTGAGAAAAAAAATCGTTTAAGATTTAAAAGACGATTTTTTGCTGGAATTTTTCAATTAAAATTATTTTGTTTAATTAAGAAATTAAATGTTTCATGTCTTTACTTATGTATTTATAAAAATAAAAAAAATGCTTACTTTTGCTTCACTTTGTAAAATTTCCATAATTTGTAACATATATATACGTATTCCTCAAAACCTTTCAATTTAATTTTACTTTGAACTCCAATAAAACTCAATATTTTTTCTTGAAGTTTCTCTTATGAACTAAATACAGATTAAAGAATCTTTCAAGTACATGCATTAATTTTTCCATTTATGCTATTGGATTGACAATTTTTAATTAGAACTCTACCGGTTTGCCGATACTATTGAAGCAGTTTGTTGCCCTTGTTTTAGTCTCTCTCTATCTATCTCTTTCCATACTTGAATTTAAAACAAATTTAAAAACAGATTTTGTGGTTTTTCTTGCATTTTAAGTATTTATACCCTACACCATAGGTGGTTGGGGTTTTATGCATTTGTGCTGGTGTTTGTGACGCATAGAAAAAGTTAACCAACACCCACCTTAAATTACACCAATCGGCTCAGAATCTCTTTTTAAATCGATCAACGATGTCCGACTGTCTGGATGGACGGCTGGCTGGCTGTCCATGTAAACCTTGTGCACAACCTAGATGTCGTAATTTTAAAGATAATTCAATGAAATTTGGCACGTGGGATTTTTATGATGTAAATACGGTCCATTATTTCCCCTAGCACCCATAAAAACTTCCTCCCGGAATAGAGTTTAAACTCTCAAAAATGAATTAAAAATAAGAAGATTTTAATCAAATTCAGTGCAAAGAAGTTTTGTATAAGTGTCAATCTTTGTACCAAATTTTATGAAGATCGGGCCACAATTGACCATAGCTCCCATATAAATCTCTCTTCAGAAAATCACAAAACGAATGTTAGTATCACGTTAATATTCGACACAAATAAGTTTTATACAAGTAGAAAAAACATTGCCAAATTTTATGAGAATTGGTCCATAATTTACCATAGCTCTTCTATAAGCCCACTTCCAGGTATCGCCTTAAAGTGCATAAAGTCATCTAGACGTTAGTATCAACGCATTATTCTGTATTTGTATATTTTACTTTATATTTAGTAAAATTGGAAACAGGTGTAATATAAGTGTGGGGTATCATATAGTTGCTCTTTATCGGCTATATCTTTCTTTCTCGTCTTTTCTTCTTTTTCTTCTTGTTGGGGTTTTGCATTGGTGTGTTTTGTTTCTTCCTTTCTGGCATTTTAACATAGAAATTGTTTTATTTTTTTATTATTTTTTTACAATTTTCTTAGTCTATCTCCATCTAATATTTTCCTAAGCTTGTGTGTGTTATTTTCTTGTGTTGTCTGATCTGGATTTTTAAACGTTTAATACAAAAAGAGGATTTCCTTTGGGGATTGGAAAGTAGAAAAATAGATAAAATTATGCTTACATATATTTTAATTTTGCATACTGATGAGATTTGAACTGAATTTCTTAAATTGTGGCAAAACTAAATATGCTTTTTACGTTTCATTTATAAATACTTGGAAATCTTTGTACTTTATATAAATTATTAATTATTTACTACCTGTGAATGTTCTGCCTAAAGATATCTTAAAATAATTGTTTTCCTACTTTGAAATATATATCAAAATATAATCTGCTTTCAGGGTCAAAATAACTGAAGTGAAAGTACTCATACGAATAAATAATGCACCGATGAATTATTCATTTTATTGGTTTTGACTTGCTATTTTAAAGCAAATGTGATTTATGGTACTTAATGACTTAAGGTACGGTCAGATTAGGCAAATGTTTGGTTTGAGTTTGTTTGCCGGAACGTACATAAAATTTGCCCAAAGTAATATGTGGTTTATTTTTAAGTCACATTACGCGCATTTATTTTCCCATTTTAGTTTATTCAAACAGATATTAAATATAGTCAATTTGGCAAATAGGAAAATATGATTTCTCATTGGTCACATTTGAAAAATTATTTCTATTAAAAAATTATTTCATCAAACTGTCGAAAACAATATAATTATTTTTACTAAAAATATAATAAACAAAGAGGATTTTTTTTGATTTAATGATATAGTGCAGCTTCGATAGCTTTTTTTAGAGGAGAAAAAAAAGTAAAAAGAAAAGAAAAAGACAGTGGGTTCGCAAGTGGGCTGAAAGACGAAATGCGGAAGGGTGTTGTGCAAAATTGTTAGAAAAAATACGGTTAAGAACTTCACCTTTATATGGTTATTGCACATTTCATATTACATTTAATGTTGTTTAGTATCCACTATATTTCTGGACGTTACAATAAAATTATAAGAATAATTATACTAGTCACCCAAAGATATGTACTTGGCTTTTATTATGCAAATTGTCAAGAAATCTCTTCGTGGTCCATATTAGAGTGTCCGCATAAAAAAATAAGACTATAGAGTAATGTTTCAACAGTAAACTGAAAATAAGTACATAATTGAGCAAGTCAGAGGACTGTCCCTACAACTTTTTATTAAAACTAGACCACACTTAGGCCAAGTACATATATAAATAGTCGACTAAAATCACAATATTTCTATGTTTTCATTATACCACATATAAGGGTGCTAGTTGAAAATATTGCCCAATTTTAACAAAAGCTTGTAGAGGCAGTCATCTGATTTGCTCAGTTATATGTTCGAAGTCTTTTCTCAGTTACATGCCCAGTTTACGATTGTAATTTTACTTTGTAGTCCCCTTGAAAACACGAACCTGAAAAATATTTATCGACAATATGTTCAATAGAAGATAAGTGAATATCTTTAAGAAATGGTGGGTATAATTATTCTAATAATTAGACTATATCGTTCTATAATATAGCGTATATTAAAAATCACTAAATCTAAAATAAATTGCGCTATAACTCCAAAACCAATGATGGCTCATAAAAATTGACTTCAGCAAAATTATTAGAAATTTTATATTCCATAAATGTTGAAATAGCATCAATACACGTATGATGCATAATGAACGAGATATATGCAAAAAAACTCATTTTGGCGCCTTTAACCGCGGATAACTCGCACAGCAAACACGTGATTATCGATGACTTTTCAGAATATGGATAATATATCCGGATAATGCCGTATCCAATAATTCCGATGCAAAATCATTTTTTCGTATAAATTTCCTAGAGTATCCTGCTTTATTATATTATTTACTTCTGCTTGCTTAAGCAAGCAAGTTAATGAAATTACTAAAATGATCAGCAATATTGTATTAGCGGAATTTGCTGCTTAAAATTTCTTATTTATTTGTATTTGTTTAACATTTCAATTCAGTACTACTGTTATTTGATTTGATATTGTTTTCTCTTACAAAAATTTTGCAAGATCAAATAACTATTTGCCCAAAAATTGGGAAAATATTTTCCATTAAGTGGTCACACTGTGTTCACGTTAAAAACTTTTTTGTTTGCTTTTAAATAATTTTATTTTCCCAAAATCAGCTGATCTTTTTGCCGTATAAAAAGCATTTTATGGTCACATAACGGCAAAGAAATATTTGCCAATTTCTATCCCTATTCTGACTGTAACTTTATACGAAATTAAAATTCATATATGTTTTTATTTCTCTGACAAACCGATGGAAAGTTAAACAAAAACCTCATTGTAAAGTGAAAGTTATTGTGGAAAAAAGTAAAACAGTAAAAGAAAACCTGTAAACACCCTGGAGCCTTGGTGAACCTTTCTTGGGATATGGGTTTTGAATTAAAGATTACGTATTTATATTAAATAATATTCAATTCGCTACAAGCAAAGGATATCTTTATAAATTTTTATATATTTTATTAAAATTTTCAAATAAATAATATTTAATTCTTTTATTACTTTAAATAGGATTAAGAAAATTAATTAATTTTCTCTTTCTTTTCACCACATGATATTAACTTTCTACAAAAATACAATTAAGCATAATAATTTCTAACAATTAATATAATTCTTTTTTATTATATATATTTTTTGTATAGAATCACAATAGCACTGTTCACCTTAACGGATGTAAAAGTATTAAATAAATTTTATATTATCGTTATGATGCAAGCATAAATAAAGACCAGAAAAAAACTTAATGCCACAAAAAACTCTAGATTTAAATCCCCCAAAAAATTCCATAAAGAAGCTTTCATAGTTCTCTAACAATTAAAATGAAAATAACACAACACGATTCCTATTGTTAGTGATTGTTATAATTTATATGTATGTATTTATATAAGTTTGTGTGTCTGCTAAAAAGTTATCTCTAAATTGCAAGATTGCATTTGTAACAATGGTAGGAATTATTTTTAACCTTTTTCGGTTTGCACAAATCATCCAACATAATATCCCAGCATGACGAATAAGTGAGTGAATATTTTTATGCCAAAAAAATTTATAAAATGACGGTCTATAAAAAAATCGAAATAAAAGAAAAGGTGAAATTAATATAAATCCATTTTATATGTAGTTACTTTTTCATTGTTTCTCATTTACCCTACAGTATGAAATGTACATATGTCCATTTTGAATTACACTTGTGGAAAAGTTGTTTAATTGATATAAAATTTATACCAAACACATTGACTTGTGTCTACGGATCTTCTTCGGAAAAGTGTTGTGCTAATCTATCTGCCTATGGAGGTACTTTGTTTACTGTTCCAAATTGAGGTAGACAAGGTGAAAATCAAATTCAAGAACATAATTAAATGGAATATATATATCTCATTCAGAGCATGACATCTGCTCATGATGTGCATTATATTGGTACTAGGAAAACAAATTATGAGAAGGAGGAAAAGATTGTAGTGATTGTGGACATAATATTTAAATATATAATTTTCTTACATTACATGCCACAGTGGGGCAGAATCGAAACTTTTTGGAAACAAATCTTTAACTTCTAATCGGATGGTTGAATTTACATAAAATTTTACACGCACGTAGCAGAGGAGTGTATAATTTTAAAAATGGAAGAAGGGTCCACATACCCTTTAGGACCGCAGCCATTAGATTGGGGTACCTCAGACATAGAAGATTTTTCATAGCTTACCAAAATTTCGTTTTTTATGCGATTTCAAATATTTTTTTTCATCTTTGTAAAGCTCTAGACAACGGCAATGAAAACAAGTAAGAAAGATGTAGTCGGACAAGCCCGAACTTATGATACCCCACACCATTGTGTATGTCCATCAAAATTCGTGGAGGGGTCTTAAATTGAACAAGTGGCCAATTGTGGACCAATGCTTTTATTAAATGTAAAATAAAATATACAAATACAGAATATCACGTAAATACTAAGACATCGTTAGATCGACGGACATCGTTAGATCGACTCAAAAAGTGTTTCTGATTTGATTGGTATACTTTAAGATGGGTATTGGATGATTTTTTCTATGCGTTACAGACATCAGCACAAAAGCGTAATACCCCAACCATATATATAAATAATAAATATAAATATGTCTTTTATGGTATTGATCCAGTTTTTTCAGTATATGAAGCATGGATGCGTATAAAGACTTATAAGCCATAAAGAGAATTTTACAAGAGACGATAAAAACTTCATAAAATCATAAAACGTATTTTTTTTTTTCAATATTTGGTAAGAGTTTTTAAACATCTATCTGTATGCAAAGTGTGACTAAAATCTCAGATCAGAACATGTAAAATTTTGCGGCTGAAAATAACTCAAAATGGAATAAAGGCTTATACTCACATATTTTAGTAGAACAGTAGTAGTAATGAATGTTTATAAATGCTTTATATTAATAATGATTTCATTAAAATTTGGACCAACTGAGCTGTATATTTGCATAAACCAGTGTGTCAAATTTCATGAAGATAGGTATAAAACTGAGCATGGCTTTCATGTAAGCACATTTTTCTAAAATCACTTTAAAGTGCAAAAGTCCAATATAATTGCTAGCATAACAATAATATTTGACGCTAATAAGTTTTATATAGGTAGAAAACATAGTGCAAAGTTTTATCAGAGTCGGCCCATAATTAACCATTGCTTCCATATGAAATCTACTTTCTGTAATCAGCCGCATAATAAATGTAATTTTAGTCAACAAAAAAGAAAAGATTTTTCAGTTTTTTTATTCGATAGATACATATGTACTTATACAATTGGGTAAAAAATTTACAAAATGATAAAAATACTGGGATATATATTGAAAAAACTGGACCAAGGTTTTTTTAAATTAAGATAGCTGGAATTTCAAATGCAAATAACTTGAAAAGTGTAAGAGATAAATAGCACATACAAACATGTTTTTCATAGGCTTTAACAAGGTTCATTTTTATCCATGGGACAAGGAAATTTAATCTACCTATGAGGAGCCGAAAAACAAAACAATCTTTTTTGCATTTTTCAGATTTTTTTTTATTTTTAATTTTTTTTACATTTAATTGAAGTCATCCATCAAAAATTATATATATGTCTTTAATATTTTCCACGAAAAATTTACTTTCTTCAGAACTGAACATATTTTTCAGTTTTTTTTTTGTTTTCAGGCCCATTTTTTCGACCAGGTTTATTTAATAATTTAATAGATTCTATAAAAATCTATTAAACTTATATATATTCATAAAAATATTTCATAAAAAATCCATAAAAATATTTGTTCACATTTTAAAGTCATCCTTAAGATATATTATGGTGAATTGATATAACTGGATCTATTTTGTGGCGGGCAGAACGTTTGTGCTAATGTTTGCAATACCCAACAGCTAAGAATGTTACATTCAATATGACCGAATTTATGATACCCATAATGTGTGCCGCCCTAATTTAAAATTTCATCTTATATGGGAGGTGGGTGGTAAAGTAGCCGGATCACGCCAAGTTTACATCGATTCTTTAACTATATGTACAAAATATTGGCGAAAAGATTAACTGGAGTTACGGCGGATACAAGTTTTTTCTGGTATGGGGCCATTAATTTTTTTTTGTTTATTGACCGATTTTTATCATTTTCAATGCCAAGAAGATTTGATCCAAAATTGGACCATCTAGGCGATTCGTTCCGACCTCTGTCCTGCTTGAAACAGACATAATCTTACGAGAATCCAAAATATAAATATATATGAGGAATTTGTGTGTTTTTTTTTTATTGCGGTTTTATTGAACATACTTCACTTTAATCATTTTTATTGTTCTTAAAAATAGAACTTCTAAAGTGTTATAAGTACATGTCAAAACCATTACTACACCTTTGAAGTAAATTATATCGAAAAGAAAAATTTTTAATTTTATTTTATGCAGAATTTTGTATATAGCAAAAAATATTTACTAGTTAAAAATATATAAAAGTATTATGCAATAACCGGCACATTCTGGGATATATTGTTGAAAAAATTAAATGAATATCAATACTGGTTTGAAAAATATAGTCATCTAAACCTTACTACTCATGATATATTCTTTACAAAAAGCGCAATTTTAGTTGTTTTAAAGGTAAACTTTCCCAAAATTTTAGACATGTATCTTATTAATTCAACAGTTTATATCGAAAATAGTTCTTGGTGTTTTAATATTTTAAAATTCTAACAAAAATGCGTAATACTTGGGCCTGATATTTGAGGTTAAGAGCATCTTTTTTAGTTTTTCATCTGAAATCGATATCAATATAATTTATACTTCACGGTAATTGTCAGCAAATGTGTTTGGAGAAAAATGTCACTGTAGCCGGTATAAATGATTAAGAAGCGAAATTTTTTCACATTATCAATTTTAACCTTTAAGATTATTCTTTATAGATACTAATTTTGCGGAACAAAATTTAAAAATTGGTGAAAATTACATAAAATTTTTTGATGTTAACTCGTGCCTGGCATCAATAAGGTATACCTTAAATTGTAGAAAATTATTTCATCTTTAGAATTCTGTTCTCCGAACTTAATTTCATTTGCGCGCAAAAATTTTCTGTCAAAGAAGAAAATTGAGAATTTTAAAAATCTACAATTCTTGGTTTCAGTTTTTATCACCGCTTAACTTTTCACCAGATAGTAAAACGGTTACTTGTTATACATACTACATATGAATTACCAAAGTGTTGTTTCTTGACTGGAGAATAGCTTGAATTTAAAAAAAGTAAATTGTCAATGCAAAACTAAAATAAATGAAAAAATCTTTGAAAGTTTCAACCTAATTTTTTATATTTTAATATAGCCGTTTAATAGTTTCTTGAGATTTTAGATAAATGATCTAAGAAAATCTTTTAAAGTTTTGATAGTATTTTCGAAACATTTTGAAATTTCACATATACCTTATGGGGTCTTTGACAAACTCAGTATGGTGGGTATAAAATGATGGGTACATTATTGGTCTAAGAACCGCTTAATTGTATACAATTCAGCTCAGAAACAATTTCTGAGTTAATTTAACAATGTGTAGATTTTGCAAATGAACTACAGATATCAAAAATTATTTCAGGTAACCACAATACAAATGTTCTCCCGGAATAGAAATTTGACGATCATACCCCTTCTATATGTGAAAATATTTCTACAGAATTCAATACAAATATATCTTTTTTAGTCAGATTTCATAATCCCATACAAGATCCCCCTAAAAATTACTTAAACGAGCATAAATCCTGGAAAAATTCCAGTATTTAATACCAAGTTAGGATAAATGAATCCCATTAAGGAATAAATTAGTGTACAAAATTACAAACGGACCGATCCATAATCCAACAAAAAAATTATAATGCGAAAAATAGTTTCTTTTTTTGGTGCTATATATAATGAATTATTCACGATGTCCAAACTATTACCAGTTTTTATTTGGGTACCAAAAACACTTGTTTTGGATGGTGATTTTTTTGAAATACAAGAGAAAAGATTTGGCTCGGTTGAGATTTGAACCCACGTCACTTCACTTCTTTATATTAGTTAGTTTGTCGTCTTGCTCGATACATCACAATCGATTCGTATTTTTAAGCGATAACAAGTGTTTTTGATAAAGGGATATAAATAAATATGTATTTGGTTCAGGTGTTAGTTGAACCCTCTTTGATTTTTAATACTTTTATTTTTTGTTAGACGCTCTTGACATTTCAGCTATGTAAAAACCAAATTCCGTTCATATTTAATAAAATTGACTTTTTCAAGTACTTGTAGGTAATGTTGATAGAGGCGATTAAAGCTACAATATAATGCATAGATGAAGCTGTTGCTTTTAAAATTGGAAGTTAAGTTTTTAATGGGATAACTCCCA
Organism: Protocalliphora azurea; assembly: GCA_932274085.1. Classification (NCBI taxonomy): domain Eukaryota; kingdom Metazoa; phylum Arthropoda; class Insecta; order Diptera; family Calliphoridae; genus Protocalliphora; species Protocalliphora azurea. The sequence goes on along the minus strand of OW026523.1, from coordinate 68,882,059 downwards.
TATAAGGCATACTTTCGAAAATCATTTAAAAGTACATAAATATCATATAAATATTAGTTCAATACTTTGCATAGGTTTGTAAATCATTTCCAAATTTAAAAATAATTTTTTTGAGTGATTAATTTATTTCGACACAATTTTTTAAATTACCAAATCCACGAAGTACGTATATTACTTTAGTTATTGTGTTACTTGTTATTCAGAATAACACATTTAACATTTTTTAAAAATTTATAATAAAATTTAAGATAACATAATAATATTGTGAAATTTGTGTTTATATATTCACTTAGATTTTTTTTTGTTTTTTTTTTTTTTTTTTTCTTAAGGATTTTTTGACTTCTTACAAAAAATTTATTTTTCATTAAAAATTGTTCACTAATAACACAAATTTACTCCAAAAATCCGATGTTTCATAAAAACCCAAATTTTTACCAAAAATAAATTTTTTTTTTTAAATCCAATTTCACTAAAAATTACATTTTTCACTAAAAATTAGATTTTTCACTAAAAATTAGATTTTTCACTAAAAATTAGATTTTTCACTAAAAATTAGATTTTTCACTAAAAATTAGATTTTTCACTAAAAATTAGATTTTTCACTAAAAATTGGATTTTTGCTAGAAATTCGATTTATCATTAAAAATTCGATTTTTCACTAAAAATTCAATTTTTCTCTAAAAATCTGATTTCTCACTTGGATTTGCGGTTTTCCATTTTTATTTTTGTGGCAACGCTTTTTTCTTTACTTGCAAAAGAAGAAAAAAAAATATGAAATAGTTGACTTAAAGATTAAAAAAGTTTTTGTGAGAGCGAAAGAGAACTGCCTCCTTATATTTATCCACCAAATATGATATTTGAAAATCTTAAAAATTTTAAAGATATAATAAAATAATAAAACAAATTATTTGGATTTATGCTATATATAGAGGTTTTTCTCAAAAAACACAAACAATTTGACTTCTTTTCTCATATATTTCAAAGCCAAAAAGCATCTCGATTTGAATTTTTAAATTATTTAACACAAAAAAAACCAAATTTTCATACAGGGAAGATATTTTTAGTATTTATAGTACATAGAAAGTTGTTCAGAAACGAATTTGTAAAAATTGTCAAACAGTTTAAAAGCAAACAAAAAAAAAAAAAAAAAAAAAATATGAATGTAATTTATATTTGTTCATAAATTTTATTTGTTTGAAAATTTTATTTTTTGAATTAGATAGTGTTTCTGTGTGATATTGTTTAAATTAAATCAAAAACGAAAAACAGGTAAAAAAAAAAACACGATAAAATGATATGTGAACAGCGATGTTTAAATTCATTGTGTTTTTAAAAAAATAAGTCAAAAACTAATGTTTGAGCTTAATATTAAATAGATATTCAAACGAAATTTTTTTAGATTTAATAAAACCATATATATATATATATATATTAAAATTACATATAAACATTTACTTATATATTATATTTATATCTTTGAACTCCCATCAAAAGTGAGACTGATAAAATTGGAAAAAAAATACGCATATATGTACCTTAAGCACTGAATTGTTAAATATGAAAAAAAAAAAAATTTTCATTGGATATTTGTATACTTTCTTAGCGATTTATCTAAAATCCGAGTAAAATCATTTAATGCATTCTATAAAATATTATTACGTACCTATAAAATTCTTCAAAACAGGAGGATAATTGTTGTCTTTCATGATTTTTTTTTTTTTACCAAAAAAAATATTTTATAAATACATTAATTTTTTTGTTTTTATTGAAGTTGACAAAATAAAGAAACTCTTTTCTTTTTTATAAGAATTGAATTTGTTTAAACCCAATAAATAAATTATTGAAATTAATTAATTTATTTAATAAAATTTTATTTAGAAACAAAGAATGAATTATTAAAAAAAATCTATTCATATTTTTTTCTGTGTAGCTAGCATTTGCTAAAATTCGCACTTGTACCATTTTTGGATAATATTGCTCTTTGTTTTGAAAAGTAGCTAATACCTCATTATTTACGTATATTCACACGCAGTTTTACAGCCAAATAAATAATTTTCCAGAAAAAAATCTTGGTATTAATACCGTTGGACTACTGTTATCTATTTTTGATTTATTTACAGATGGCTGTAGCTCAAGTGGAATAGTAAGTGGGTGCTTAATGTAACAAGCAAAATATTAGTGCGTTGTTAAACAGAAATCGTTCAATATCTTAAAATTTATTGAGACATTTTGTTGTGAGAAAAATGTTGAACAAATTTACCATAATCAAATCATGTTTTTGAGAACAATATTTAATAACAATAGTTCACCTTTACGTCGAATTCTGCCATTATACCATTCACTTTTATAGCTCTGTATAACAATATTTTATGCAATGATAACAGTGAAGTATATACATCATTTTATAGCTATTTTCTAGACATAAGTTTTAAATAAAATAAACTATATTTTGCTATGATTAATGTTGCATAGTGGGGCCAAACGCAAAATTTTTAGTAATAAATCTGTATCTCCTAAACTGTTGGTCGGTTCAAATTCAAATGAATAAAAGAGTTATAGAGAGGACAGAGACTTGAGATAAGCTACAGGGTGTCAAAGTTGGTTACCTCGAGTATGTGAAAGTTTAAAAAAATCATAACTTCTTCAAATCAAGTCCGACTACAAAACTTTCTATATTTCTGTAAAGTGCTTTACAAGGTAAAAAAAGCTTGGATGAGTAAGTTTCTCTTACAGTTAGAAATATATTTAGATTTTTCAGGAATATTTCCTGAGATATATGAGGATAAAATTTTTTAAAAATATTTTATATTCTGAAATACATTCCGATATAATACTCGTATGCTGAAAAATTTTTTGATTATCTCAATTTGTTAAGATGTGAAAAATGTTCCTAGTCATTTTTTGAAATTAGTATAAAAAATGGCTATTTTTTACAAAAAATATTGTACAATTCTTTCACTTTTTTATCAAAAGTTTTGTTAATGAAAATATTTTTTACTTTACATATATTGAAAGACAAGGCTTCGTAAATGGTTAATAATGAAATTTTAAATTGATTTAGTTATGCACCCTACATCCAGCATTTGTCAAAAATTTTGAATTTTGAAAAAAAATTATAGATTAATAAAAAAAAAAAAAATGTCACGCGAGTTTTTTTTTCTTTAATTTACTGCCGATATTTAATCATAAAATAAAATTTGATCAATCTGGTACTAACCTGCTTCTGCAATAGTCTAGATTTTATAAAAAAAAAAATAATTTTAAAAGAATTTTTTAAATTGCTCAAAAAAGCATAATACTTTCACTAGTATTTCTTATGTGGTGTGTAAAAAAATATCAATATTTTATTCCTGCAAAATCATTTAAAAAGCTTTACAAAGCATTTTTTGGCAATTTTTTAAAAATAAATAATACTAAAAAAATTAAAAACCAAAAAAATAATAGTATTTTAAGCAAAATTCCGTCTACTTTCCAAAAGCATATTAAAGTAGTAAAAGTAGAAAAATAGACTTATTTACCAATTCAATGATATATAATATGTATATATAGTAGGGTATCCAATCGACTAACTGTCATTCGGTTATCTGATTAATTTTGGTCGATTAACTATTAGAGCAATTTAAAATTGTCTATTTTCGAATAACAAATAGACCGAAAATTTTGTATTGAATATCTGATTAAAAAAATAAAAGGAAAATAAATTTAAAAATGATGAATAAATGATTACTTAATATGAATATATATAAAAGATTTCAATATAGTTAAAAAGCTAAAGCTTTCTAAATCAATTTAGAATCTTAAATTGGCGATTTTGCATCGGATCATTTTGTCCGACTTCACACAAGGCCATTTTTTTATTATTTTCTTTTTTGCTGAAATTTTGATTTCATGTGAGAGCGAGCGAGAGGAAATATGTAACGGTACAAACTCTCCTACACTTTAAAATAAATATCAAAAAAAAAAAAAGAAATGCGAACATAAAAATAAAAAAAAAAACTATATTTAGCCTTTTCTGACCTTTTTTAAAGTCCCACCTCCTGGCAACGCTGCGTATGATAGACAAATGAAGTTTAATAAATAATGAAAAGAAAAATTTGTTAAATTAGTTCTCATACTCGTGAAATTAAAATTCTGGTAAAATTGTCTAATATTTTATTTTAAATATTTTTGTGTGCATCGATCAACTATCAACCTCGAATAATTATTTATCGAATTATCCGACTAATATGCATACCCAAATAATTGGATACCTTAATATACAGGGTATATTAGGGTATCACTTCAAAACATTAGAAATTTAGTTTTCTAAAGTTATATACTTAGAAAATTTTCTACATTTAAGATAAATTTATGTCAACTATATCTCTTTTTAAAATGTCTGTTATTTTCCAGCAAAAATAAATAAAAACCACTTTTAGGGATGCACTTTTTCTCTACTTTCAAAGTATTATTAAAATATTACTATTATTAAAATAGATTTAAATGAATTATTCTGCTATAAGGCGTTGATATACGGTTATTAATTTGCAAATACTTGTCACTGAAACTGTTTTAAACAAATAAAAAATAATGGTATGCATATATATATATATATATATATATATATATATGTAAATACGTTAGTATATATAAAAACTAATACTAACTTTCTTGCGCCGATAAAAAAAAATTTGGATATTCATTGCAATTATACTTGAAATCTTTCTTCTCAGTGAAGAGGTATTACCACTGGATCACAAGTTAAGGATCCTACTGACTTCTTTTGATGTTATTTCTGATGGTATAGAATGTTTAATATATATATATATATATATATATAATATTATAACTTTATAAATACTGTTACAATAGAAATTCGGAACATAATTTTAAGTAAAGTAAATTCAATCTTATGTGTCATAAATATTTTAATTTTCATCAAATAAAGTGCACGTAAAAATATTAATATTAATATTAACTTTTATGAAAATAAATCATACTTTCATGGAGAATGAGGAAACTTACTTCAAAATGACTGATTTATTAAGCAAAGTTGAATAGGAAAATATCTCGTAGTATATATTGGATAAAATATGATTTTAATTTTTCAAGTTGAACTACGATTTGCTACAATTTTTTCTATAAAAGACTGTGCAAGTTTTACTTGCATTTTCGTTATAAACATAAAAAAAATATTATTTCAAATTAGACAGAAACTATATAACTTATTAAAACTGTTCATGTATTTTAAATTTTTTATCAAAAGAAAAAAAAAAACACTCTTTTAAAATATATGAAGAAGGTTTAGAAAATGCTTAATAAGGTTTCGAGTTTTTAAGCGATTTTATATAGGGATATCTCAGTACATAGCATTTTAAACTTTGTAAGCAATTATCAAAATCAAAATTTCGAAAAAGAAAAGGCAAATAAATTTAAAAATGTTGAACAAATGATTATTTAATATGAACAATTTGTGGAAGAATTTCATAATAATATTTTTAAATTTATCAAATGTTTATTGAAAAATTTTCCATATGAATTTGATTAATATAAAGATTATAAATTGAAAAATTTCAATATGAACAAGCCTTTATAATTATTAAAGTGCCTTGATTTTATGAAGACTAAAAATGTTGCAAATATACCCCCCCGCCCTTAAAGATAGATATGTTTTAAGCTAATCTCAAAAATATTTTGGTTTATTTATTTCGTTCATCTGAGTTGGACCAATTTTAAAACAATTCCAAAAGCATAGTTTTCAAATAATAGTGTACATAATTTTTAACATTTTGTAAAAAATTACAATAAATAGTCAGTGTTGTGAGTTTAAACTTTATAATTCTAGCCTTTTTATTTTGCTTTTAGCATCAAAATTTTTCTTTTCGCTTCCAGCTCATTTCTAGCTTTTTTGGATTCCTAAAATTGCAATAAAAATACTAAAATGTTAGTATTTCAACTAAAAAGAAGATAATTTCTTATTTCCTTTTCCTAATTCTATTTCTACACAGTGTACGTTATAGGCCTTCTGGAGGGTATCATAAATCAGTTTTGAAAATTTTCCATACACCCTTCAGTTATTTGCAAAAAAAAAAAGTTTTTTGGGATAATCTTGTATAAATGTATTTCTAATTTTGTTATTTTATTGTTTATTTCTCATTTTTAAACTACTTTGTATAGTTTTGGTTAAATATAAAAAAATAAAATGTTTACATAATTTTTCAAGTTGAACTACGATTTACTACAATTTTTTCTATAAAAGACTATGCAATTTTTACGGACATTTTCGTTATAAACATAAAAAAATTATTATTTTAAATTAGACAGAAACTATATAACTTATTAAAACTTTTCAAGCATTTGAATTTTTTTCTGAAAAGAAAAAATAAGAACACTGTTTTAAAATATATGAAGAATGTTTAGAAAATGCTTAATAACGTTTTGAGTTTTTAAGCGATTTTATATAGGGATATCTCAGTACATATCATTTTAAACTTTGTAAACAAATATCAAAATCAAAATTTTGAAAAAAAAGACAAATAATTTTAAAAATGTTGAACAAATGATTACTTAATATGAATATAAATAAAAAATTTTAATATTTTAAAAAGCTAAAGCTTTCTAAATCAATTTAAAATGTTAAATTGACTTAAAATGAATGAATCTACTAGATCTATAGTATAGGAACTTTCCCAAAAAATGACTTTAAAGCAATATCTCGAAATTTACTCGTTTTCGGAGTGAAAATGTAGCAGCGTGTTATTTTTTAATAAAGTTCAACAACCATAGAAATTAGTTGTGAATTAAATTAACAAAAAATCTTATAAAAGTGAAAAATTACCCAAAACTTTGAAACGAATTATAAATACGTAAATGACAAAAAATTACTGCAAAACATTAGGTAATTTTTCACATAAAATTTAATCCAAATTTGTATAGGAATTTTGTAGGCGATTTTTCATCGGATCAGTTTGTCTGACTTTACAAAAGACCATTTTTTTATTTTATTTTTTTGCTGAAATTTTGATTTCATGTGAGAGCGAGCTAGAGAGAATATGTAACGGTACAAACTCTTCTGCACTCTAAAATAAGTATCAAAAAAAAAAAAGAAATGCGAACATAAAAATAAAAAAACTATATTCAGCCTTTTCCTACTTTTTTTAAAGTCCAATTTAGTCTTTTTTTCCCACCTCCTGGCAACGCTGCGTATGATAGACAAATAATAAATAATGAGTATAAAAATTTGTTAAATTAGTTCTCATACTCGCGAAATTAAAATTCTGGTAAAATTTTCTAATATTTTACTTTAAATATTTTTTTTGTATATCGATCAAATTTTAACCTCGAATAATTATTTATCGAATTAACTGATTAATATGCACACTCGAATAATTGGATACCCTAATATACAGGTCGTTTATAAAAGTAATATAATGGCCTCAAACTGATAACTGAGGTTAATTCTTACTAAATTTACTATTTTCTAATATTTTACTGTGCATTTCCGTACGTACGTATACGTAGCGCATAATTATACTGATGCGTGTTATTTGTGTAGCGAGGTAATTATTGATTAAATTTGCTAAATACGGTTTATTTGTAAAAATTTCCAAAAATCGGTTTGAAAATCTTTTTAAATGATTTTTGCAGGACTGAAAGGCTGATATTATTTTATACAACATTAACTTTTTTCATAAAATCTGCACTCCTGCATTCCTTTTGGGACAAGCGGTAAGCTGTTTAGCGTCAAATCTATCTAAATCTATTTCATGATTAAACACAGTTAGTAATTTAAAAAAACTCACAGGACATTTTTTTAATCGATAAAAATTTAACTTTTTTTAAAATTCATCATTTTAGACCAATGCCAGAAGTAGGACGCAAACCTAAATCAATTTAAAGTTTCTTTATTAACCATTAAGGCTCTTCGACATAGTGATCAAGCGTATACTGTATGGAGCGACAGTATGGTGGAAAGCGATGCAAAAATCCACCTTTTGCGGAATCTTCGAAACGGCTCTGCGTAGTTCAGCGCTACTAATTACAAGTGAGCTACGTGCGACACCATCTAGAAAAAATAGGCATTATTTGTTCTGATGAACTGGATGAAAGTGGATCTAATGGCCAAACAAATCGCCATCATGTCGGCGAATAGGCTCAGTACTATAGGTGACAATATTGAATATTGTATTCTCAAACCCTTTTTGTACAGAGGCTTCTCAGTTTCAATCTCAGCCGATCCCACTATAAGAGACGGATCGATTGAGGTTTACACTGATGGAAACAAATCTTCTGAAGGAGTTGTAACAGGGGGTGTCTTTTATTTGCTCTGATGAACTGGATCAAATTGAATCTAATGGCCAAACAAATCGCCATCATATCGGCGACTAGGCTCAGTACTATAGGTGACAATACTAATTATTGTATTCACAAACCCTTTTTGTACAGAGGCTTTTCAGTTTCATTCTCAGCCGATCCCACTATAAGACACGGATCGATTGAGGTTTACACTGATGGTTCCAAATCTTCAAAAGGGGTTGGGACGGGGAATGTCTTCATACCCGTATATAGGAGGAACATCTCCTTTAAATTTCTGGATCACTGCTCCTCAAAGGAAGATCTGAGCCATTAGTAGAGCGGTAAAATGGCTAATGAACTATAGAGTATTCGGAGTGGATTAGACATCCAAGGTGGTACATGAATGCCGGACATCTTCAAGTACCCCGGGAAATATTATTGCGGATGAATTAGCCAGAATTGGTTCCCTTCTTCAAAGTGTAGAAATGGACCAGTTTGTAGGCATACCGCCGTCATCTTGCAGATCAATGATACTGCAGTACTTGTCGAGAATAGCTCAACAAAGGTGGACAAACAAGTCCGCATATTCTATCTCTAGACAGTATAATCGGAAATCGTAGAGTTTCATTCTGAAATTGCCAAGATGTCAGCTACGAACACTTGTAGCCACTATTACAGAGCACTGGTTTGCTGGTGCATACGCTAGGGGACTAAAACTCCCTTTTAAGCACTATTGAAAAAGTTTCTTTAATGAGGGGGAGTAAGAAAGAGTAGAACATTTTCTCTGTCGCTGTCCTGCTCTTGCGAATATAAGGACTGCTGAATTTGGCAGTACGTATACATGCACATGCATATGTTAGACGTATCAAATATTTAGGAGGCCTTGTCTTTTGAAATACTGAAATTAAAAAAAAAAATGTTTCTAAAAAGTTTTGAACATTTTTCACGTGTAAACGAATTGAGATAATCAAAAGAATTTTCAGCAAATTATTGCTCAATATATTGCATATTACAGAATATTTTCAAAATATTTTTTCCCTCATATATCTCAGGACTCATTCCCGAAAAACGAAATAAAGTCGAGATAAAAAAATCAAAAGTTCAAAATTCAAGAGTACATATCTTTCTAAATGTAAGAAATAACTTAGGTGAGTAAGCTAATTCTTTTTATTATTGTCATTAGTTTTATTACAGCATAACCACAAGATAATTTTTTTCAAAATGTAGATCCTGCTCTACGACTCCTCCTTATATTTCAGTTCGATCCGACTAGTAGTTTAAGAGATAAAAATATATTATCGAAAATTTTGCGTTTGGCACCACTGTGTGTTATTTTTCTTATTGTATTTATTTCATTCTTTGCTTTATTTCGCATTTAAGTACTTTTAAATAATCCCACCGTTGCAAGTACTATTAACTATTCTTATACTTTAGATATAAGTTAGTTTAAAACGAGGGTAAATCATTATTTATAATCTTCCATTTTTCTGCTTAGTTAAGCCGCTTAAACAGCAAAAGGGCGGACAAGTATACACAAAAACGTGTCTACAATCTTTTAGTTTAAATAACTCCTCCACTTTGCAAGTACGAGAAGTATTTTTCTTTTCAAATAATAGAGAACATACTTATATAAATATTCTAGAAGCTATCCTGTCATATTCAAAAATGATAAGAGGAATAAAAGATGCAACATTTCTATTATTCCTTTTTCATTTCTAAAGAGGCCTTTAAATTGATACACTAATATCTTTCCACCACTCTTTTTGCTACTTGTGCTACAATTTCAAGCATCTGAAAATAGACAAAACGAAGGAAACAAACAAAATAAGTTAAACGGGACTTTAAAATTCTTTTGTCTTTGTTGATAATGTTGGTAAATATTTTTGTCGTCTTCTTTCCATATTTACATAATTTTCAAGGAGGAAGAAATATGTTGGTAACCAGTTGCGGGTCCACGAGGAAGGGGAGGGGTGGAGGAAAAAAGGAAATCCCCCCCCCCCAAAAATGAATTGTTCAACTAAAAAAAATTAAACATATAGAACAAATTTACAAATTGAAAGGAAAAAATTTAAATTATTTTGCAAAAAACGAAAACAAATACATTTTATCGAAAATGGAAATATACCAGCAAGAGCTTCATCTACTCAATAAGGTGCTTTGTAAGCGAAAGCAATATGGTGCTCTAACCAAAAAATTTAGCTTGCTTAGTTAAAAATTTCGCCAGTTTATATTTCGGTACCAAAACAATTGTTTTGTATGCTGATTAAGTTTTTACACACAAAAAAAATATTTGGCTCGGTTGAGATTAGTAAAAACTGACCTACCTAAAATCCAATTCCTTTTATATTTACTAAAAATTACTTATATAAGTACTATTTTGTAGTGCTTATGTAAGTAGTAGTAGTGGCGATTAAGTCTGCCATGTAATACATACAGGAAGCTGTTGCTTTTCAAAATTGCAAGTAAAGTTTTTGCTGGGTGTGTTAGTAACTAGGCGCTGATCCAGAACGGGAGTAAGAAACTTCAAAATTAATTTTTCAACTAAGAGAAATTAATAAAATAGAACAAATTTAGAAATGAAAAAGAAATAATATAAATTATTCTGCAAAAAAAAAATAATAATAATAAAAGAAAATAAAATAATATTTTATTGAAAATAGAAACAGAAAGGTTTAAAAGGTTTAAAAAATTGTCGTATACTTAATTAAATATGTAGGAAATGCAAGTGATTTTTGAAATTTTTAAAAAACATTATGCGTTTTTATATTTTCCCAAAACATAATAATAATTTCATTTCTTTAATTCCATTCCTTTTAATTCCAAATTATTCTTTTTCTCTTAATTTCAAATTATTGCTTCATGAAAAAAAGAAATATTTTTAATATACTTTCTATTTTATTATACATAATAATTTTACTGTGTTGAACGAAAAATTCGTTTCAGAAAATTTTTATTTAAAAAAAAAAAAAAAAATGCTAAATTTATTCGTTGTTTTCCGTACACTTTGTCGAAACGAATTTTTCTGTTGATATATAGAAGCAGGCAGTCATGTTTCTGGTAATGAGAAAGAAATGAGAAAACTTGAAATATATCGGTAAAGTAAAAATATAAAAATTTTTAAGGATAACTACAGTGAAAATAAGCTAAAACTAAAATTTTTTGGCAGACTCTCATGATTTTTGTAGAACATGCGATGATGTGGAGGAGCTAGAGACAATGAAACACATACTCTGTCATTGTGTAGGACTTCAGCGAAGTAGACTGAGATGGTTTGGAAGTCATATTCTGCACGAACTAAAGGAAGTTGCGGGTGGAGAACTCGGTGATATTATAGGGTTCGTAATGGAAATAAAGTTACTTAAAGGTAGACAGGATTGATTTAATCTTAGGTTCCACACTTGTCTCAGTTTTCTTCTATTTAGCTATCTTTCTTTCCAATCTTTGCCTTTATTTTACTAGGATTTTTCTCTTTTTCATCTATCAGATTTCTCTGTTATTTATAAAGGGATCACAATGGAGCGAATGGTCCCTGGGTGGAAGCATGAAGACGCCGACCTTTTTAACCTAACTTCTTTCTTACATATTTCTATGTGATTAAAAGCAAACTTTATATAATTAATTGATATATTTCACTTAAATTTTTCGATTATCTATTAATCTTTGTAAAAATATATTTAGATATTTTTAATATTGTAAAGAAGAGAGTTCCCAAATTAATCACAAAGTTTTAAGATAACCCAGAGAACAAAAAATTTCTGTAGGCGAATTTACTCGAAAAATGTATCAAAAATCATATTCTCCTGTCCTAATATGTGTTAAAATTATGTAATGAATGTGCCTGCAAATATTTGATAACAAATCAATAATTTAAAAGCACTTGATTTGGCTACATACAGTTTTTTTTAGATATTTTAAATTACTGAAGAACTATTTCTACGGCTAAAAGGAAAAGCTATATAACTTAAGTTACGCCATTCCTGATTTTCTTAATTTTTAGGATTGTTGTGTTTCATTACATATTGTGTAAACTTTTTATAAAAATCTGTCCATTGCTTTAATAGTTAGTGGTCTGCATAACAACATAATTCGTTTGATATTTTTTTGAAATGTAAAAATTCTATAATTTTTTTTCCATATTTCCTGTATTAAAATTCATGATTGAATTTCATATACTTTAAAGTGCCTTTGTTTGTACGGATACATTTCCAAACTATTTGGGTTTAATTATTTCGCTCACGTGAGCTGGATCATTTTTAAAACACCTCCAAAAATACGGTTTTCGATCAACAACTTTTTGCAAAAATTATGTTTAATAAATAATAAGTAAACAAATTTAAAATTATTTTTTACAAACAATCCCGAAATTAAAATTTTAGTAAAATTTTGTAATATTTTATTTTAAATACTATTTTATTAAAGTTTGAATATTTTGAACATTTTCCATCATATTTTATATTTTAGGTCTCATTCAATACTATTAACATATGTTAATTTTAAGTTAATTTTTATGCCAAATAAATGGTTAGTTAAGAAAATGAATGTCCCCAAAAAGCATATATTTTTCACAAAACTATAAATTCGTGTAGAATTGCGATTACATTTCAAAAATCTCTTTAATTCGATTAATATTGCGAGTTTACAAGAACTTATTATATCTCTCATAAATTCATCTATATCTAAGTATAGTGAATAATTACATATGACTTATTTGCAAAAATTGCTAATTTAAGCTTTTGGGAAAAATTTGTTGTTAAAAGATAGGTTAATTACGTGTAATCTGCAATAGTTTCAAATACATCATTCCAATGGTACATTTAAAACTAATATATGTTGAGAAATTATCGAAATATATAAAATTATATGCTTGCATAAAGAAAATATGACAACAAAGTTAGTAAAATTTTAATATTCCGTGACTGAAAATAGGTATAACAATAATTTAAATGAATATTCCAGTCTCTATTACAACTTGAAGTTAATTTTCTTTTAACGAATTTTTTGATAATGATATTAAAAGAAATGCATATTCATAGAGATGTTTTGAAAACGGTCTAGATCACGTAAGTTTAAACATTCAGATATAATATTTTGGAAATAATATAAGAATAGACTGATCTTTGTTTCTAATGGGCGGCTTGCCAGGAGGTGAGAAAAAAGAGGCTAAATTGATCCTTCAAAAATATCAAAAAGCTAGATGCTCCAAAAAAGAAGAATAGTAAAAGATTAACTTTTGCTTAGTTTACAAAAATTTTGGTAAATTTAAAAATTAAACACAGAACCGCTTCTAGAAAAAGACCCCATAAAAAATCGGCCAAAAAGTTCACATACAAATTTGGGTTATAATTCACAAGAAAAACTAATTTTTGAGGTAATTTCCCTTAATTAAAAAAATAATTATAACAATAAGGTTCATAAAATAAGTTCATAAAATTATTTATTTTTGATTTGTAGAATAAAGCGCCGCAGGAAAAAATTTTGGTTATATACATATAAATAGTCACTATTTTTTGTGTGAGCAAATACAAAAAATGCTTAAATATATGATTCCGTACTAACTTTCTAGCATTTTTAAGGTATTTTTAAAAAAGGCTAGAAAAAAAGCAAGAAGCTAAAAAAAATTTTGAGGTTAAAAGCTAAGTAAAAAGTCTAGATTTAACCTTAAAAATGCTAAACTGACAACACTTACTAAGGGGTACATTTGCAACTTTTGTTCGTAAGGCTCTTTAATATATTTATATTAAATAAGTATTTTTTAGGATATAAGTTTTATTTTAATAGTATTTTGGAAATGAAATAAGTACATAATAAAATTCGCAATTGAGATATTGTTTAAACAAAGTATTAATTTTATAAGGAAAAAAATACCATTAAATTTTTGATAATCAAAAAACATATCGGTTTGAAAAATATACCATATAACTTTCGTACGAATTGCGGATATATTTACATTGTAGGTAATTCAAAATTATATACTTACGACTTTTAATTTCAATTTAAAACGTAAGAAACGGTCTTCTGAAAAGTAGTAAAAATCAATTAGTTATGCAGTTTTTCCTTTTTGCCAAAGAATTATATTTAATATAGAAAATTTTTGCCCTCATTCAAAGAAAAAATTATTAATTTTATTGTGTGGTTATAAAATTAAATTAAAAGGTTTTTGATTCAATTTCTTAATACCTTATAAATACTTTGAAAAGAAAAATATTATTTGGCATTAAAATAAAATTTAAATCAAATGCAAAAACAAAAGTGGAATAAAATAAAATTTTCTTTACCAAGAATTAATTTACATTTTAAAAATTTACTTTTCCATATCTATGAAGAAAATTTAGTACAGCAAAGTTCGTTACTCAAGGCGTTATCTTAGGCAGGTGGGTATAAATATTTGGTTTTTTTTATAGGAGTCCTTATTGTTGGAAAAAATTCTAAAAGTTACAAAGCGAAAGATATAGAAGACATTGAAAGCGATATTTATAAACAATACACTTCATAGTAAGTACAGACTATTAAAACATGCTTTTAGAATTATATATCAAGTTAAATCGAATAATTATAACTTTCCCCTTCTCCTTTTTCTATTCGATGACATAAATAAAATGAACAAGAGATATGGAAATGGTGTTATGTATTAAGTGTAAAAGATAAAAAATTTCATATTATCTTACACAATAAATTGAATCCACGGATACCAATTTGGACATCAATAATTTTTCATTTTTCATTTTTAGCTTCTCACAATCCAGAAATTCCAACGCTCATATGTTTCGCAATGGATTACCTATAATGTAAAGAATCCGATTCGAAAATGTTAGCCACTGAAGACTGTAACTCAGGCGTCTTCCCAAATTGTTCAAATGAATGGACACAAAAAGCACTAAAAAATTTTAAAACTAAAAATATATTTTTTCTAAATACACATAAAGAAACTGTAAAAATAAAAAAAACAAGATATTTTAACATTTTTTTCATTTAGTTATCTGCTTGATTGATATAATTAAAATACTGATTTTCTTTATGATCCATTCAATTAACATATTTTTCATAGTTAATATTTATTTAAATTGCCTTTTAATTAAACTTTTAAAAGTTTTTAATTAAAAAAAAATTTTTTTGTCAGTTTTATTATTAGTTTTATAATTGATATAATTAGTAAATAACTGATATAATCATTATGGTAAGAAGTGCAAAATTAAATATCTTTTAATTGAATGAATCATCCAAGCAAAAACTTTTTGGTTCTCAGTAATGCCAACTACATATTAAAGTAGTTTCTTGGTAATGAGGCGTCAATATTATTTGCCTACTCCATATTTCATAAATAAGTACTCAATAGTATAATATCACGATAATATTGCAATCACGAGGATCAGTTTGCTGGAGCGCTGGATTCACAACCAGAAGGATGTTAGTTCAACCCCATTCTGATGCTGTTAGTTTTTTTGTTAACAAAATGTCTAAAAAAATATTTTACACTAAAAAAATTTTTGTCACTTAGAAAATTAAGTTCGAGATGGTTACTGAATAAGACGTTTGCCCAAGTTCAAATCTCACTCATGCCAAATCTTTTTTTTTCGTTTAAGTACATATTTTTGAGTATCCCTAGAGTATAAAAATAACTACATAAATTTGTAGACAACTCGAACAAAAATAACTAGTTATTCAGAAAAAAGTAAGTAGTTTATTTTTGATTCCAATTATACCTGCCAGGGATTTTATCATTAAAGTCATTTTTTACTTTTTTCTGTGTGGCTTATGCTATCGTTTTAAAAATATAAGTTTGAAGTTGATATTATAACTTACGTTTGAAGTGGTAAAATTCCTCCCCTGAATACAGTAATTATCCATATAATTAGTAATTATGCAACCAAGCAGTAAATGTTAATTTATGATAAAGTGTAGTTAAAATGTTTCAAGAAGATATATATGCGTATTAAAGATATGCTTACAAACATACATTTACAGAAGTATCATCTATCATTTGAAAGTAGTGCGCTACTGCCTCTCGCAAATCTAGTTATGGGTCTTTAAAAACTTATGAGGAGGGTGAAACTTTATTATTTAATAAATGCTTTGTTAGTGGTAAAATAAGGGTTCCATCTTAGAATTTTATGGAAGGAATTTTTACATATAGCTTCGTCTTGTTAAAATTCACCGATAATCACGTATAGGTTACGCGAGTTACTTTTGTATATATCTCGCTTAGTATGCATCGCTCTTGATTTGAAGCCATTACAACATATATGGCATATAAAATTTGCAATAATTTTGCTGAAGTTTTAGCACAGTATGTGTGCGATTCAATGTATAACACACACTGCGCAAAAATATATTCTTAACTTCATGCAAATTAGCATTCAGATTTATAGTAAAACCTATGCCGGGTAGAAAATTTTATGGCGAAATAATGCATCGCTCTTTGCCAAGATTCATAATGAACAAGAATTGATAACACGTGTTTTAATAAATTCATTTAAAGTTTTTAAAAAATTATCTTTAGTTTATAAGATTCTTCCTGGAGAGCACTTGCCAGAATGCCGACAAGCAGATTCAACTTATCCTCTATTTTCTTAACATTTTATATTGCAAAATTTTGATAAAAAATTTTTCTATATTGCAGCTATTCTTAGCTTTCATTTGACATCCAAATTGTGTTGATAAAATTTTGGTAATTATATTTTATAATTTCCTTAAAAATTGCGCATCTTTTAAAACAGGAGAAAACTGGAGAAAAACAGAGTAAGTAATTTTATTATATATGGGCTCTAGTTTGATGCAATGCTATATTTTTCAATGCTTGAACATTTTTTTTTTTTTTTTGGAAAATGTTGTACGATGTTATAAATTTATTTTATAAAGCAAAGTCATATTTTAAATCATATTTTAAATCATACTTTTGTGACCAGTTTTAAGCACTGTATATATCGAAACTTTTTTTTTTTTTTTTTTTTTGTTATCATAAGGAGCATTTTATATCGAATTATTTAAAGTTATTCATAGTCGTTTTGGGAAAAATTATGCTCAATAATATAACATTTTCTAATAATACAAAAGTCGTACAACCTCTCAACCAACATACTTAAATTGAAAATTAAATAGTTTTCGTAAAAAATTAAAATTCTTTTATTATAACGATTTAGTTTTAATCATAAAATATCATTAATTTTTCAGAAATAATGTCAGAATAAACAAGTGATAATGATATATTCGGCTTGACCGAATCTATATATCCACCACCTGAACATTCTTAAAATTTCACCTTGTATGGGAGGTGGGCGGATAACGACCATTTTTTTTGTTTCCGATTTTACATTGGGCCTTGAACTATTTGTGCCAAATTTTTTTGATGTTTCCTTATATGGGAGATGGACAGTAAAGTGGGTACGTTTTTAGTTTCCGAGTTTATATCGATCCTTTAACTATCTGCACAAAACTTTGTTGTCGTATATGCTTTTGTTTAGGAAATATCAGTAGGAATGTATGAACTGAAGTTACTGGGGACACCCTCTTTTTCTAGTAATTTGGTCCGTAACTTTTTTGTTTTTTTTTTACCAAACAAACTTTGTTTTTAGCTAAATTTTATTCTGCTAGATGGTCTTTAATGAGCCGTATCCTGCTTTCAACAGACAGGCGGACGGACATAGCTTGGTCGACACAGAATCTTACCAGAACGCAGAAAATATATACTTTATGGGGTGTTAAATGATTTTTTCGATATGTTACACATGGAAAGACAAATCCAATATCTGTTTTATGGTGGGTATAAAAATATGAATGATTTAGAACGATAAACTATTTTCTTAAAATAGCAATATTGTGATGTCTAAGATATGTCAAAATTATCTTTAAAAAAATCTAAAAATATGATACGAAATAACGACACATTCGCTTCCCAAAAGATATGTTCTTCATATTTTTAGAGAAAACGAATCTTGATATAGTGCACATTTCTACATCATTAATTCAAAAATCACGTTTTTTGAGTTATAACGTTTTTGAAGTAGATGGGCGATATGTTCAATTTTTTTAAGTCGCAATCTATAATAAAATTATAAGATTTAGATGGATAGACATACAGACAGATGTATATATATCGTCAAGTCGACTCATAAAGTTATTTTTAAACGATTGGTGCACTTAAAGACCTAAGTGTGACCATTATTTTTGTACATTACAAACATCAGCCCAAGCATTTTTCTTTGTACTATTAACTATTGGATAAAATATAAACTCCATAGAATTTATTATGTATTCAATACACTTCCAAGAACTAAAAATTATAACTTTTTAGACTTTCTAACTGTTAAAAGCAATCTCTTTTATGTAAATTAATTGCTTAAAATATTGTTAGTAATTCCTCCAATGTTATTTCTTTTGTTAGGGATTATTTTATTTTAGAATTTTATTAAATTTTCTTTCACTTTGCCCTTTGAAAACTGCGAATTGTTCTTTAAACCTTCAACATTTTTTTTAATTAAAAAAAAAAAAAAATTTAACAGACAAACATTTTGCCCCCGGCTAAAAAAAAAATATTTTTAAATTATGAGTGTGCTAATCACCGTAATGCAGAGCATTAGTAAAGTGTCATTCGCTAAATTAAATTGTTTATGAGACAAAACTATGTAGTGTATTTAGCAGTTATTAGCATAAAATTATAATTTTATGACTATTTTTCGCTCTCCCCTTAACACTTCAAGTGAAAACCTTTTAAACACTTTAAATGACATTTTAATTGTTTTTGATATACCGAAATGGAGGTTTTCCGGCGAAAAGGTTAAACCAAACAATAATAACGTGTTTTTAATATTTTATGTGTATTAAGTCTATCAGCCATGCAACACCTTTGCAATAAACTTCTAAATATAATGACTCACTTTTAGACACTAATACGCTTTAACCGTAACAGCAGCAACTAACCACCTGTACCACTAAACGCCTTTCGCTGTATAAAAAGCACTAGATATAATAATTTTACACTAAAAAGAAAAAAAAATTATACGGGAAAAAAATAACAAAAACAAAAGCCGCATGACTGAAACAGCAAACTTTTAAAATGATTGCGATTTGAAAGGACATTTTTGGTTGCTACAAAATAAAAGCATGGTTGTATGCCTGTAAAATAAAACCTAAACATACACACACAACAACAACTTAATATAATATTCGTAGTTGTATCTGTAAAAATATTTTAACATATACCATTGCAGGATTTCACATATATATAGAGTAGGATTTTATAAAATTGTATTTGTTGGTGGGTTTATTTTTACGAAACGTTTATTTTAGTAAGAAGAGAAAAATAATTTTGCATTTTAGTGCCAAAGTTTTCACTTATAAAATGATATGCTCAGTGACTATGAGTAACTGCAGACAATACATTTTTGTATATAAACATTTACACTCATACAATTATATAGATATTTAGATGTTTGTTTGAAATATTATCATACAGTTAGTTAACCTTAGGGAAATTAAAAGAATTAATTCCTAAAATCGTGAAGTTTAACTTTTCGTGAACAATATATGAAAGTTATAAAAATAAATATTCGAATTAATATGTTGTATTTCGTAGAACAAACGAAAGCATGAGAGGTTCTTAGTACCACTTCTTTAGCACTCATCAAAGCGAAAGCAGAATTCGTTCAAGTGAGCTGAAATTTTTAAATATTTCCCCCAATCAAAGGGCCCTCTCTATATTTTATATTTCATTTCAAAAATGTTTTTATAGTTTCAAAAACCTGTACCTGTTTATACATATATAGTTATAACTTGTAGGGAAATCTATGACCTAAAATTTTATTATTTCATTTTGAAATATCTTTGCATATTTTTTTAGACTTTTTTTATTTGTATACCCTACACCAGCATAAGAAGAGAGGGTAATATGCATTTATACTGATGTTTTTAAGACCCAAAGATATTAGTCTAATACCTACCTATTGCATACCAAATGACTTATAATCATTTTAAGAGTCAATTTAACGATGTCCGTTTGTCTGTCTGTTTGTCTGTCCATGTAAATTTTGTAATAAAACTACAGCTCGCAATTTTGAAAACAATTCAATGAAATTTGGCGCCCATATCCTTTTTAGTCCATGGGTGAAGCCTATTTATATTGGTTATGATCCGATCATTTCACCTATCCCCAAAAGATTACAAATACCTTTAGTATAGTAAAACTTAATTGAAAGTTGGTAGACTTATCTTACATAAGCAGAAATCTGTTTGCCAAATTTCATGACGACAGGTTCATAATTGACTTCCATAATAGCTTCCATGTGCTTTTTCTTGGATTTATTAGCTCTATGAACTAAACGCTCTTTTTAGTTCAGCTCACTCAATTGAAGTGCTCTGAAAAAACTTGGTAATGGCATGTAGTTACGGATGTAGTTACTTTTTAATGAGAACAATATACTGCCTACATTACATAGAAGTAGAAGTAGCTACTTATTTATAACCCGGTACGTAATTAAATATTTATGATCAGATATTTGATAATACTTCTTTTTATTGATTTTTAAATCAGTTTATCAATTCATATATTTAGATAAGAAATAAATGTATAAAAGATCTATGTTTTTGAAATTAAAATTTATAAAACTTTTTTATGTTTAAATAAAAAAAAATAATAATAAGACTCCGTTTTTACATCCCTTCATTTTACTACCAAAATGTAACTAGTTCCTACTGTTTTTACTAATAACAATTTCATTAAATCTTTAAAACCAATAAGGTTTTAATTAGTTATTGTAACAATAACTCGGTAATGACTACCTAAAATGCCTACTTATAATATTATAGGGTGAGCAGATGCCTCTAATTTCATCACCGTGTTAAAATAATGAGTTATTCAGCTAACGTGTAAGCAGTGAAGTGCCATTATATTAGTTTCTTCACTTATTTCATAGCAACCAACGCTCCTTTAGCTCATTCGCTCAGTTGACTTTCAATGAAACAGTTCAATATGCAAATGATTTTTAATAATCATTTCCCATTATGTCCTTTTCTACATTAAAAGCCAAATGAGCAAAGAGAGCGACCTAGTTCAATATGTCAACCATGCAGTCAGTGTTGCAAGAAAATTTTCAAAGTCTTATGCTTAATTATCAAAAATAATATGCTAGAACCTGCTAAATAAAAAATGATTGTAGGACTGGTAGAAAAAGTTATAAAATGAGTTTTTGAAAAATATGCGACTATGAATAATAGTACGTTCACAAAGACTAATACCGGATAACTGAAAGCAAAAAAAAAAAATATATATATATATATAATAATATATTAAAATCAATAGGTGCAATGCTACAGTTTGTTGTGGGAAAATGGCTCTATTACAACATTAACTGATAAACTATAGATATGGCAATTTGCTGATTTGAAATTTATTTAATCGTATTCGTACCATATATATATATTATTTTAAAGGATACGATAAAATTATCTGAAAAAAAAATTTATTTTCAAAAATAAAAAAATTTAAGCTTAAAAAACACATAGTAAAATTATATATATATATATATATATATATATATATAATATTATATATTATATATATATATATATATATATAATATATTATATATTATATATATATATATATATATATATATATATATATATATATATATATATATATATATATATGTATCGTATCACAGAGAATTTTTTCAAAAGCTTCAAAAACATATTGTTCTATCTAATTTAGTTCGAAAAGTGCCAAAAACATCAATCAAAATTTCTTTACGGAATCAAAAACTTAAACTTTTGTTCACTAATTCATAATTTTCAACTACTGCCAGATGTAGTTTATTATTTTTTTTTTTTCGAAATTGTACCTAGTTTATAAAATGAGGAATATTACACTACACTTTTTTAATTTTAGAATTTTTATTTTAAACGTTAAAGGGCAAAACGCTAAAAATTCAAAGAAAAAAATAAGAAATTAGGCTTTTGAAGTTAAATAAATAACTTTTATACATAGTACAGTATTTTTTTTTTTTTGCTTAGTTCACATTTGTAAATTGGCAATCTTCGATATGTCTTCCACACTTCGTCAACTTTAATCCACTGTAGCGCCATGTGCACTTCAGTTTCACACTCCAGCTAACAATAAGCCTAACTCCTCCTCTGTTGATATTTCAAGTTTCATCAAAATTGGTCTAGATGTTTGAAAGTTCCAAAATTTTTTACCGGTCTAGCAGTTTAATATTACAGTTAAATGAAACTTTTTCTCTGATCTAGATTTGAAGTAAATTTTCTAATTAAATTTCTTAGCAGAAAGTTTTTGCTATGGGAAAATTTTAAGTTACAGTTTCAAAAGTAAACAGAAATTTGGTTTAAGTATACCTCTTCGCATATAGTGCTAAAAATCTGGATTATTCTAAGAAGCATTTAGTAGAATTTTTCAAAATAAATACTCAATTTGCCAAACCGTTCTGGTAAATTTAGCAGAAATAATGGTAAAGTTTTCTGTTTAAAGGCCTAATGGTAGATACTGCTAATAACAAGCTTTGTTGAATGTATTTTTTTCCGTACAACACCCAGTAGGGTCTCTCGAAAAGCTATCCAGAAACAATTCCGGCAATTTTAAAAGTTCAAATTTTAGAAAACAAAATATTTCATCCAATAGCTGAACTTTACCCCAAACTTATTATTTTGTTGTGCCCTTTTGTTGAACTAGGTGAACTAGGCGCCTCCAAAGTCAATGTTTTTCCAAACATTATTTTATCTTTTTTTAACTACTGGAATATAGCATTTACTTTAAATACAGATATTATATATATGGTAGTATTTTTAGTTTATCTTCCCATATGTTATATTAGATAAAATACAGAATCATATATATCCTTAATGTCAGTTTATTGTAATTTTCTAATTTTGCTTCACAAAAAATTTATAATTTTTAATGAAATTTGTATACGTATTTCTGTATAAAATTATTGGGTCATCACTGCAGGTATCCATGTAAATCTAAACACGATCTGTACAAAATTATTTCTAAAGTCAATTGTTCGATATTGGACTTTAATTTTAGACTACGAGTATCTTTTAAATAAACATTTACATTTTTATAGTTAGCACTGTTAACAGTTGCAACACAAGATTTTTATAAGATTTTCTTTATAGTGCAACAGTCGAGTTTGATCTCGATACTAACATCTTTATAAAATGTATTCACGTATAATTTTCGAAAAATAATTTTCAATTGTTATAATTCAATTAGATATTATAATTTTCACTTTAACAATCACAGTAAAAACATAATATGGGAACATTTTTATCACAATTTTCACTTGAATCCTCCTTGGAAATTTTACATTAATAACGGTTGAATGGACGGAATGACACACATTGCTAAATCGGCTTAGTAAACTATTTACTGCTATATTATATACCTGAAGGTGGCTAGATAACATCATTTTTATACGTTTTAAGCATTATTGAAAATTCCATAAAAATTCGCATCTAATAATGTTACGAGTTATAATTAAAAACAGTAGTATAATTTTACTTTTTATTTCGGTTTTTCAAATGTGGCATATAACTTTTTTAACATTTTTAAGATGCTGAAATCCTTTTTTATAAAAACTTACGGTTTAGTTAATGTCACAAAACCCTCTTTTTTTGTCCTAATGTGCAACGTTTCAAAAGTATGAGCAGAATGCCGAAATACAAGAAATGAGCCCAAAAAATTACTCTTATATTTTGCAATAACAGCTCACTATTCAGCTGAAAGCGCTTAGAAAGATGAATGATTCACTTTGCTCAGTTGAGTTAAAGGTTTTTTTAAACTAATTCAGTCATGAACTACACAACTCTACACCCATATAAAACCCTCTTCGGAAAATCACTTTTACGTGCAAAAATTCAATAAGAATTTTAGTTAATATTTGACGAAAGTCCGCTTTATATTTGCAGAAACCGTAGTATCAATAAGCTTACATATAAGGCTCACTTCCGGGAATCACCCTAAATTACATACATAACATAATATAATCCATAAAAATATTAATACTCGGTCAACAATTGGCTACAAGTCCCATATAAGATGCCTCTCCAAATTTTGATGTATATACAAAATAGTTTAGGGTATCATATAGTCGGGTTTGAGCAACTATAACTTTCTTACTTTGTTTATAAATATATTTGAGCTGCAACATATATATATATATATATATATATATATATATATATATATATATATATATATATTACAAGGTGTATGAAGAAAGTTGACATAAATTGAGGTCAAACTTTGTGTTAAAAGGTTAACAATTTTACTTTGACTAAAATTTTATTTTATTTTTTATTGTTAAAATATTTTATTACAATACATACTTTCTGTAAGCAACTATAAATGTATTTAACTTGAATATAAGGAAACCCAAGAATCCATACAACGATATTATAGCGAAAATGATATCATATTAGCTGCCGCTTATGATATTATATCGTATAAGTGAAAACGACATTTTCATTATCGGGCATGTTCCAGAAATCGAAATGAAGTGGACTTAAAATCGAACAAATTTTAAAAATGAACCTGTAATGAAAAATCATAAAAATATTCCTTCTTATATACTTCATTCTTGGAGTACTAGTTATTTCTGTAACAACAGCTCAAAAACCAGGAAAAGCTCTGGTCGTTTGAAGTAAAATTCTCGTTTAATTTTAATTTCACTTTAACGTGATTTCTAGAGCATGCCCGATTATTACAATTTCGAATATTTTGTTTAAAATAAAAGAAAAAAAAAATACAAACATTTGGAAAAACTTCAAAATAAAAATATACAAATTAAAATCTTTCTACAAACAGACGTAAATTTATAATCAAATACAAATGCATCAAGAATAGTTAATTCTAGAGGTAGACAGCTTTATAAGGTACTAATTGACTGAACATCCAACGTATTGGCCGGCTGACTCTAGAAAAATTCTGACCTCATAGAATTTGCCATATATAAAAATTTAAACCGAAATTCAATAACAATAAAATTTCTTATGATTTAACTTCTTTGCCATTCTCCTATTATAACAACATACTATAGAAGGACTAACTTACAAAATTATCCCACGAATACTTTCTACAGGAGAAATTAGTTAAAATATAGAAAGTAAATTAGTATTCATATCCCCACGAACCCAAATTTTCAATACGAGGAAGATATTAATGAATGCTTCAATGACTTTATGTCATTAATTACCAATGGAATATTATAATAGTCAAACTTTTATAAAGGATGATACTGAAATTGAAAAACTTCTCTTTTAATTAGAAGAGGATCGCCAAAGTAAAAAATATATTGAAAGCGAATAATAAAAATACTAATTTTTCAATATGAAAGGCAGCGAAGGTTATTAAACCACCGATAGAGGCACAAAGTCCGATAAGGAAGGCTGAAGGTACCTTGGCCCGTAGTGTAGAAGAAAAGGCCAATTTATTTGCATGCCACTTAAACACAGTCTTCCAACCCAATCCCCACACAAATAGTTTTGTATTGAGAGAGACACTTGACACTACACTGAATTATGACTACATAATTGGTTAGCCTAGAGGATATTGATACAATCAATAAAGAAAATATAAATGTTAGAAAATTACTTGGATATGATTCAATAGCACCATCAATGAAAAAAAAACTTATCGGATGTGGCAATAAGTGTGCTATCAATTATTTTCAACGCGATCTTAAAACTAGAAGTCTTTCCAAAATTTTGGAAAATTTCTCTGATTAAAATAATACCAAAGCCAGGAAAAGATTCTACTGTAACATCTTCATATAGACTTATTAACGTACTTTCGACACAGTATTTCAAAAGAAAACTCTACCATTCTCGAGCGATGGATATATCGTCCAGTTTACCAATTTGGTTTTCTTGAAAAATACGGAACTATAGAACAAGTGGGTCGTCCAACTGGTGAGATAAGGAAATGTTCGCACAAGCATTCGACAAAGTTTGGCACAAGGGCCAAACATGTTTATCACAACCATGTACCACAAATTGGTGGAGTCATATCTATCTGATCGTATATTTAGGGTAGAGTATACTGACTTTGTGATAGAAAAATTTAGAATAAAAGCCGGTATTTTGTAGGGAAGTGTTCTTGGACCTAGTCTATATCTAATTTATATCTCTGATTTGCCTATATGTGATGAAATGACTATTTAACCATTTGCTGATGATACTGCAATATTCAGTTCACAAATAGCATCTAGCCAACTAGATATTTACCCCCGACGTGTGGTGAAATAGTTGAAAACTGGCGCATTCGCGTAAATGAAGTGAAAAGTAATCATGTTACATTCACCCTGAGAAGAGGTAACTGTCCTCCAGTTACACTTAATGATATAAGTACATCCCAGTCAGATCACGTAGTCATTGTATTCATGGCATTCATTTAGATAGGCGTCTAACTTGGCGTTGTCAAATAGAAGCCAAAAGACTTCATATGAAGTTAAAATCTTCCAGTCTTCATTGGTTAATTAACAGTCATTCAAAACTTAGCCTTGATAGTAAATGTATCCCGTATAAAATCGTTTTAAAGCTATTTTGGACATACAACATCCAACTATGAGGAAGAGCCAGTAATATGAATATCGATATTATGCAGACGGCCCAATTATAAATTCTTAAGACCATGACTGGTGCACTAAGAAATGAAACTTAGAGGTACCATTTGTAAGAGAGGAGCTTAAGACGCTCAATGAAAAATAAATTCTCAAACTAGAGACCCTCCCCGATTCGCAAGGTTTCTTGCTGAAGTTTAAACAGACACAAGGCTTCACAGAAATGACTTTCCACCTCGTTAATAGTAGAACCATTTAAAAAATAATGGTCTCGGTAGAGATTGAATAGTGCTTAATTTTTAGTTTTTGAAATTTTAATACATATTGTGAAGTTCAAAATAAGACAGATTCAATATACAAATAAAACGTGTAAAACAAAAAGAATAGTTCAAGCAAATTTACACGTAAGTGTTATTCACTTACAAAAATATGTGTATAATGAAGAAATATGAATGCAGTGTGTGCATAAAAATATGAGATGTTTGAATACATGACGCATCAAATTGCATGATTTCTATTTATTTAGGATTTATCTTTTTATTTTACACATCCTTAGGATATTTGAGTATTAAAGACTATTTTTAGTATTAACAGCATTTAGAATAAAATCTATATCACACCGATTTTTCTATCGCTATTTTTAAATATTATGATATCGTAACGAAAGGTATACTTTAGTCCATTAAAACTATCGTTTTAAATTCGAAAACGATGGTATGGTTTATTGGGAAGGAAATAAAAAAATCTCTTTTGTAAGTTCTTTGCAGCTATTTTGTAATAACAGAGTTTTTATTTAAATAAAAATCAAAGTGGAAAATTGTTGGTTAGTTTAATGAGGTTTTAAGTAATTTAATAAAGGGTTATGGAGACAGTAGAGCAGAAAATAATTGGGTTGAAAATAATAAGTGTAAATCACGTCATCAATTTTATTCTTGCCAAAATAGGTACTTTTGCTAAAGTTAACGTGAACACAAATTTTAGCAACAAGAATTTGTAACAAATTTAGATACTCCTAAATTTGATGACTTCAACTTCTTTTCAATTTTAATAGTTTTTGTCCATTATGATTTTTATATATTTTCTACAGCATTCCTTTTTATTTAAAAATATTTGTATATTATTATTTTATCTCTTTACTTGACAAAAAAAAGTATTTTATTTGTTAGTAATTGCAAAATTTTATACTTTTTCCTGTTATAACTTTTTTTTTTCAAAAATAGCAATATTTGTACACAATTTTACATAGAAATTATACACTTGGTTGTAGTTATTTAGAAGTGCAAAAGCTAGTGAGATATGACTTTCCTTGTAGTTGTTGTTATATTTAAAAGAAAAAAAAGAAACTTCTCATTTTTGCACTTTTGTAATACTAAAACCAGTGGACGTAAGGTAATTATTTTTACTCCCATAAATTGAGGTATCATGACTTAACTGAAAACAACTTTTTATTTGTTTGGATTTCTTAACTATGTGCCAGGCGAAATATTTGTTTTCGTTTTACCTAGATACACCGCCAGTCCTCCAGAAGAATGGACGTACATCATTAAAGCGATTGAAAAAGTTATCCTAAATCAACTGGCTGTTCCAATAATTTAA
Source organism: Protocalliphora azurea (assembly GCA_932274085.1). Taxonomy (NCBI): domain Eukaryota; kingdom Metazoa; phylum Arthropoda; class Insecta; order Diptera; family Calliphoridae; genus Protocalliphora; species Protocalliphora azurea. Next base: position 68,853,623 of record OW026523.1, on the reverse strand, counting down.
ATTATGTATTTTTTATGAAGTTTTTAGGAGAGATAAAACCCATTTTATTTTTTAATTTCCTGCAATTTTTGTGAGATCAAAATTAGAATAATAGGATGCAAGTGTCTTAAAAAACGACACAATTGGCTATTTGGGAGCTATAATTGAGACTTGTAAGAAATTCCATATGAATCATTTTGTCGGAGCATTTCTAATAAAAAAGATATATATTTTAAATTTTTGTTTATATATATAAATATAAATTCACAATCTTAATAAAATTTAATATAATTTTTTATAAAATAAATCATAAAAGCGATCCTTTAAACTTGTGTTCTGATAGTATAGTTTGACAACCACTATAACCCCTATAACTCAATTGTGAGTCTACAGATAGAACTTTAAATTATTTCATAAAGTAAGTCGATTTTTCTTTCCTTTTCACATCATGATAAAAAAAAACTCGAATGTGCTTAATTTTTGAAACTATCTTGTATTGTATCGGTTTATAGATAATTGTTAAAAGCTATTAAAATTGCAGTATTAAAGGCGTGATCTTAGAAGTCTATTGAAAATTTTGTTAGTTTCGCTAAAAGATATATATGTATATATAAAAAAATTTTCACTTATCCTTCATGAATTCTACCAAATTTGGAAATATCCAATATGTACAATTAGGAAGAGTTAGTTTGAGGTAAAATACTATTTCGATACCAAATTTGTGACCAATATGAATCATATTGTGGATAATTATTAGAAACTTTATAACATTGACCAATCCTCTATAAGACTGTAAATGGCCCAATACGCAATTTTAAGGAAATTGTTGTCATTTAAATAAAGGGGCCTTTAGAAGCAACATTCTAATAAGCACGATATTATATTTTATGAACAAAATAATGGAATTTATTAATTTAAAAATAAAACGCTTGAATCTAAAAGTGGTTACTTGATATAAAATTTAAGAAAATCTTGCCTACATTTCATTTTGATACTAAACTATTATGTGAATTTTTATATTAATTCCTTTTAAAAGAACATTTCATATATGGTTTACAAACAACTGTTTTTGGTAATTTCTAAATCTACTATACCAAAGCCGACGCATAACTTAAATAATTAGGTGTTTCAAGTAATAGGTAATAGGTTTTTTAAATTGAATAAAATGATTTTATCGCAATCTGCGCAAAATGTAAAATGTTAGTATATCAGACTTTTTCAGTTAATAAAACTTCTTCAGTTAAATAAACACTTTATTTACTTTAACCGAAATTTGTATTCTTTTGCCATAAGTGAGCAATATATTAATATCAAATTTATCTATTTCCTATTAAAATTATTCATAAAGGTATCGCAGATGAAAATTTTCAATAGAAAACGGTTTGTTTTTAATTTCCAATAAATAACTAGAATTAAAAAAAAGAAGAACATTGAATTGAAAGTCATTATCACCACAGAGAAATTTTTAATAAAACGTTACTTGATTTTTATTATTTTTTAATATTAAGAATGTGTGAAAAGTTCTATAGAAAAAAATATTTTTTCTATGGCGAGAAAAAATTTTCCGTGTAAAATAAAAGCTGTGAAATATTGACAAATTTAATTTTTATTATAAAAAAAAATAATTTTGTAGCCATAAAAATAATAAATGAGATTGAAAAAATATAAAATGTTTTATTTGAAATCTTTTATGAAAGAAAAACTCCACTCTGTCCACGTTTTGCTTTTACATGGAGATTTATTAATCAATATTAAGCGTCTTAAATAATGTATTGTATTTAAAATCTTAAAGCCAAATATAAATTTTTATTTTTATTATTTTTTTTTATTTATTTTTTATTTTTTTATTATTGAAATATTTTCTAATCTCTTTAAACGTCAAAAATTTATATACGTTCGTCAGAAATTCTACTGGCCTTAAGAGCTAGCAAAATTTTATTTACCCCATACTAATCAAAAATTTACTTACAAAAATATACTTTTCTATCGCTTCTCACAGGCTCTTAATAAAAAGTTTCTTAAATTTCTAATAAAAAACAAGAAATTTTTATTACAAAAGGCATTGATGATGTAGTTTTAAATATTAAAAACTTTGAGATGTTTTTTAAAGAACATTTCAAAGCTTCAAATAAAAATTTTTGAAATACATATATATGAAAAATTATGTGGTCTTGTATTCCTAAGGTTTGTTTTAAAAGTAGAAATACTGGAGATGCATTATTATAGACCTTCAAGATAATTAAGAAATCTAAAATTTTATGTCATTTACTTAAAATCTCTCTGAACTACAACTATTTAATTCTAAAAAATATAAAAACTGAGTTGAAACTTTCGAGGATTTTTTTATTCGTTTTATTTTTAGACATACAATTTTCACCTTTCAGACCCAAAATATTAACCGGTCAGGAGTCAAGACTTTCGAAATTCATATGATGTTTAACTAGTGACCAAATTACTACATGATGAAAAATTATGCGACTTGTATTTCCATTTGGCGAATTTTTTTTGGTCTCTTTTTTAAAATGGCGACTTTTTAACACTATGTAGTAAGCGACGAGAAACTAAGATGTAAAAAAAACACTGAAGAATTTTTGAATAATATGAAACTGTTAAAAACTAAAGCTAATGATAACGTTTATGAAAAACTATTTAAAGCATCAAATACCAAATCTTTTTGGATCAGATTGGGGAAATTAAAATATTTATTTGATGAGTACTTATATTCGAATTTATATTTTTACTTTGGTTCACAGCAGTGCCTCGGAAGTACGTCTTTTTTTCTTCTAAATTATCACTACTGAAAAAAGGTCATGATCGGCACTAGCGAATCCATACTTTGAATTGTAAATTTGTTAGAGTGTAATTTGTAAGACTGGAGTCCTAGTGAAGATCTCGTACAATTACATAAAATAGTGAAAGTGGACTTCAATTATGAAATTGCTTAATTAAATAAGTTTTTCTTTGATTTTCTTCCCATCAACAAAATTATAATATTAATTAACTTTAATAATTGATTTTGACTTAAATTTCAATTAATTGTTTTGATCAAATTAATTAGAATTATGACTTTTTGCTCAAAATCAACTAAAAATTTTACTATTCTACAATTAATCTAAACCCTCCATCTATAAAAATGTACGGCTCTAAACGTAATTATTTCTTGCATTATAAGAAATATTGAAATAACACAATACTTGTAAAAATTTAATGAAAAAAAAAATATTAAAAGTCCAAATTTCACAGAGGGAAACGAAACTTGGTACATATATGTGGTCATATACACCCTATCGACGTATCAAATATTCACGTATAAATCAGCTTTTTGTAACCTTTTACATCGAGTATCTCATTAAACTCACATGTGATTAGCGGTGATTTGTGAAATATATGTAGTTTCGTTTCCTTCCATTAAATTTCGGTATTATACATATATATATATATATATATATATATATATATATATATATATATATATATATATATATATATATATATATATATATTAACCCTCTTGCAATTTCAAAGCAGAACTAAGAGGAAATTTTCCACTTTCTTAAAAGTTACTGATATCTACTTTTATAATGGTAAATATAAATTTAATTTTATCACAAAAAAGATAATTGTTTCTAACAAAATTTATGTTCTCCAATTTAAATGTATTTTTATTTTAATAAACTTAAAATGATGTTTATATTAAAAAATTTTATGAACATAGTTTTAAGAGGAATACTTCAAAAGTTGTGAATAAGGATCAGAAAAAAAGAATTTCCTATGTCCTCAACAATGGGTTTAAATAATTACTTCTAAAGTTGTTTTTCAGCCTTTTGAATGACAATATAATATTAAAATAATTACAAGATTCAACAAGGCCCCGTTTCTTTCAAAAGAACAAAAACTGCTCAATTTTTTATTAACTAACGGTTCGCCTTCTCGAAGACCTCATCTTAAGCCTTTTGCAATAGAAGGCATATTTTGTATCATAATTAAATCTAATTTCAATAACTAAATAAGGAAAATGATTAGAAAACTGAACAAATTTTTGTTGTGTGTGTACATTTTTAATAACAAAATAGTAAATATTCCGTGAGGCGTTAATTTTTTTATTCAATATTAAAAATATCAAATTCTGCATATTTCTTGAACTATTTTATGGCAATTTATACCGAGGACTTATGAATTACAATTTCGCAATTTACAATTTCATTATTGTGTTATTTCTTAAAATATTATGTAAAGCATTCAACATTTTACATTTTTAAAAAGCAATACACTTTTTGAACAAGTATGTGTATTTTTTTAATGTATTAGAATATGCAAATTTCAAATTTTCTTTTCTCTTTTTCTCTAAATGCTTAGGTTTTTAACGAAAAATTTTTATGCGAATCTTATTTTTTAAAATTATAATGTTTTGTATATATTGCAGCATCCACTTCAAAGTATACTAATGAATTCAGAATCATTTTAGGAGTCGAATAAACGATGCCCATCCATCCGGCAGTTAGCCTGGATGTCCGGCTGTCTGGTAGTCTGTCTATGTATTGGTCGTAATTTTAAAGTTAGTTTTATGAAATTTGAAAAAATCACTATTTGGGTAGAGCGACACATGCCATTGAAATTGGTTATTATCGGTACCTTATTTCACCTAGCCCCTATGCAAATGCTCCCCCGCAATAGCGTTCTAATACTCATTAATGAGTATTAGAACGCCTTTTTATATGGGACAAATAAATATAAAAGTGGATCATAATACCAAATTTCATGGATTCATAATTAGGCATAGCTCCCAAATAAGACGAAAAATCACTTAAATTCGCATAAATATTACATAGATGACAATATTAGGGTGCTATTTGATAAAAGCTTTAAATAAGCAAAAATCATAGTACCAAAGATTAGGATGAAATCATAATTGGCCACAGGTTTCATATAAAGTCATTACTGAAAATCTCGAAAATAATTTTGAGGCTCAAAAGCAATGGTGAAGGATATCACATTGTCGAACTTGATTGACTATAAATTTTTTAATTGTCGTTATTGACACATTGATTTTGTTTTTTTTTTAATATTTGGTGAAAAATTAGATTTATAGTGAAAAATCAGACTTCAAGTGAAGAATTGAATGTTTTAGTAGAAAATCAAATTTTTTGTGAATAATCGGTTTTTAGTGAAAATTTGGATTTTTGGTTAATAATTGGATATTAAGAAAAAAAATTTAGTTTTGGTGTAAATTTGAAAATTTTTTTTTTTTTTTTGGTGAAAATTTAGATTTTTGAATAAACATATTTTTATTGAAAAAATATATCGGTTTTTAGCGAATAATCAGCTTTTAATGAACTTGATATTTTGGTGAATAATCCAATTTTTAGTGAAAATTTTAATTTCGGATTTTTTAGCGAAAATTTAGATTTCGGAAATTTTGTTAAAAATCGAATACAAATTGAAAAAGGTTTGTATTTTTGAACATAAGTTTGATATTATTGAACATAATCGAGACCAGATATCTATTTGAAACTTCCTTTAGAACATAGACCAAAGAACAAAGTATACATAGATTTTTTTTATATTTTTTTAATTGCATTTAATCCGCCGATAAATTTTTCTTATCTAACTACAATAAAATTTTCGGACGATGGTTATAAATAAAAGGTTGAATATATTAACTATGTAACCATAAAATAATTTTTTCAGTGACAAAAATACACACCAGAAACTATTTAAAGTTGCATTAAATTCAAACGCGTAGTTACTTGGAGTAGCACTTGATTCTGATATAACGATTTCAGTTTGCGCCGTGAATGTGACTCGACAATTTATAAAATACTAAAAGCACCAATATTTCAGGCCATGCATACCTTTTATGCAATTTTTTTTCTTCTAAACTATTTTCCGCTTAACTAAAAGAGAACAGAAGTACTTGTTATATATATATATATATATATATAATTTCATATAAAATGTAAAAAATGTTAATATAGTGTATGCAAAATCTTAGATCGAATTAAACGTGCTATAATACAATTTAATATTTTATCGCGCTACCACGATTTTAAAATATAACTTGGAAAACTTTTTTTAACCACGCGATACATTATCTTCATTGAAATTACGCTGTGGGCGTACTTCGCAAAAAAAGCCTCTTATAGCCGTTCACGTTTTTTCTGATATTGCAAGAACAACAACAGGATGTGTAATTATAAGATCAATAAAAATAAACATAAATTTGCTTATTTTGAAATATTCGAAACGGCACAAATTTTCTTATCGAAAAATGTAAAATTTTTAAAATTTTATTTCACTATATGTCCGCGATGTAATTTAACACTGGTGAACGGCATACTAATTGATCAAAAGTTGGCATATTTCTACAAGTGTATGTAGTTTACATTAGAGGAGTTGGACACATATGCTAAAATCCGTGAATGCGGTATTCAAAAGAAAGAAAAAACTTGTTATATTAAAATTTTTTCATTTAATTTTTTTTTTTTTTTTTTTTTTTTTTTTTTATTTTTTAAATATGAGCGCTTGCCGGTACAAACGGAACCATTTCAGATCTTGAGTTTTTGTTATTATACTCCACGAGGTGTATATAAATTAACTACATCTGAAGCTAATTTCAAAAATCTAAATTAAGAAAAATATATTTGAGGTCGGTTTCTGAAAGGTAAACGTAAAAAGGGAATTCCTCATATATAATGTATTTACAGTAGGGGTGTTCAGTGCAATTATTTATTACTAATAGAGTATTCAATTCAGATTCAGTTACTAGATAATTAAACTAATAAATAATATGATAAAGTTAATGATTAGTAATTAATATAATATATAAATATATATAATATTTCAATAACTAATATAATATATAAATGAGAAATAAAATAAAATAAAATAAAATAAAATAAAATAATAAGAAATAAATATATTTAAGAAAAATAAGGCAAATATTAGAGAATGTAAATAAATTTTTCAAATAAATATATATAAGTAAAAATATTAATTCTTACTCACATTTTTTGTAATATTTTCACGTTACAATATCTTAGAGCATTACATTTAAATATTAATCTTATAAAGGCATATTGACGTATGAGTAATATTACTAAAAATATTACTCATACGTCAAATGTCGCCATTCAATAAATTATGGCATTTAAATAAATTAAAACTTAAACAATTATTTATTTACTTATTTTTTTATTATTATTTTTTTTTTTGTTTTGTTAATCATGATAGAAATATTAGCCCAATTCAAAAAATATGTTATTTTTTTATTTGTTATTTAAAATAAAGCATTATATATATATATATATATATATATATATATATATATATATATATATATATATATATATATATATATATACAAAATAGAAATTCGATTTTTAACAAACTTTCCGAAATTCAAATTTTCGCTAAAAATTCAGAAAAGAATTTTTCACTAAAAATCGGATTATTCATTAAATTCATTAAAAGCTAAAAACTGATTTATTTTTTCAATACAAAATTTATTTATTCACTAAATATTTAAATTTTAACCAAAAAACCAAATTTTCGCAAAAAATTCAAATTTAAACAACAAATCCAAATTTTTTCTAAATATCCCATTATTCACCAAAAATCCAAATTTTTACTAAAAAGTGATTTTCACTAAAAATTTGATTTTCCACTAGAAATTTAATTCTTCACTTGAAGTCTGATTTTTCACTACAAATCGAATTTTTCACCAAAAATTAAAAAAAAAAAAACAAAATCGATATGTCAATAATGACAAGTAAAAAATTTGTAGTCGATCATGTCCGACAATGTGATATCTTTCACCATTGCGTTTGAGACTCATAATTATTTTCGAGATTTTCAGTAATGACTTTATTTGAGACCTGTGGCCAATTATGGGTGGATCATTATGAAACATTGGTACTGATTTCTGCTTATATAAAAATTATAAAGGCGTATGAACGTATGAGTAACATTACTTATAAATATCACTCATACGTCAAAGGTCAACATACAATAAATTATTGCCTTTAAATAAATTAAAACTTCAACTATTATTTATTCCCTCATTTTTTATTTTATTTGTTTATTTATTTATTATTATTATCTATTTATTTTTTTAATTACAACTGATATATTAAACCCAATTCACCAAATATTTAAATTGATTTATTGTGTTATTAAAATTTAAACAGATTATTCACTAAAAATTCCAATTTTTAATAAAACTTCAAATCTTCACAAAAATAAAATTGGTAAATAATTATTTTACAGAAATTTGATTTTTAACAAAATTTCCGAATTTTAAATTTTCGCTTCCGAAATTAAATTTTTCACTAAAATTCGGATTATTCACCAAAAAATCAAGTTCATTAAAAGCTGATTATTCACTAAAAACCGATTTATTTTTTCAATAAAAATACGTTTATTCTCAAAAATCTAAATTTTTACCAAAAAACAAAATTTTCCCAAAAAAAATCAAATTTACACCAAAAATCCAAATTTTCACTAAAAATCGATTATTCACGAAAAATTTGATTTTCCACTAGAAATTTAATTCTTCAGTTTTAGTTTGATTTTTCAATATAAATCGACTTTTTCGCCAAAAATTAAAACAAAAAACAAGATCGTTGTGTCTATAATGATAAATAAAAAAAAAATATATTCGATCATGTCCGACAATGTGATATCCTTCACCATTGCGTTTGAGCCTCCAAATTATTTTCGAGATTTTCAGTAATGACTTTATATGAGACCTGTGGCCAATTATAAATTGATCCTTATGAATCGTTAGTACTGATTTCTACTTATATAAAGCTTGTAAAGGCAGACGAACGTGTGAGTGATATTACTAAAAAATATTACTCATTCGTCAAAGGTCGCCATGTAAAAAATTATTGCCTTTAGATAAGTTAAAACTTCAACAATTATTTATTTCTTTATTTTATTCACTTATTTATTTATTTATTATTATTATTATTATTATTATTATTATTATTATTATTTTTTATTTTTTTTTTAATTACAATTGATATACTAACCCAATTCACAAAATATGTTATTATTTGTTATTAAAAGAAAGCATTATTTATAGTGAAACCTATATATATATATATATATATATATATATAAATCGGACTAAAATTCAAATTTCTAATAAAATTTCAAATATTCACAAAAATCCAATTCGTAAATAATTATTTCTCATAATAAAATTATTTATGAGAATCAATCTATTATCAAATTATATTCTATACTTTTTTGTGAAATGACGAACTAATAGCCTTTTTTAGTTTTTATAAATATTAAAATTCATAATCAAATTAATTTTGTACTCAAACCAAGACGTTTAAAATCATCAAATAGCAGTTCTAATTAAGTATCACTTATAACAAATTAGTCCAGACCTTTTTGATAAATTCAAAACTGTGTTATTAACAATTCTAAATTTGTATATTACTGTTTTTGGATCCCATGTCTTTAGACTTAATAGACACTAAGTGAAAACATAAGAAATAAAAATAACATAATTTTTATTAATTTATTTTCAATTTTGAATTAAATTATAGAAAACAAATTTTTACATAAAAAAGTTTATAAAACAACGATTTACGTATAAAAAAAAACAAATTTTTAGTGTTGACGAATTCAAGTAATCGATTTGACTATTATAATGATTTTTTTCATAAAATTTGACGATTTTTCACAAAATTAACTATGCTCACGAGTGACATTGGTTGCTGGTTCCCACGAGTGGCTTCATCCTGCTCGTTCTCACAACTGACTTCGGTTAGCTACTCTTGCGAGTGATTTCCGCTCTTCGTTCTCACAATTGACTTTTTTTTGGCCGTTGTCATGAATGGCCTTGTGTTGCCTGTTCTCATAACTGACTTCGGTTAGCTGTTTTCTCAAGTGACTTTGTGTCGCCTGTCTTAGTAGAATATTAACCCATAGAAGTGCATAGCCATAGTAGTTTGAGAAGTAGCTAGATATTAGCTCTAAGAAATCATTGTACATATTATAGAACAATATAAAAACTTCGAATCCGAAGCTGCCACCTGAATCAGAACCCGATCCCGCCGAAAACTGAACCTGATTGACAGCTGAAAATGTCGAATTATAACATACAAAGCTGAATAACTAAACCGAGCCATTTATAAGATAAATAACCGAACCGATTATAATGTAAGCCGAAGAACCGAAATAAGACTAATTGAAGAAGCAGCGACTAAAGACTTTACAGCCGATAAAATCCGAATTGAATTCTTCGTAATTATTCTCTCATAATATCTATATATTTTGTGTTTGAAATTTAAAAAAATATTCGATAAATATTACTTTGAACCCCCAAAAGATAAATACTCTTATTACTTAAGATTTGCGTTGTTGCCTCAGCCGATGATGAAATCACGTTATAATATAATTAGACACAAGTTAATTATTTCATTTATGTCTTTTTTTATTTTTTAATGTACAGACAAAGGCAAAAGCATTTCAACTTATTTATGTATATGTGCTAAAAAAAAGCCATTCAATAAAATTCGAACTTATTTAAGAGACTTAAAGGATAATACTATTTTCTAATTTCTCTTTACTTTTCGTATTATTTACTTTGACCTTTGTGCGTTTGAATTAAAAAATTATTTTCTAACTAGTTTACATAATTCTGATTTTCTGAATAATTTTTTCTATGTTATACATGTATATCCTGAAAAGGCTTTATTACTTAAAACTTCATGGAAATTATTTTGTCATTATAAAGCATAAAAAATTCCTTTATTAAATTAGTTATTTGCATAGTCAACGGTTTCAAATGAATATTTTTGTTTGACTGTTTTTAAACGATAACAATTAATCATATTCCTTCATAATTTTTATTCTTATGCTTCTGAACTACTTTAGCAGATGAGATCAGAGAAGCGTTTGGTAAGAAAAATGGTAGATAATCCAAGCTCGTAAAAAAATTAATTAACAACTTTTATTGATATTTTAGCACAAATTATATGTATGTGTGTGCTATGTACATAAACAATAAATTAAAATAAGTTTTATTTTTTTATGTTTAATGTCATACTTGATTACAAACTCTTTTTAATTGATGGCAGTATTTAATTAATGATCAAATTTTTGAGTTAAAGGCCTTTACTATTAGTCCATTTCCACAAAAGAAATACTAAATAAAGCTTTACAAATAAAGTATTTATTTAGTTTTTTATGAATAGTTTTTAATCACCATAATAAATAGCTTATCTGGAAGTTCAAATAGATCTTTGAATATATATGTTAAATTAACTTTTTTAATGAACTTCTGAGGTCATGAGGGAAAAATCATAATGAACTAAAGTCCATTTTTATTTTTTATTAGATATATATATATATATATATATATATGTGTGTATATAAGAATGATACGCATGAAAAGACTTATTGATCCAAAAAATATGGCCACCAAAGTTTTAAGTTTTAAGTTTAAAACCTTATTTTTCCGTTCCCATTAGTTTTTGATAAATTCTAAAGATAAAAAAAATAATCCAATGAAAGATCATCTAAAATGTAACCGTACATTTCGGTTATATTTCATATGAAAAATGACGAATTGATTTTTCGTAATGTTTGTGACATAATTCTTTTTTGGATAAGAATTTTAAAATTATTTAGCGTTTTTATAAGAATATTTTAAAATAGTATCCATTGCTAATAAATTTTATTAAAGAGTAATTCTGGCAATCAATTTAGATTTGCCGCTGGCAAAAATTTTTACTAAATATAAATAATTTAGATTTTTTGTTCGAATAAGTTTATGATCCTGTAAAAATTAAATTAGTAATAGCAAATAAAAAATTAATTACCTCGTTGCTGAAATAACATTTTAGATTTTTAAGGCAAGAATTAGAAAAGACTAAACAAAGCTAAAAGCTAAAAAGAAAATTTTGAAGCTAAAAACAAAATAAAAAGGCTAGATTTAGCCTTAAAAAGGCTAAACTGGTAACAGTGGTTATTAATAATTTTAAAAACTGAAGCTTTTTTGTGATACCATATTTAAAGTTTTATTCTCTATAGTTTCGTGGACTGAAACTTGTTGGATCCAGTTTAATTCGGTTTATTGTTATATATATATATATATATATATATATATAGGTTTCACAAATAATTGAATGAAATTTGGTACCTATAGGATACTAAAATTATCGGTCCACAATTTCATGTAGCTCCTTTATAAAGATTATTCCGGAATAATATATATATATATATATATATATATATATATATATATATATATATATATATATATATATATATATTGGTTTTTACTCTCAAATTAACTGTTTTTCGTATCAAATTAAATTATTTTAAAATCAAACACATTTTTTTTCAAAATAAATTAAACTTTATTTAAAACAAAATGAACCATTTCCAATGTAAATTCAATATTTTGCATGTCTAATACAATTTCTTTAATTACGTATTCATTCTTTTTAATTTCAAATTAATTTTTTTTCATATCAAATAAAATTCTTTTTAACAAAGCTTATTTTTTCTAAATAACTTAATATATTTATTTCATATTTTATTATTTATAAAAGTTACTTAATTCTTAACAATATATTTTATTTAAATACTATTAAAAAAAAGCGATATTTTTATACATATGACAATTTTTTAATGCAAATGCTCCCCAGAAGCAGCTAGTGGTAGGTTCATTGTCATGCCAATATAATAATTATTGCAATCTGATGGTGTTAAAGATTCTACGGAACGTTTAATAATTATAACTAAGTCATTATTATTTTCTGGATCCGAAAGCAAATTCCGAGCACAGAGTTTAGTTTTTGAAAAAACTTTTTCTATGGGATTTAGCATAGGAGAGTATGGAGGAAGAAAAACTAAAATATGACCAGACTCCGCAATTTTATCTTTCACTGTCTGCGTTTTGTGTATCTGAGCATTATCTAGTATAAGCCACGCACCTGTGATATTGGATTCAGCTAATTTGTCGAGAAATTCATCAAGAAAAGATACAAAAATATTAGAATTTATTGTAGAGTTTGCAATTGCTTTTTGGTGTAAAATGCCATGTATGTTCATAGCTGCGATGAGGGAAACATTTCGTCCTCTAACAGTGGGAACAATGACATGTGCTGGAGTATTTCTTTTAGATCTCGCCTTATTTCTTCGGAGGTGGTAATTGAAACCGGACTCGTCAATAAATATTATTTTTTGCTCTTATTTCTGGAGCATTTTGAGCCAAATTCACTGCATACGGAATGCGTCGTTGAATCGTAGATTCACTATTTAAACGATCTATATTAATTGTGGCAGTTTTCTATCTGTTAAAAGTTGAATACGACGATAATTTCGTGTATATCTTGCAACAGAATTTGAGCTACAATTACTCTCTGCGATAGATAGATATTCGCAAACGGTATAAAAAGAAGACGGTAAGAGAAAAGCAATCAAAAGTAAAAAAATTAACTTTTAAGCTTTAATATGCTTATATCGCTAATATCGCTTTTTTAATAGTATTTAAATAAAATATATTGATAATAATTAAGTAACTTTTATATATAATAAAATATGAAACAAACATATTAAGTTCTTTAAAAAAATTAAGCTTTGTTAAAAAAGAATTTAATTTGATATGAAAAAAAATTAATTTGAAATTAAAAAGAATGAATACGTAATTAAAGAAATTGTATTAGACATGCAAAATATTGAATTTCCATTGGAAATAGTTTAATTTGTTTTAAATAAAGTTTAATTTATTTTGAAAAAAATTGTGTTTGATTTTAAAATAATTTAATTTGATCCGAAAAACAGTTAATTTGAGAGTAAAAACCAATATATAAACTTAAACCTGTATATACATATTTTTTTTTTTTTTTTTTTTCTTAAATAGAACGTTGAACTAACGTCATCATACTTTGCTGATTTAATTTTTTACATAACCATTCATGGGTTTTAGAGTGTTAACATGTTGTTAATTTTATAAAACTTTATGTCTTCAAGTTATCCAAAAATTCTTCAGCAACATCCTTATGTCTTCATAATAAAAAACTAGTAAAGTAGAAAAGTTTTGATCTTACATCCCAACAAGTATGTGTGTAAGTATGTTGCATTTAATTCTTTGCGAAAACATATAAAATTGCATTTTAATATCATAAAGTTACTATTATTTTAATTGGTATCATCAGTTTATATTTTGATTTGTAACGTGTTATATATTTTGTGTTGTGGTGTACCTATATTTTATATTTTGAATTAGGAAACAGGACATTTAGGTACTTAGTTTCAATTGAAAAGTATTAAACGTATTAAATTGAAAAGTATCAAACGTATTTAGATACTGGTTACTTAATTTAAAATCAGTTTTTACTTTGCTGCTTTAGCCCATAAAATGCAAATATTCTTGTTTTAATGTTCTATTTATTTTTAAATTTGGTATCAGATATAAGTCGCTCTTTGCTATCCTGCACTTGCTATACCAACTCTCAACATTCTTAGGAATATTAAGTTAAGATACACGTGTAAGTCTGTAAGAAAAAAAAAACATACTACTTTCAACATATCCGAGTATGTTTTCAAAATCTTGCAAAGATTTGTAAATACTACAAAAACAATTATACTTTTCGTCTTTCAAAAGAAAAAAAATATTTATATATAAATTAAAACTTGTAAGTTTGAGAACAACAAATAAGTATAAGCAACTGTAAGAAAACAGCAGCAACAAAAGAGCACAAAACTTTAAAATCAAAAACTTCCATTAATGCTTTTATACACAACTTGGCAAAGCAATAATTCATCAACTATTTTTGTTATTTTAAGTTTTTTTTTCTTTTTTTGATACTTAAAAAGCAACAGCCACAAGGTGCATAAAAAAGTAATGAAAGAATGCATATATATATATATATATATATATATATATATATATATATATATATATATATATATATGATGTTGAATGCATTAAAAATGAAAAATGCCACAAAAGAGAAAACAAACTGTTTGCTTATGAAAGGAAGTATCTACTTATACATATACATATATATGCTATTAGTGTTTTTTATTAGATGCTAGTAAAAAGTAGAAAATATACACACATCATCAATACAAGTGTGTATTAGTACTTATGTGTGTGTGTTTACGTTGTAAACCGTTACGCTGGTCACATCCCAGCAAAAACTTAACTTCCAATTTTAAAAAGCAACAGCTTCCTGTATGCATTACATTGTAGCCTCAATCACCACTCCCAGCATTACCAACTAGTACTTATGTATATAAGTGGTTTTCGGAAAATATAAAAAGAATTTGATTTTTAAGTAGCTCATACTGACTTTTTTTTTTGTTAGACGCTGTAGGCAAGCGTCTAACAAAAAAAATCAGTATTTAAGTCAAAGAAGGTTCAACTTCCAGCTGAAGGAAATACATTTATTTTAAATAATGATGATTTATATCGCTATATGAAAACCATTTTTTAACGCATAAACTGACAAGCCGTTTGTGGTGTCGCGAGTATGACGGCAGACCAGGAGACATAAGCATTGTAGTCACGTAGGTTGAAAGCCCAACCGAGTATTTTTTTTTGTGCATAAAAAATCAGCCAGTGTTTTGGTATTCAAATAAATACTGGCGAAATTTTAGACATCGCGAAAAAAATTCGTTACTTATATCACAAAAAGAGAAGTAGGCGAAGGTTTTGCTGGAATTAGCTACAATTTATGAATATGAAGTTTATGAATACTAGATATGTTGGAGCGATAAGAAATGAGTTTGGTTCTACCAATTACTATTGTATAAAATCCCAGATTTTATACAAACAATTAAACATGTCTAATTGTTTTTCTTTATTAAGTTTTTATTAATTTTTACTAATATTATTAGATATGTACTTTATCCTTTTGAATTTTCACATTGAATTTAAAATTTTAACTGAATTTCACCACTAGTGTAAAAGTAGTTGTAACGAGTAGATCGAATTATTGTGAATTGTTATCTTGGAATTATTTTGGAAATTAAAAGCACTCAATGTAACTTAGAAAAAGAAACCAGGCTTACGTTTAAGCTGGGTTTTTCACTTAAAGTCACTTCTTATTCAACCATCGATCTTACAACATTCATTATTTTAATTCTGAAATTAACCTCTTGATCTTAAGTTGAATGTAATAATCATTAAGTTTTTTATTTCAATAAATTTGTATTTTTTGAACCGGAAAATTATAACTCCTGTACGCTACACATTCATACGCACACAAACATAAAGGTGAGCTCACGCATATCTAATCACACACACATTCACACGACTAACCTAATTTTCTCTAACCCTAAAATCTAATCCCTAACATATCTCAACCATCCTCGTATACTTTCTTGGGTAACCAAGAAATTATACTATAGATGACTTTTGGTGCCAATTATTCCAAAAATTTACAGTCCACTAAGTCCTCATCTACAAATTATTTAAACCCCTAAAGCACCAAAATTCTACATGGTCCTTCGTTGCTGAAAAAAAAGGCGCCAGTTGACAACACTAACCTATTCACCACTAAGAGAATGAGGTAAGAAATAACCAATTATTTATTCTCAAGTAAAAAAAAAATTGCATACCCATATCTATGTATATCAGTATTTATCATTCAACATCAAACGCGTTCGCGACGGGAAAAGAAGAATAAAAAATAAAATAAAAATTAAACAAAAAATATCAAAAACAACCCAAAAAGTGAAAAAAAAAAATAAAAATTAAACAAAAAATATCAAAAACAACCCAAAAAGTGAAAAAAAAAAAAAAAATTAAAATTAAACAAAAAATATCAAAAACAACCCTAAAAGTGAAAAAAAAACACAAAAATTTGATCTTTAAAGAGTAAAATCATAAAAGTTATTTGAAAAAGAAAAACTAAAATTGAACCGTGAAATTAATACAGAAAGCAAGAAAAAAAAGAGATTTTAAAAGTGCACAAAGTTAAAATAAAGGAAAACTAAAGGTTCAAACTATTCTAGAAAATTCTTATAACCAAAACAACAAAAAATTAAAGTTAGGAGAGAGTAAATGTAACAAATCGAAAAAAAAACGACAGTAAAGAATCTGTACGGGAAAAGCAAGAATCAAGTAAAAAAAAAAAAAAAATTCGAGAAAACCTCAAGAAAATAGGAAAAAAAATATATATATATATATATATATATTCATACTAAAAATATCGAGTGCCGTTATAAGAAACAGTTTGCGCGAAACTTAAAATTTGCATAAAGAAACCCGTTAGATAAAAAAAAAAAAAATTTTTTTTTGAGAAAACCAAAAAAAAAAAAATAGAAGAGAAAAATTATATATACTAGAAATATCAAGTGCCGTTATAAGAACCAGTTTGCGCGAAACTTAAAATTTGCATCAAGAAACCCGTTAGATTTTCAAAAAATAATCAGTGCTAAAGTTAAGGTAAATAAATACCGCTAATTTTTCCCGTTCTCACTCTTATATACTCGTAGCCGTGTATGTAATACATACTAATACATTAGTATATAAAAAAGGAACATTAACAAAAGGAAATTAACACTTTGAGTCAGCTAGTGTATTTAATTTTTTTTTTTTGGAATTAAATATCATTTAAATAAATTAAAAATATAAGATTGAATATCAAGAAAATTAATATACCTATTACTTCCAAAATAATGCTTGCAACTGTTTGAAAAAAATCGTATCACACTGTGGAGTACAAAGCAGAAAGAAAAACAGAATAAAACATACATAGTAACGGGTTAATGCAAATCGCCTGTAAAAAATAAAAAAAAGAAAGAAACCAATACATACCTACTTACAACAAGTTTAGTTGGGTTAATTAAAAAAGAAAAGAATAAACAATTTTTTGAAGTAAAAAGAAGAATATTTTTTAATAAATTAAAATAGATAAACAAAAGTGTTACAGAAAAATTGTTACAAAAAAAATCTGTCACACTGTGAAAAAAAAATAACAAATAGAAAACAGTGTTATCGTGAAGCGCAACGTTGATATTTGAAAAAAGAAAAGTGAAACAGAAATATAGTGTAACGTAAGATGAAATGAAAGAAGTATAGTGCGGTGAATTTCTTATGAAAAACTGAAAAAAAGGAAAAAGAATAGAACAAGACGAACCACCGAATCGAAACGGAAAAATAACAAAAACAAAAAAAAAAAAAAAAGTGAAATGTAAAATAAACCGCAATATATATTAAAGTAATCAAAATAAAATAGAAAACAAAAGAATCAAAACAAAAAAAAAAAAACAAAAAAAAAAAAAAAAACAAACCCGAATTTCGTTACGCTAAATATACAAAAGAAAAAAAAAAGGGATACCTAGTAATCAAAAAATTAAACAAGGTAAATTTAAAATAGCATAAGGCTTACACCCAATTTTTAGGTTGATATTAAATCACTTTTATAAGTAAAATCGAATTTAAATACAGAATTTTTTTTCTTCACCACTTTTATCTGAATTAAATAAGACCACCAAATAAACTCAAAAGCTCAATCTGTATTTAAATACTATTTAAGCTTATATGAAAATTTACATAATATAGATTTAAATACAATTCTGAGAATTGGACATTAATCTTTGCACTTAATTATTTACTAAATCCCATATATTTGAGTTAAAACTATAAGCTTCGACCATATTCGTGTAAGTTAAACCGGATTTCAGGATTTATTTACAAATTCTTGTCACCTTAACGTAGATTAACGGCATTTGTTCGAAAATATTGGTTAATAGCTCATATGTATACCGTTCAATGCTCAACTAATTTACGGGAAATTGTCTTAATAATATATTTAAATCTTTTGACGAAAAAATCTTAATATCACCATCGAGTCCCGGAAAGTCGACTTATACGGACAACATTAAAGTTGTCGGCCATAAATATTCATACGTTTTCCCTTATCTATAGTTGTCGAGATCTATTTCAAATTGCGTTGAGTATTATTCTATCATTCATCATTTTCTCGAAACCTCAAATCGCCAATTTTTTTTCATACTTGTGTATGTGACTTCCAATAAAAAAAAAAAAAAAAATAAAAAAAAAAAAATAATAATAAAAATATTTTCATCTTTCATTGCATTCACTTGCAATAGTGAATTGCGTTCACAATCAAAAAATATTTATGAACAATAATAATCAAGTCACAATACTCTACATTTTACAAATTCATTCCTTAAAGCAAACCTTAGTTCTTCTCACAATTTAATTAACTCTAAATAATCTTTACCGGAAAAAAAAGATTACAATGAATTCTACGGAAAACACTTCAGGGAATGTCGTTTCTCTTAAACGCGACAAATTTATTTTTGATTGCGATCACTTAATCGCATTTTGCACCAACTTCGGCAGATCTGATATGGAAGATCAAACGGACTCTGTATTAGAAACGAAGTTAGAGGATTTAGAGAACAGGTGGCAAAAACTACAAAGTTCTTATGAAGCGCTCATGATCTCCCCAAGATCAGAAAATAATCAAGATTGTAAGGAAAATTCTAAAATCAGCTTTACAGCTTGCTCTGAGACCTACTATACCTGCCGATCACACATAATGGATCTGCTTAAGCTATCAAGGGCCTGTGAAGTACAAACTTCAACGAATCGATTCAGTCTAGTACCTCAAATCTCTTCCGCAGTACCTAATACTTCTTTTATTAAACTCCCACCCTGCGACATAGAAACATTCTCAGGAAGTTATGAAGAATGGCCAGCTTTTCGTGACCTCTTCACTACCGCCTGCATCGAAAATAATGGCATTCCAAAAGCTCAAAAACTTTTCTACTTACGCGTAAAAACAAGTGGTAGCGCTGGCGCCATTGTGAAGCGATACACTCTTTGTGATGAAAATTTTGATCACGCATGGAATGCTTTAAAAACTCGGTTTGATAACAAACGAGTTCTCATAGACAATAAGTTAAAAGTTTTGTTCAATATCCCGGTGGCAACCTCAGAAAACAGTGAAAGTATTCAGAAAATTCACTCTACAGTCACTGACTGTTTAACTGCTCTAAAAGCTCTAAACGTTAAAGTAGACGGATGGGATCCAATACTTATATATCTCGTTTCCACGAAATTACCTGACGACACACTAGCTCTCTGGGAACAATCGTTCAAGACTCAAAGGGAAATGCCAACATGGGCACAAATGGATGAATTTCTTATTAATCGTTATGAAGTAGTGGAGAGAATTTCGTCTATTAAAACTACGAAACAAAGATTTAATCTCCCAGCTTCCCCTAAAGTTTCTCGTAATGTACAATCATATTCATCTCAAGAGAAGCTAAATCACTCTTGCAAACTCTGTGATAAAGATCATACTCTAAGAAATTGTGAAAAGTTTCGCAAGTATACAGTGCAACAGCGCATTGACTATGTTTTCCAAAACAGAATATGTAACAATTGTCTTTCCTTCTCTCACACTAAATCAAAATGCTCCAGTAAAAACACGTGTTTTATTTGCAAAGCTGGACATCATACTCTTTTACATTTACCCAAAAGTAGATTTTCAACCGAAGTAGCTTTGAACAATGATATCTCCAAAAATTTTCCTAATGCAACGTATAACTCATCGACTAATACTCGTAAATTGGAAATTAATGATGATAAACCATCAACTTCCCGAAACTCTCAAGTACAGGCAAATTTCTCTGCAAACAACGATTTCATATTGCTTCGCACAGCTCTAGTTCAAATAGATCACAAAGGTGAGTTATTTACAATCAGAGCATTAATTGACCCTGGTTCGCAAAGGACATTTATATCGGAACGAGTAAGATCTCTACTCAACTTACCCTTTCAAAAATCTCGCGTCGAAATTGTGGGAATTGGTGGGAAAACTCAATCTGCAAATAAAGAATGCAATATCACTCTGTTCTCTAAACGTCACAATATAAGGTTTGAAGTGAATGCAATTGTTTTACCGAAGGTCACCAATCAAATCCCATCAATGTCCTTCGAAGTAGCTAAGAACTCCGATCTCTTCAGTCTTGACCTTGCAGATCCAAAGTTTAATCACTCGTCCCAAATCGATCTAATTCTAGGAAATGACTCAGAACATTCTATAAACATGGAGGGAATAAAAAAGAATATATGCGGTAAGGCTTCGGCGTATAACACGATATTCGGATGGGTATTAAGCGGGCCTGTGCAAACTAATACAACTAATTCCTTTTCAACAACTGTCATTTCTACTGAGACATCTTCTCTAAATGAAATGCTAAGAAAATTTTGGGAACAGGAAGAATTGCCCACAAAGTCTATTATTTCGGAAGACGATCAATATTGTGAAAAATTTTATAAGGAATCAACTACTAGAGATATTAATGGAAGATATATCGTACGACTACCATTCAAAAAAGAGTTTCCTAATAAAAAATTTCTTAGCTCTTCTCGTATTGTAGCGCTAGTCCAATATTCGCGTATTAATCAATCTCTTTCCAAAACTCCTGAACTCAAACAAGAATATAATAACGTTCTTCAAGAGTACTTAACACTTAATCATATGGAGCCAACATCGTACCGCGAAATCATATCAAATGGAAAATATTTTTCCTTCTACTTACCTCATCACGCAGTGGTTCGCCCCGAACATAAAACCACTAAAGTTAGAGTAGTGTTTAATGCGTCTCGTAAAACTAAATCTGGGTTTTCTCTTAATGACATTTTGCACACTGGGCCCACATTACAATCAGATTTAATAACTGTAGTTCTCAACTGGCGAGTTCATCAATATGTCTTCAGCGGTGATATACAAAAAATGTATCGCCAAATATTAGTTCATCCGGATGATAGGCCCTTTCAGCGAGTAATATATCAAGAAAACTCAACTAGTCAAACAAAAGATTACCAACTAAGGACGGTTACTTTCGGTTTAAACTGTGCACCTTTTCTAGCAATTCGTACACTACACAAACTTGCTGAAGATTCCCAGGAAATATATCCCAAAGCGGCAAAAATCTTACGTCGTGAAACATATGTGGACGACATACTATCAGGTGGACACACTATTGAGGAAGCTAAGGACAAACTATCTCAACTTACACATACCCTTAAATCAGCTGGTTTTCTTTTAAAAAAGATTACGGCAAACAATCAAGAATTGCTCTCGCAGATCCCAAGTGAAGATTTATACGACTCAGATCTACTTCGGCTCCATGATAGCAGTTCCACGAAAACGTTAGGTATCAAGTGGAATGCCTTAACAGATTCTTTTACTTACTCCTTTTTCCCTATAACTCTAGCGGAAAATATTACAAAACGCAAAATTTTATCTGGTATAGCGTCCATTTTCGATCCCGCTGGTTGGATTACGCCCATTGTCATTAGAGCTAAAATGTTAATGCAACAGTTGTGGTTAGAAGGTCTACAATGGGATGATAACGTGAGTCCTGAGCTTTTAGATAAATGGAATAAGCTAATTGTCGATATTTCGCATATAGGAGACATAAAAATCCCAAGATGGCTGCAATTTGGTAAATCTGACTCTATTCAAATACATGGCTTCTGTGATGCCTCGAAAGCAGCATATTGTGCTACGGTGTATTTGCGTTGCCAGAGTCCTTCACATGTTGTATACTCTAACCTAGTTGTAGCCAAAAGCAAAGTCGCACCGATAAAACCAATTTGCTTACCCAGGTTGGAACTTAGCGGAGCTGTGTTATTAGCCAATCTAGCAAAGTATGTTTTGGAATGTCTGCAGGTTCCCAAATGTGAGGTTTTTTTATGGACAGACTCTTCAATAGTAGTTGGATGGCTATCCAAACCTCCGTGGACTTGGGAGACGTACATTGCAAACAGAACAGCTCAAATACATAATTTCCTACCCAATGCAACGTGGGGACATGTACGTACACATGATAATCCAGCAGATCTAGGTACCCGTGGTTGTAAGTCTCAAGAACTTTCAAGAAATAATTTATGGTGGCAAGGGCCCTCCTGGCTTACAAAACCTCAATCAGAATGGCCAAAGAAAACAACATTTCAAACACCAATAGCGAAACAAAAGACTCAATGTCTACAGACATCAGCTCAAGACTCAGACATCCTGAACTATTTCTCCTCATATCACAAAGCTCTCAGAGTTCTTTCTTATGTATTCAGATTTCATCACCATTGCCTCAACAAACTTAGACCACAACCTACATATTCTCAAGTAAATCTTACCCAAAAGGAAGTAAACTTTGTCAAATATAGACTAATATATCTTGCTCAGAATACACATTATGCTGCAGAAATTAAAGAAATCTCGGACTCTCTGCCTATCTCTAATAAAAGCTCGCTCAAAACTCTTAATCCAATTATCGACTCTAATAGGATTTTAAGGGTAAATGGTCGTCTCGCAAATGCATCCTTGTCGTATAACGAACGTTTCCCAATAATTTTACCAGGGAATTCCAGATTTTGCCAACTCTTTTTGAAACAGATACACATATTTCTCGCACATGCAGAATGCAACCAAATGTGTAGAATAGCTCAATCGGAATTCTACATATCTCGATTAAAATCTCGGGCAAAAAAGATAATACGCCACTGCAAAACGTGTATCATATTTAAACACAAGCCATGTACTCAAATTATGGCACCTTTACCTCAAGACAGATGTAATCTAACCTGCCCCTTCCAAACAACTGGCATAGACTTTGCTGGACCTTTTGAATTAAAAAGTTCAAACCTCAGAAATGCCTCTCTTGTTAAAAGCTACGTAAGCGTTTTTGTTTGTTTTAGTACAAAAGCCGTGCATCTTGAAGTATGTTCAGATTTATCAACAGCAGCCTTCCGCGCAGCATTTTCTCGTTTCGTTGGGAGGCGGGGACTCCCTTTCAGGATATACTCGGATAATGGTAGAAACTTTCTCGGTGCTAGTAGACAGCTAAACCATGAATTTCACTCCTTTATTAAGTTAGCCTCTACAGATATATCCCAAAAATATGTTACTAACGGATTCGAATGGATATTTATACCTCCGCATGCTCCTCATATGGGTGGATTATGGGAGGCAGCAGTTAAGAGTTTCAAATTTCATCTTAAAAGAGTGGCTGGTGCATACAGATTCAATTTTGAAGAATTTACTACCATTCTTACTCGAATAGAAGGAGTATTAAATTCTCGGCCTCTCTCAGCTATTTCAGAAGATCCTAACGACATCTCAGCACTAACTCCAGGACACTTCTTAAGAGGAGCTCCGTTAATGAGTTTTCCCGAACCTTACGATCCTAAAATTGGATTTGCTAATCGTTGGCAAAAACTCAAGGCAATTCATCAACAGTTAGCACTTCGTTGGAAAGAAGATTACTTAAAATCTCTACAAAAACGCTACAAATGGAGAAATGTCTCAACAAATCTGAAAAAAGATGATCTCGTAGTAGTTATGGACGATTTGTTACCGCCTTCGGAATGGCGGCTAGGAAGAATTGTAAATACCTATACTGGTACCGATGACAATGTCCGGATAGCGGATATAAAAACCTCAAGTGGTCTCATCAAAAGACCGATAGTAAAACTTTGCTATTTACCAGTAGTTGATAATGATTCTTAAACCTATACTCCTTTATTCTTTATATTTATCTTTCTCATTCACAGCAAATTCATTTGTAGCAGTGTTTCGTCAGAGCATCTACAATTACTAATACCAAATTTTCAACTTCTCCCTAATTTTTTATCTTTTTTATTGTCTTACTATAGCGGAAGAAGGTCTACCAGACCACATAAACGAAGCCGTCCGGGCAGACGAGATTCAGATATCTACCTGTGCATGTTATGCAACAATTTCCATTCCATACGGTTCTGCAGGAAATTCTTAAGGATGGATGTGCAAACCAGGAACCGTACCGTTAGCAAATACCGCTATTGCGTCAACTGTTTGGCAAAAAGCCATGATCTAAGAGCTTGTCCATCGAGGGACACATGCAAAAAATGTGGGAAGTATCACCACACGATGTTACACCCTGGTATCCGTACCAGAATTCGGAGAGAAAGGTCAACACCAACTGCTACAGCCCGTACTTCATGTCCCTCTTCTAATGACCGGTCAACAACAGTAAGCAACGCATCTGTAACCGACGCTGTTCCAGACCAAAGGATCATCTCTGAAGCCATAAAATCTTTGGCTCACGTTTTGTGCGCACAGCCTTCCCGAAACACGTAATTCGAGTAGTGGCCGGAGTGTATAAAATCCCAGATTTTATACAAACAATTAAACATGTCTAATTGTTTTTCTTTATTAAGTTTTTATTAATTTTTACTAATATTATTAGATATGTACTTTATCCTTTTGAATTTTCACATTGAATTTAAAATTTTAACTGAATTTCACCACTAGTGTAAAAGTAGTTGTAACGAGTAGATCGAATTATTGTGAATTGTTATCTTGGAATTATTTTGGAAATTAAAAGCACTCAATGTAACTTAGAAAAAGAAACCAGGCTTACGTTTAAGCTGGGTTTTTCACTTAAAGTCACTTCTTATTCAACCATCGATCTTACAACATTCATTATTTTAATTCTGAAATTAACCTCTTGATCTTAAGTTGAATGTAATAATCATTAAGTTTTTTATTTCAATAAATTTGTATTTTTTGAACCGGAAAATTATAACTCCTGTACGCTACACATTCATACGCACACAAACATAAAGGTGAGCTCACGCATATCTAATCACACACACATTCACACGACTAACCTAATTTTCTCTTACCCTAAAATCTAATCCCTAACATATCTCAACCATCCTCGTATACTTTCTTGGGTAACCAAGAAATTATACTATAGATGACTTTTGGTGCCAATTATTCCAAAAATTTACAGTCCACTAAGTCCTCATCTACAAATTATTTAAACCCCTAAAGCACCAAAATTCTACAACTATTATATAATTACTATTATATAAAAATAAATTATATGTTAATTTGTTACAAAGTAAGTTTCCAAATGTAGGAAATTATAATAATTATATTTGGTTCTATTATGTTTTCCAAATAAATAAGGTATATATATATATATATATATATATATATATATGTATATATAAACTTCGTGATCAGACTCCAAATATCCAAATTTTTTAATTGAATAACTGGTGTTATTATTATGTCTCATAAAGAGCTAAAAACAATGCTCCGTACGACCTTCTAGAAGTATATGAAAATGTTCATCGGAATAGTTAGAACGTCATAAAGTATTTTGCTCTTCTATGATTTAACATTTAAATCATATGTTTTAATTTGATCATAGGATCGACTAGAATTCAGAGTATTTAAATCTGTTAAATAATGTAACATTTCTGGCGGTTTATTAAAAGTAACGATTGGCGCGCTACCAATTTGAGATTTTCTTTCCTTAACTGAAGTTAACTCCCTTCAAAATTCCTCTTGCGTGTTGCTCATCGTTTGTTGCATCAACGCTAATATGGAATCAAACGCACTTGTATTGTTAGGGTGTAAGTTATTTGCATTAGGGACTAACGGAGCATTATTATTTGAAGCAAAAGAGTGTGCAATGTAAAACAACTATTTAAGGAATAAAAAACTAATTTTTAAATTTACCTATATTGGAGCTGGATGACCAGCTCCTTGATTATTCCTAACATAGCGAAAAAATATACCCTAAAAGTCTCTTCTGGGATATTATAAAGTTACTGTTAAAAATCTTAATTTTTTCCTTACTAAGTGAGTGAGAATTCATCACTGGATGCAGTTGACTATATGATTATATGTATTCCATACTATATTCCTAGGGTCACATTCCCATTAGACTTGATGAACGATTCCAAGTTGTTATCCTTCCAAACTCTCTATAAAAGTATAATATTTTACTCAAATTAAGGTCTCAAAATTATTTCCGATAACTCCTAGCAAAAAAACTTCATATTTTTCTTTTCACTAAAACGTATGGTACATAATTATCCCGACCAAAGGCACTCACATACTACGACCTATTACCATAATGCCTTTGTTCATATAATATGAGGGTTTAATCGCTTTTTACATATTTTTTCATTAGATAGATTCTCGTTTATACAAAAAAATTTTATTTTTATAGTTTTTATATATTATATTGTAACTATGATAATTTTTGCGTCTGAATAAATTTTTTTCTCTTATTTGGAATATCTTTCATTATCAGAAAAATTTCCAAAGTTCTAAAAATTCTACCGGGATATATTCTAAAGGATTATGCTGAAATATCGTAACCCTTACATATCACTTTTGTGAAAGTTTTAGCCATAAAATTGCCAAAAGTGTTCATGAGCTATGCTGGAAGAATCGATCTTAAGATACATTTCTGAATAAATAAGTTATTTCTATGACTAAAATTTTGGAAGTATTCCAACGCAATAAGTAAGAAAAAATTCAATAATTTTTAATAATAACGGTATAATACAATAGCAAAAACTTTTGGAGTGTATGTCTTCACTACAAGAAGGATAATAAAGGAAGCTCAAAAAAGTAATTATGTCTTCTCATGCTATTTTTGACGTTCTGTTAACATTTATTTTTGAAAAATAAGAAATTATTTTGTAATTTTAAAACTTCTGTAAATACACCAATTTTATTGTGCACCTAAAAATATGGGGTTTTTTTCGAAGAATCTCTTCTGATTTTTCAAACTCCAATGTATGTAAGTTCCAACATTTTTTTTTTCTTATTCCTTAGATAGTAGTATTAAATAAATAAAATATAATTATTGGTTTAAAAAAATTGATAACACAACATTTTATTTTTTTTTTTTTATTTGAAGAAATTCACACCCATTTATTATAAAAATTAATATATATATATATATCAAGGAATCATCCTCAAGAAAATACGGTTGTGATTTATGGTGTAGTAAACGACATTTGGTGTACAAAATACAAAAAAAAAAATGATAATAAGTAAAAAAATAACCCAATAGTTCAACGAGTTGACATATTGGCACCATTTCAAAAATAAAGCAAGAAAAAAAAACAAAAAAATAACATGACAAACGCTGACAGAATATATTTAATAAATATTAAAGGTAAAATAATATTATTATGTTTACTTGTATAACACTTAAATATTATAACTAAAAATGAAGAGAAAATATTTTTCTTATAAAGAGAATTGAAAATAATTTTTATTTTCAGAATATAAGGGTTTTTTACACAGAGAATTACTAACTATAGTACTGTAAAGAGAATTTATTGCAATATTTGTTCAATGAAATAAGTCTTAGCTAACTTAACCCAGCAAAAACTTTGTAACGACATATAGTCACAGAAAGACATGCTTT
Organism: Protocalliphora azurea; assembly: GCA_932274085.1. Lineage (NCBI taxonomy): Eukaryota > Metazoa > Arthropoda > Insecta > Diptera > Calliphoridae > Protocalliphora > Protocalliphora azurea. The sequence continues at coordinate 68,825,399 of OW026523.1, read as the reverse complement.
TCAGCTCAACGCCAACATCGACATCCCATCTGCAATACCTAGAAGTTATTTTGTTTCAATAGTTAACTTCTTTCTGCTTTACATGTAACTAGTTATATAACTATTGAGCAGGTCTGTATGAATTTATATTAGATTAATTAATTGCTTAAAACTCTATTTAGAAGTATATGTTGTAACTCGTTGTTGCTAATGATACCACCGTGTAATAATGAGTTAAGTTACTAAAGCCTAAGTAGTACAGTATTATTATAATAGCATTTTAACTCATTATTTGACAATGGAAGTTTGTTCTGGATAATATACAGTCATGGATATGATAATAAAACACAATCTGCACAAATCATAAGTTTTTACTATAAGTTCGGTCATATGCTTTCCTAGTGACTAGTATTTAAATTTACTACTGATTTCTAAAAAAAGTTTCTATAGTTGAATAATGTATTATTTCACAATAGTTTAGTCTGTTTGTAGGGAGTGTAAATTAATCTATCAGATTTTCCGTTAAGACCACCTGCTGCTTTATATTCTATTTATAACCAGAAAAAAGGGTCAAAAAAATTTCTGGAAAGGCTTTTTATTATACTGTTTTTAGCTAGTTTAATTCGGAGATAACCTTAGTGTTTAGAAGTTAGAAAAAGCATATCGTCATCTAAAATATAAATGGCCTAAACTAAAGACTGCGCCTAAAATAATTACTGAATTTGTTAATGGCCCACAGTGGTTCCAAAATATTTTTTTTAATAATTCACTTGTAAACCATTGATTATACCCTAACAAGATTTCACACGGTCAGAGAAGAGGTCTTTTCGAGTTGATTTGGAGAACCACAGGTTTCTAGTTGGTCAGGCTGGAGTGGGTAGTGCTCCAAAGTTGGTCATCTCAGGTATGTATTTTTTTTTTTTGATCGAAAAAAAAAATCATTTATGATGGAATTGAAAAAAAAATTATATATAGATAGTCCTTGTAAATTTCTACAAGAAAATAATATCTTTTATTTTAAGAGACATTTAAGTTGAAATAAATTTATAACTCATTTTTAGTGTTATCTTTTTCGGCTTTTTTTTTATCTTATCGGGCTTAATATTTTTTAAAATACTCGTCGGATTTCTTAAAAAATTATAAATAATATTGCTATAGGAATCATATAAATATATAGATTCGATAGAAAGTTATATTATGTAAAGTTGGAACTCTAAAAAGATATCAACTTTTTTAATGTTTTCAAAAGGCATCTTAATGTAGATGCGTGTAAAGTGAAAGGCATTTTAAATTTAAAAGTTGTTTGCTGATTGTTCATTTTTATATTAAAAACATATACATACCTATATCTATTTTTAAAAATCTGTTTTACTATTTAAGTATCTGGTTATACATCATCGATAATAAAAATTTAAAAAAATGATCTGGATAACGTTCATCACAACTTCAAGAAACCATAAATATACATATCTTCGAAAATTATTTTTTGAAAATCTCTCTTGAACCTCGATTGATTTCTCCAAGACTTAAAAATAATATTTTTTTAGTCTTAAATATATGTATCAAATTAATGAATAAAATTGTTTAAGGTGAAAGGTCAAAATAAAAAATTGTCTTACAAAGTTTTATTATTTCAGTATTTCTTAGTTTAGAAATTATTTATTTTAGTATTTTAATAAACCATTTACAGTTAATCATATCGAATTGGGTACAAAGTAATGTAATCTAACTATGATCAAGGTCAATCAACGTTTTTTATAGAATTTTGGAGTTTTAAAATGGTAAATATTTTAATTTTTTGTAGTTTCCAATTCCCGGGACTGCCGACAAAATTGGAAAAATTCCTGGGAAATTCGTCTCAGGATTTCTCGGACTAAAAACCATAGTTATGGATTAAGTGCTTTTTTCCCACATGTATAAATGTCTTGCCAGACCTAAAGTTTATTAGACAATTTAGATTTCTTTACACAATATTTATCTAATATATTTTCCATAACATCTGTGATATGAAATTGTTGACCAAGATGTTGTAAAAAACCCGTCAGTACGTACTTTTATCACATTTAAGGAAGCATTCATATTATTGATAAAAATTAGTCTCAGTAATTTTTTTCTCTCTTTTGCCTTCACATTTTTTTCTAACGTATCTGCACACAAAAAAATTGCTTCAGTTAAGAAATTGCTTATATTAATTAAATTTTTGTTTAATATTGCTCCAATCACCAAAATGATAATATTAATTAACTAAAATAATTGATTTTGGCTTAAATTTCAATAATTTTTTTTAACAAATAAGTTAAAATTATAATTAAATGTTTGGCTAAAATCAGCTAATCTTTGTATTAATTCAATTACGCAATTAATTAAATTCTTTCTTCAATAAAACCGCACGGATTTTAATATAATTATTTATTTAATCATTTTTAATTTTTAAGTAATAGAATAAAAGTAAAATTTGACAAAAAAAATGAAAACTCCGAACTTGATTGGAAGAAATGAAAGTTAGTATATAGTCTCAGCATTATATAGTCCCTGTTAAATCACCGATAATCACGAACAAATCTGATTTTTGTAACTACTGACCTCGAATTTCTCATGCACTTTATATGTAATTATCTGTGACTTTCAATAGGATATATACATAAAATGCAAAGACTAAAATATATGACATAATTCGTTTCACTCAGAAAATTTTGGTCTTGTAGCCTTGTTTAACTATAAGTTACATTATGCAGTTCATGCAAAATATAAATTGAGTGTATGTAATTTTTCTATAATAGTCCTTTCTAAATAAATTTTAATATATAGTATACTTATATTTAATTCCCGGAAACATATAATAGAAGCATTCATTTCTGCAGGACGTCTCAATAACGATTTTCTTATTATCCTATCTGGGTGCCTTTATGACCTAGGATGATATAGTAACAAATACATTAAAGAATATGACTGATGTTTTCACAGATCGTCAAAAATAATTAATATTAACTGACCTTTTATATATAAATAATCTTGCACAGAACAATTTTGTAATACGAATGAATTTTGAAATTGAATCTAACCCCTGGTACCAATGACTGAAAAATCTACAAAAATATTGAAACGGTTAATGAGATTAAATATATATTTAATGAAATTAAATATATAAAATACGTACATATCAAATGGTTATTATTAAACACCTATCCGAACACTGAAAAATCATGTATATATTTCGTATTACATATTTCGTATTACAGCGCAAATAGTTGAAAATAGTTGAAAATTGATTTAAATTTATTTCATTTCTATATTTATTATTGAAAAGTTTTTGTTTTTTCTTTAAATTTATTAAGAGCTGTCGATTTTTGTTAAAAAGTTAATTACAATAATTAATAATATAATTAAATTTGAATATAAAGTTAATTAATCATTTTATTAAACAATTATTTAGAATATTTTTTCTGTGTAAGGAATCTTTTTATTTCAAGGATCTTCAAGCCTGCTTTTTTTAACCTTTTCTGATAAACGATATAGAGCGATTAAAAAAAACAAGTCACATTCGATCCAGATATATATATAGCGTTTTTGATAAAAGATACAGAGAAATTCAAAGAATAAGTCCAGTGTTTATAAAAAACCGATTTGACGGTTAACCAAAATTGGGTGAAATTAAAAATCTTGTTTTCAGTTAACCGGCTATTTAAAAATGGGCTAAATGGTTAACCGATATTTTAATAAATGTTTAATTTGAAGTTTAGTAAAAATAATTTTGAATAAAATAGTGTGTTTTATAGGTACAGCCCTGCAAATTTCCTTTGCAAATAGCGACTGATTTAGATCGAAAATTTGTAATACGTTTTTTCTACCTTTAGACTAGTTAGTTTTAACATAATTCATAAAAACTATTTTATTTTGGCATCTTTTAGCTGATCTTTAAAGCTTTATAGTGATTCAAAATATTTATTTTTAAACAATAATTTCATTCTTTTTCCGTAATTTAAAAACAAAATCAAATTATCGAAATTTTAAAGCATATCAATAAAAAATAACTTTCATAGGTAGGATAGTGTTCTTTTTATTACGATTTGTAGTTTTGCTCTTATGGAAATGTTTATACGAGTAAATTTTACAAAAAAAAAAAAAAAAAAATAAATTAATAAATAAATAAATTAATTAATAAAAATACTTGGATAAAGTTACAAAAATAATTAAGCTTTATCTTACTAAAAAGAGATTTATTTTTACCTTTTTAGAAGAATTAGTAATAATTGAAAAGTGCGTTTTCTGTACTTATTTGGTTCTACTCTTGAGGTGGTGAACATTTTATATTTGAGAATTATTTCTTCCTTTCTTCCTCGTATCCTATCTAAAATCTTAAGCATTTTTTTGCTTTTGAAAAATTTCTATCGCATGAAATTAAAGTTCTTGTAAATAAGTGCTTAATTTTTTATCTGATTTTATTATACATTTTTCAAACATATTAAATTCCAGGCATATAAATATATCACCTGACTACTTGCTAACTCAAACAGCAAGCATTTTCAGTTCTTCCGGAAAATTTTCCGATATTTTAAATGTGGAAAAAAGTGACAAAAATAAGAAATTTAGTGATACTTTTAGTAAATTTTTAATACCGGTTAACCGACACTAAAAAAAACGGATAAACCGATTACCAGAAATTTTAAATTAACTGGTTCACAAAAAAACCGAAATTAGAAGTAAAACCGGCTTTTTAGTTAACTGGTTAACCGGTTTATAAACACTAAATAAGTTACATTCCATTCAGATATGTAAAAATTTTCTTCTAAAAATTTGTTTATTTTATCTTCTATCCTACAGCCTGTAAATTAAGGTATTCTTCGGTTATCACAGTTCCTTTCAGTGATCATGAATCCTCTGTGTTTTTCGTGATTTGAAAAAAAAAAACAAAAAAGCTGAATTTCTGAACTCCATTGCACTAATAGCAATTGTTTTATATGGTCGACATGGCACAACCCAAATTAGAATGACAATAATACGAAAATAAAAGCTTATTTTAATTTTATTTAAAATTTTTTTTGTAGAAGTATGTTATGTTTAAATGCATTTTTCTGAGTAAGTATTGCAGATATTGATACGATTTTTAGTACATAACAATAAATGCATCCATATTATTTTTTTTTATATTTTTTTAGGTTAAAAGACCAATACTGAAACTATTTTTGTTCTATTTATTATTAATATTAAAAATTTTTTTTTAAATTCCTTTCTTAATGGACTAGAACTAAAAAGTTCCATCGAGCGTAGCATCTATAAAAGTATATTTGAGAATATTGGCTTGCAAAGCTTTTAAAATATTAGAAAAAATGAAATTTTTGTTAAATTTGTTAAAAATTGTTTCAAAAATTTAAGTTATTGGCTAAAAATTTTTTATAGTATACTGGGATTGGTGTGATTAGATGCTGCAACGTTTACTTTTACAGTATTCACACTTTCAATTAAATTTATAAAAATGTATCCGAAATTCAAACAAAAAAAAAAAAAAAAATCAGTATGATAGTTTAAGTGATTCTACCCACCAATTTTTAGAAGGAATGTCTACAGCCGTTTCTACTAACAAAATATATTAATTTCATTTTAATAGCTACAAAACTGATTTTTTGTCATTCTAAAACTGCTAAAAGTAACATTATACATGTATTTTGATTATGAATTTGAATTATGCGTTTTTATGGATTTTGGTAAAGTTTTCTTTTAAGAAAAACTACTTATGCTCTTACAACAAAATTTGATATAGACTTACTGAGAATAATAAAAATATGTCCTTAAAATTAAGAAAATATGCTTATTATAATAGGGTAATTCCAAAAAATATTGACCCAGCTCGGATTTTGACCAACACCGATTTTATTTCAATTCAGCACGTACAATCACTCCTCTGTTCGCTTGATATGGCGTATTAACTTGCACCATGTCGCTAACGGTTCATATTCTATGAAGCTTTAAATTTGGACACGTCGAGCTTTTTTTTGTCAAAAATGAGAAAAGTTTAAACTTGAATAACTTTTATGTACATTATCAGATTTTAACAAATTTGATACAATTAGAAAGGACTAAGATTCTTATTTATCACAAAGTCATAACAACTAAACAATTTACTGGCGCAAGGACCTATAAAATGAAAAATATTATTTATCCTTGGATATCCTAAAAAGAGGTATTTTAATGTTCATTATTTTTTTACATAAAATTTATAATAAATTTTTCGCTAATTAAATTTAATTGACCGAAAATAGTAATGTTGGAATTAAATATCATAAAAATAATCACCATTACAAAGTTCTTTGCAAAACCCTTTGCAGATTTTATTGATCTGATGGTATACTTTTATCTCGCATTAGAACCATTGAGGGAATATTTGATGACCCTGAAATTTGAGATATTAACCAATTTTTTGCACTTTTTGCCTTTATGTAAGTTTTCTGTGTTAAATATCAATTTAATACCATTTTTTCTTATAAAGATGTTTTTGAAAGCAGGCTTACGAGGGAGTTATGAATAATTATGGAAAAATCTTAGTAAAATTTTGCATTAATATTCATTCCAAATAATTCCTCTATATGGAAAATGTTAATAAAATAGAGGTTCATTAAAAACATTTTGACCATGACAATGTATGTTGTAGAATTAATGGACCGATTATAACCAATCTCAACATACTTCATCCATGTAACAAAATAATCAGATGTGCGAAATTCTATTATATGATATATATAATACGTGTGACCTATTGCGAATTCACTTACTTATGACTCTGTACGATAGAACTTTGATTTTTCCAAATGTTAATTTCTTACAGCATTTTTGTAATAGATAATACTAGACTAGATTATGAAATTTTGAATCCTTTTGATATTGTAAAATCCTTTCCTATATGGAATAAGATCATAAAATCTTTAGATTCTCACACATATGAGTCTTTTTTTAGTAAGTTCAAATACTAATCTTTGCTATATTTATAAATTTCGTTAATTATTCAGTTAATAAAATTGTTTTTGAAAAATTTTTTTTTTCTAATTTTTAATTTATTTCTTATAGAAACAAAATTTAAGTATGTTATAGAGCTAGCGTCATTATTTGACATATATTTGTTTACAAAATTTTGTTGAATTTTTACAAGGATATGAAAGAATAAAAAATTTAAAGGACATTTTTTTAAAAACGTTTGTCCTAACAAATGAAAGCAAAAAATTCCTTTAATTTCTAAAAATTGTTCTCTTTTATTTTTATTGTTCAAGCAAAGAAAGGCTAACGCATGGTATAATAGAAAATTTCTTGTAACGTTTGATAAAGCGTTTTCAACTATTCGACTAAGTAGCTGTATTGAGGCTCTGTAGTTGTTTTGGCAGAATCGAATTTTTTTTAGTCTGCCAGAAAGACAATCCGAGAGGGGAATCCTTATGTGGTCAGAACAGAATTTATTAATTGGGATAGAATTTTACGCAGCCCGACTAAGCCGTTTCCGTATGCGATCATCGAGATATTATAATCGACGGCGGTGTTAACGTAACTCCATAGTGCTGAACGGTCATTATTAAGAGAGGCGGTAATTTTGAATCGTATACTATTTCGTTGTAGTGTAAGGTAGAAAAAGTTTATAACGTTTATTTGAAATGAAATTTGTAATGCATTCCGCAAGCCACGCAGCACATAATGAAAACGGTCGTTACAAATTTGTTTACATTATAAAATTAAAATATTAAAATATTAATTGCTAAAAGTCTGATATTTAGCCCATTTGATGTATAATGGTTTGAATAAAATTTGGACCGATAAAACGATATTCTTAATTAATCATCGTTAGCTTTGAGAATATTTAAAAAATTTCCAAAAAAGGGAATTTCAGAAACAAAAGTAGCAAAGTAAAAGTAAAAGTAAAGTGGATTTTTTTTAAAGACCTATTGTTTCAATACCTTAAAAACCCCTTAAAATTTGCTTATTTGATAAAAACAAACCAAAGTATTTATTCTAAAATCCAATATAATTAATATCGTCTAAACTCGCCCAATGATAACGCTGGGTGTAATATCATTTCGATATCAAAATATTTGAAGGATCTAGAAATATATATGAGAGACTAAGATTCGAAGCATAGTAATTAGTTAGTAAAAATATAATCGTAATATTTATATTGTAAAGATTATACCGTAATATTTATATTGTAAAGATTATACCGCAAATTTTAATCATTCGTTTATTCACAATAATTAGTAAAATTTTGAAATTTTAATACAATATATATATATATATATATATATATATATATATATATATGAATAATTAAAATTTGCTGTAAAAATAATTTTCACAATAATATAATAAAATATTATGAATTTCTTAAATATATACATATTTAGAAATTTTATAAAAAATTCACTTGAAATACTGCAAATGCATTTAATCGAATTTATAGCTAA